>QTSX02000756.1:0-468857 GCA_014839935.2 Entomophthora muscae | reverse complement strand
AATCATGTAATTATTATTTGAGTTTACTAGTGGGATTCAAAAGCAATTTGAAATTTGGTTCTTGGATTTCAAAATCCCGCAATTCCAAAAAACATAGTAAACTTAATGAATCTGGTTAATGGATTTGAATAATTAAAATCTGATCCCATTCAATTCATTTTGTCCACTTGAAATATGAAGCTTGAATTGAAATTTGAAAACATCTATGAAATCCCACAATTTGAAACATTCAAATAAAAATACAAATAATTCAATTTGATTAAAAAAGGCCTACCTGAAAATGTGATTCAAAATTTGGACCAAGGATTTGATAATCCTGCATTTTTACGTTCAGGTTCTGAATTTACAATATCTCTTTGCTATACAATTTTGAACTATTTATATCATTTTTTGATGGGAGAAAAGTGTTTTTAAATAAAAATAGCCATGATCCCATTTTTATGAAATGAAAGTGGCAATCTCCTTATATCTTTGAAGGTTGTGACTTATTATAATTAAGATATAAACATATATCTTTTTTAATTATAATACTGTATAGTATAGCTTTGATAAGTAAGTAAGGTACTTTATGGTTTTTAGTGTTAATCCTCTATAAAAGTTTATCATTAAAATAATACCTGTCAGAAACACCATCTTGATGGTTTCTGCCAACACTTATGAAAATATGGGGCAGAATTATCAGGTTGTTCATGATCATAATTGCCTTGAGGAGACAATTGTGAATCCTAAACATGATGGGTCAGCTAGTATAAACTATTCAAAAGTACCTGCTTTCAGTATTAAAATAAGTTCTATTTATAATAAACCACCTACTATATGAATTGAACCCAGGTATTTTCAGAACATTAACAGTCATATAAAGGATTTTAATAGCATGAACTTAAGTTCATATTGTCCCTTACCTGGTTTAAAGGCTTATATTCAATTAAACTAATTGATTGTAACTAAAAATAGCTATTTTAAAGACGCCACTGTTAAACCAAGCTTCTCAGGTGAGCTAGGCTATGCTCTTTTTTGTCTTGAGGATCCTTAGTTCAAACCACTGTTTCTCATGGTTATTGTAACCACCCAGAGATCACCCAGGATGATATAACTCAAAAAAGCTGGATGAATCTCACTAGCTGTTTTTGAGAATTAGTTGGGGTATCATAATACTTTTGAAATAGTAATTATGTTTCTGAAAGTTAAAGATCTACTCCTGTTCAGCTTTCCCCTCAAATTTCCCCAAATTCACTCCAAACTTCCCCAAACCCCCATCTCCTATACTTATATTGTTATGACATAACCTGATATATAAGATCTAATATCCATATTATCTTATTTTTTCAGTCAATAAAGTATTTTACCCACCCAAATACTCTTCTTCTTGCACTTGTTTTCAATTATTCATCAAAGAACCATGAGATTATTCAAGTCCTCCCCAGGGGAGTCCCTTGGTTATAAATGTTTGGTTTGGCTCCTACTACTGCAGGCATCCTGGTCAGAGTTTTTTAGGGACTATAGCAGACTCTAGTTTATCCAGACCTCCTGACACCAAAAACCTGGCACCATGTAATACCAGGCTGTTGATACACTGCCTCTCCAGTTTTAGAAAGTCCTCCAATTTGTGAGAAACCTAACTCTTATCAAGTGCACCCAAAGCCTGCAGTTACTACTGTCTTTTATCCCTTGGCATCAGTATTCCTGTTAAGCTACTTGGGTGCCTACTTTTTCCTGGGACAATTCAACCCACTCTTGGGAAGATACTTTCTCCTTGAGGATATCTTCCATAGGTGAATGGTTTTTGTTCCCATAGGAACCTTGATCACAGGTCTAAATATGTCATCAATCATACATCACAATGGGTGTATGTTCCCCAGTGGATGGGTTCCTGACAATATCACTATTAAACTAAAATTATTTCTCTTTATCTTGTAGAAAATATCATTTATTTTTCTTATACTGAAGTATTATTATAGATTTATATTGTGTACTTAGACGTGGTCAAGAGACATAACAGGAAATTCTAAAAGTAGGATTGGGTTCATATTAAGCCAAGGGTTAGCCTTCAGGAATGAATAAGGGATTTACTTTAAGGCCATGTGAATGATTATTATCAGAAATCTCTTCTAGATAAAACTAGGGAGATGTCCCAACGTATAAAATTAAACACAAGGAAAGATTTTAAATATAACTTAATTTTATTGGGTGAATCTAAATAATTCTTATATGTCTATTGTCTACCACAAAACAGTAGAAGGTCAGATAAATCACTGGCAACTCTCATAAGTGGGTCAAGGATCCCTCATTTCACTAGTCAGAATGTTAATGAGTCATTCACCTAATTTGAAGTGAAATCCATTTCAAGGAGAGAAAGGGAACTTAAGGGTTTGCACTTGAAATGTGATCCCATCAGGCAAAGTTGATAATACATGAATATTGGGATTCACAACACTTTACATAAGCCATAATGAAATTAAAACATTATAAAAAACTATAGTTTATAAAGTGTCTTTGTGCAGCTTTATATTTTATGTTTTTTAAATAAAATTTTATATAAGTTCTAGTGTAATTTCTTTTTTAAGAGTAAAAAATATTTCATTTAAATAATATGTAATTCGGGTACTTTTTATTATCTAGCTTATAGTTTTTATTTCATAAATAAACTCATTGGGGTCTATTTAGTTTATTAGATGTTTTAAAGTTTGTAAATTTATATTGAAAGAGTATATTTTTGGCTTCAAAGTTAACTTCTGGAGATATATTTTCAGACCTTGCTCTTTGATAGCTTTGATCCTCACTATCAGGATTGACAATTTTCTTCCCCTCAAAAACCAGGGCCAAGAGCAAAATTTGAACCCTGAACCTGACCACCTGCAGGCTGCCAGCCCTGAGGACTGAAGGGCCAACTGCCCACATTTTTCTGGGATCAAGCCCCCTCAAGCTGAAGCCAAGCCTAATTCCCAAAATGAGAACAACAGCAAAAACTTAAGAGCTACAGCACCTGAGGAAGGGCCCAACAACTTGTCTAATGAAAGCAGAGAAATTCCTACTTTTAACTTCACAAGCATGAAGGCTATACAAGTATCCAATCAAGACTCACTACCAGAGAAAAATGCAGGCTTAAAACCTGTCCCCATGACCATGGCTCAAGAACAGAAGAGTCAAGCAAACCTTTCTGAGATTTCAACCAATGAGTACCCCCCAGCAGCAGGGCCATTTTACCACTCCGGAACCAAGCTCCCTGGTTACCTGATCTCAGATTTCCCAATCTTATGATGAACCCCAAATGAAAAAATGTAAGTTTGGCAGCAGGGTACTATATAAACCCAGAGACCCTGCACTAAAACTATATTACCATTTTTAAATAAAAGGTTATGAGACATTGGTTTTCCCAATTATTACCATGTTTTATTCTTGATATTTAGCAGTTCAGCTCGAGATCTTCCTGACCTCCTACCCCTATGCCCGCAGTTTATTGTCCACCCAGTGCTCTCTTTGGTCCTGTTCACTTTAATGAATACCTTTTGAAGCCCAAATAAAAGGAATTTACTCTTGAGAATATAATTGAAACAGATCTCCCAGCCCAGTCAATTTTCAAGTAAGATACAACAGACAAGGCCCTTGGCATTACACTGTGTCCCATCTATTCAGAGACAAGTACAACTTGCTGTCCATATATCAACTGGATATGGAACCTCCAATTACCCTGAAGCCAATGCCCACATCCGCACCTGAAATTTTCTTGGACCACACAAATAAGCTGTTTGGAATTGTGTATATCACCCTCTCTGGGATAATTGACACTATAATCCTGGCTTCTGGCCAGTAGTCCTGGGTGGGAAAGTCCTTCTCATACCTCTTTAAGTTAGCTCTAATCTTTTGGTGGGCTCTTCCTGAAAACCCTGCAACCTGTTTAATCCCTGAAAATGGCGGGCTGGTTGCACAAGCTTGGATCCCTGACATTCACACCCTACCTAGTGCTTCAACTTTTGCACTTTTGGGGGTCCTGTTTCAATTTCTGCAGCTACAACCTGGGCAACTTTGACCCAAGGGACTTGTCCTTTTGATTATGTCCTCTTGAACTAACAGAGAGATAAAATTTATTAGTATAGTTACTTGTGTTTGTGATGTATTTTAAATGCTTAATTTTGAGCTTTAAAATTGCTTTTAAATTTTAGCAACCAATGAAAAATTTAAACATTTCAAGCTTAAAAATATTAAGCTTTTGGGCAAACCTTTTATGAGAAGGAGTGACAAGATTAAAAATCCTATTGATTTGGGGATTTTTATCTCTTTGCTCTGATTTTGACACCAGCTGGCCATCTGTAGTTTGGGATAGAAAACTTCAATGAACCCTTTTCCATACAGGGTGGAAGTAGATCTTATTATAACCCATCCATAAAAGGGTAAGGTGACCTTGGACCTCTACTCAGTAGTTTCTGTATATCATTTTTACAGGTTCAATGTAGTTTTCATATTTCAATCATCACTCATTTCTTTTATTTGGGTTTGGAGCTTGTTTCAGTTGGCAGGATTAATCTGTGATCCTGATACATAGTATAGTTTTCCTGGGAGGGGTTTTAATCCTGTTAGGATTCTCTTCATTCTTGGATGGAGGTTGGTTCACCCCACTGTTATCTTTTTTGGCTAGCTTTAGATCTGACCTAGTCAGTTCACTATTAAGTTAGTTTGTTTATATATCTCTTAGTATTCCTGAGGATGCATCTGGTAGTTGTGGTTAAATAGTGAACACTTCAGCCATGCAGTTGGTTCTTCCAGGATTCTATTTTTAGCTGCTCCTTTGGACCATTTTGTCGCTTCCTGGGAGCTCTCAACTTCAATCTTACAAGTTTCTAAGACTTAATTGGTATCATTTTAAATCCTATGCTTTGATTTGGACTCTTATAATTTGAACTTTGTTTTAAGTTCCTTATCATTTTAGGCCTTTATCTAATGTTTCTTCCCTTTCTGCTTACCTTTTGGCCAATTTCACATTCATTTCTTCCTTTTAAAATTTTCTTGAGTCACTCTTATAAGTTTAAGCTAGTATTAACTGACTTAAATTTGATCTTTTCTTTTTTCTCTTATTGCTTCTGATGCTGAAGACAAGCTCTTGTACTTGCCGCTCCTTCCCTGCTCTTTTTCTTTTCTCTCCCTGCTTGTGGCCAGCTTGTTGGCCAAAGACAATTTTCTGTTCCTGTTGCTTGAAGGTGAAATAGCAATTCTAAAAGCCCCAAACCCTCCCCCCTTGGCCCAAGTTCTTATCTGCACAATATTTCACACCAGACCTGGTGAAAAATATTCCCTTAACTTTTAAAAAGAGAAAATTTCCAATTTCCTTTCATCTTCAAGAAGAACCATTTAAGAATCAGTAGTCATCTCTTCTACTAATCCTACCTATATAATATAATAAGCAACTTTGGTCATCCAATCTCAACATCAGGTTGGGACAGTCTGACTTGCCCCTCATGAAGGTGCTTGTTGGGGTTAAAGTCAGCTGGTTTATTATCCCGTTTGCAAGTTATGGTTCAAAAATTACTGTATGTTTAGACTATTGGTGTATACTGGATAATAGTTAGCCCTTTTAACTGTTCAATTACTATACCTGTGCCAAGGATCTTGATGTACAAGTATTCTGGCTACTGCCAACCCACTTAACATCCAGTCATTGCCCAATTTGGTGCCCTCTCAATATACAGTTTGACATACCAGAAATGGCAAACAAGCAATATCACATGACTTTCCAAGTATCCAGTGACTTGAATCCATCCTGCACATGACCAAGCCCTAGGTTTGATCCAACTAAATCTCTGCCACAGCCAAAGCTATATAAGTCTAAAGTATTATCCAATAAAATATACTTCTCTTCTTTCTCAATTCCATATTTGAAGCTTCCCCAAAAAGGCGCTCCTCATCACCTGATAACAGGGTATTAAAACAAAATAGGAGTGAACAATAGATAGGGGTAAAAACTTGTCTTTATTTCAGTATATTGCCAAGTATATATAATGGGGTGGGAAATTGGGGAAATGGGTAAATAGCGCCAGGCTTGGAGTTAATACCAATATTAGTATACATATTAATATTAGCTATTGATTTTACGTCCAGAATTAAGGATCAATCAGGCAATTAGGCTTTTGATGCCACCTCTATTTAGTCTTCTGGATTTAAGCGCCAAGTGTGGGCTCCAATTCTGGAATCAGATGCCTTGTTAATTGTACCTACATAGAACCTTCAAATGGCCTAGTTCCCAAGGAGATTCAAGTGGAATACAGAATTCCCTGGTATCCACTAGTTCTCAATTGATCAATTGTGTGATTGCCTAATGTGTAATTGTATTTCAGATCTGACTTCAAACTTAATGTCCATCAAATCCATCATTAGTTAGCACATGTGCAACAAGCATTGAACAGTTTCTTCTTACAATTCTATCTGACTTGCTTTCCTGCTCATGGATATGTACAATGGCACACCAACAATGATCCTGGTAGATTCACCTGGTGGCTGGCTCTGAGAGTTATCCCAACCTCAAGATAAGCTGCTTAGATCAACCAGCCATCCCCAAAGCCTGATTCTATTCTGTTTGTCCAAGTTAAATCAGCTGTCTAGCTTCACATTTCACTCCTGGCATATTGCTGGGGGTTTAATACGGTTACTCTTGAAAACCCTGCTGCCAGGATACCAGTTAATGGACAGGGTAGTAGTAGAATCAGGCCCAGGGCTGGCCTAAGGATAGGGCCTAGCACAGGGTTGGAGAAAGTGTGATGATATAAGAGAAAAAGCGGCCAAGCAGAGACCCTGTGTCACGGTAAGTTCCATAATGCTGGGTATTGTCCGTCCAAGTAAGAAGGCACAGAAGGCCGGGAAACCTGTATCAAAATTGACCAAGTTAACAGATTTAAACCAAACAGTCGATTAAAAATGGGTCACAGCTGCTCCAGTATGCCAGCTGAAACCAGCTCCCCCTTGTAAACTGACGTTGATAAATTGACGTAATATGAGGGTCACCCGATATAAGCTCATTAATCAGCATGGTTGTCAGAAACTGGTCACACAAGGGTTCTTTGCAACCTGGACTAGATACTTACTTGAAGATGCCAAAGGAATAGGGGATCAAGACTCAGGTGGTATTGCTTAGTCAATTTTTCTGATATATATTGAATAATTTTCCCTGTTTCAACTCTAAGAGTTGAGTCCTTCTAAATTTACTCAATAAAAATCAATTATCCCAAGTTCTAATTTTAAATTTTAAAAATGCATCCTGTGCTTGGGTTGTTGCGGTATATCCTGTACAATCTGATTCTGAACAGAATCATTTCAGGAAGATGGGGCCCAGCATCTGGAACTTTGTTGTTGGCGCCGCAAAATGTTAATTTCATGCCAGCCAATTTTGTAGCTCCTCCCCCCATTCTGGAAAATGAAAATTGTGTCACTTCTCAATGCCCAGAATTCTACGCTGAAGATGCATTGATGCTTTCCCAGGTCATTTATCTTGGTTTACTCTGGTTAGGATTGATTGTTCTACTTAATCCTGGAGTTTCAATTGGAAATTTCACAAAAAGATACTTGAAGCCGCGTTGGTGGTTAATCATCAATTCTATGTGGATTTGGGTGGTAATTCCCCATCATTTAGAAACGGCTTTATATTATCCAGTGATTTCTGTCACATTACTCAACTCTTCTACGTCTGAGTTTTTGGAAGCAGTTCATCATGAATTTGTGTTTCTTTTCTCCTGCTCCGTCAAGATATCTGCGTTTACCATGTTTATTTGCATCAGTTCATTTCTGAGTTTTCAGTTTGGACTTTTCTTTAATTTTTGGTTTCCATCTCCGGTTGCAGTTGTAGAGACTGGATCCTCTGTTTCCTATTTCTGTTGTGTCATGTCATTTTGGCGTCCTGGATTATTTTCCTGCCCCACCCACTGATGAAATTTTGCGTGAAGTTTTGTCAGCATTATCATTTTATTCCGGCTCTAGCCTTAGTCACAAATCCCAAGTTTACCATGTGATGACAAAGGTTTCCAAAGATGCTTGAGAATGGTTGTTGTCCGCAGTGGAGCGCAATCCACGTGTTTTAACTGAGAGTGCATCTCTATACCCTTTGTTAAAAAATTTGTGTGTATCTATTGAGGAGCTCAAAGTATATTGTAAGCTGTACGCCTTCCGTCAGGGTACAACTCCGCTTTTGGTATTCCTTCCTCAGTTTCTTACCTATTGCTGTACAATTGATGTTCCCGAGGTGAACAAACTCTCAGCGTTGTGGTTAGCAGTTGACCAGACTGCCCAGGATTTGGCGGTTTGGGATTCCCTGTTAACCACAACTGAGGCCCTGGTAAGCCAAATTCTTTCTCTGGTCTCAAATCTGTCTACTTCCAAACAAGGTACGTTGGTAATTGAGGATAAACCTGCTGCGCGCTCTTGGTTTTCTGGTCCTTGCTCCTTGGTAGTTTCTTCCAACCAAAGCCAAGATTGTTCTCCCCCTAGCTTGTCTCAACTACAATTGGCGGTGGTGAACAGACCCAGTGATGTAAAGGAGGCCCCTGTAGTGTCTGTTCCTGATAGTTCCTTGGCAATGCTTCAGCACGTTGTACCTGCAAAATCTTCTGTTATTACGTCCAAAGAGTTGCCCCTTGTTCCCATTGATTGTGATAACCCTGTTCTTCCAGCTGCCGTCCAAGAAATGATTGAGCGTTACTTCCAGGAGCATCCTGCTTCCTTAGCTGCCGTCTGTACTGCCAATGAAAAACAAGACCCTGCCAAGATTGCTACCTTTGCTGCAAATAAATCCACTTCTGGTTACTTCTTGTTTCATGGTAGCATTGATAATGGTCAGACTATCTATCAGCCAGCCATCTTGTTAGATACAGGTGCTTCCAAAAAATTTATGAGCGTGGAGACTGCTGACTTGCTACAACTCAAGTACCATCCGGGAATGCTTGTTAGGGGTGGAAATTGTCAAATGTTTCCCTCTTTCCAGCTGAAGAAGCCAGTTACTTTTGTAGTAGCAGGCCAGTCTTTTACCGCAAGGTTTTCTGTTTGCCCTACCCTTATGTATCCTATCATTTTGGGAGTGAGTTGGTGGAGAGATCATAATGTATCAACCTTACTGGAGAAAAATGAGCTACAGGTGGAACACTCCTTGGGTATAACTATTTGTATTCCGCTGTTGGATATGTCTGAATTGGAGCAATCATCACAGACCATACAATTGTTTCCTGTCCCTGTCCCCGTAAGTTTGGATTTACCGGCATGTTTGCAACCCTGGTCCGCGGCATTTGACGCCACCAGAGGCAAAGTCCTTCCCAAGCACACTCAGTTTGACTTTGACTTTAAGGTCACTGTTGATCTGATCAGAATTGTGTCTCCTATTTACCCTTTAACCTTGAAGGAAGATGCATGTTTGGAAGAGTGGACTTGTGACATGTTGGCAAAAGGCTACATTTTTAAGAAGGCTTTGTCAATCTGCTCTCTGTTATTGTTTGTTCAGAAGTCTGATGGGTCCCTTTGTCCTTGTGTCAACTACGGGAATTTGAATAACATTACAATTCCGGATCCTTATCCTTTACCTCTCAAAGCACAGATCTCTAGATGTGTTGAGAAGGCCAAGGTATTCTTGAAACTTGATCTGTTGAATGCTTTCAATCAAATCAGGATTGCAGAAGGAATGGAATGGTTAACAGCATTCAGAACCAAGAAGGGTATCTTCCAGTTCCGCGTAATGCCTTTTGGATTGAAGAATGCCCCGGCTTGCTTTCAGCGGTTGATTGATTCAGTCCTGGGAGATCTCCTAGGTGTTTGTGCCATTGCATATATGGATGACATCTTGGTGTTTTCTCCGGATGAGGAGTCCCATAAGGCCCACTTGTTGGCAGTTGTAGAGCGCATTCTCCAAGCAAACTTGATCATCAAAAGGAGTAAGTGTGAATTCTTTAAACGTAAGGTTACCTTTCTGGGTAATATTATCTTTGAGGATGGCCACACCATTGCCCCTGACAAGGAAGCTGCGGTTTGAGAGTATGCTACGCCTGTGACGGTATCCCAACTTTGTAGTTTCCTGGGTACATGTACGTTCTTGAAGAAATTCACTCCCCACTTGTCTGAGGTGGCCGCCCCTTTATATTTGGCTAGTGGAAAGACAACTTTAGTCTGGACGCCTGAGTGTGCAAGTGCCTTCTCAGCAGTCAAGGCTCTTTTGTTGTCCTCCCCAGTGTTAAGACATGTGGATCCTGAGCTTCCTTTTGTTGTTTCCACCAATGCATCTAAATACGCTGTGGCTGGTGTGCTGTTGCAAACAGCTAGTGACGGGATTGAGAGACCTGTAGGGTATTTCTCCCGGAAGATGGAGGCTCGAGAACGCAACTACATGATTTACAACAAGGAATTGTTGGCTGTAGTGGAATTGTTAAAGCATTGGCACCACCATCTCATGTTGGCACGTCATCCATTTGTAGTAAGAACTGACCACAAAGCTCTTCTATATTATTGACAACCCAGGGTTTTGTTGGGTTGCCAATCCAGATGGCATGGTGATCTGACAAGATACAAGTTCCGCTACAAGTTTATTAAGGGATCTGACAATCACTTGGCCGATGCTCTAAGCAGGAATCCCTCACATCTCCCAGATGCTAGTATGGACGCCAAGTTTAACACACATACTATGATTCCAGACAAAGCTGTGGTGCCTTTTGTATTACCTCCACCGGCTACGTTGGCCACCATGTCCTTAGCTGAGGGCGCAGACCTGGACTTGTATTCCAAGGTTAAGTTTCTGCAACCTTTGTCCAAAGGTTATGATAGGCTATTGGAGCTAGCATGTGCAAACCCAGTAGGTCAGCCTCAGGGTTATCATAAGATTGGTCCAGTCCTATATCATCAAGGTTGCTTGTGGGTCCCTGAAGGCACTATTTGGGATGAAATCATGGAGGCTAATCATACCTGTCCAACAGCTGGTCATCCAGGGAAAAACAAAACAGTGGAACTTATCTGCCGCCAGTTTTCCTGGAAAGGTTTGACTGTGCAGGTAGCCGCTTTTGTTTGAGATTGCCTGATATGTGTTTGATCCAAGGCCAGTTGGAATAAGACTACTGGTTTACTGGTTCCACTTCAGCCTGCTGCGGGCCCTTGGACGTCTGTGTTGGTGGATTTCATTGGCAAGCTTCCCAATTCCAATGGGTTTAACACAATCATGGTAGTAGTTGATTGTTTCACAAAGATGGCACACTTTGTACCTTGCTCAACCACAATTACTTCAGTGGAAACCGCTAGGTTATTTGTGAACAGAATCTTCTCTCTACATGGCATCCCAATGGAGATTGTAAGTGACCGTGGTCCTCAATTTATTGCTCAGTTCTGGGAAGCTTTTACTGGAATCCTTGGTATCAAATTGTGCCGCTCTACTGCTTTCCACCCCCAGTCTGATGGACAAACAGAGAGGGTAAACCAAAGTTTGGAGGTCTACCTACGCTGCTACACCAATGCGCAACAAGATGACTGGTGTGATAATCTACCCATGGCAGAGTTCACATATAATAACGCCCCGCACACGTCAACTCAAGTATTGCCATTTTATGCCAATGTGGGTTACAATCCTTCTTCCAACATGGGTCCTTGTTTGGTTAGCAACGTGGAAGCTGCAACTGATCAAGCCGCTGAATTGAAGCAGGTCCATCAGGAGCTCCAAGTTACTCTTGCCGCCGCCGTGACAACTTACAAGGAATACGCAGATTGCAAGCGCCAGGAAGGTCCAACTTACAGGCCAGGTGATCTAGTCATGGTCGATGCTTGCAATATGAAACTTAAAGTTCCATGTCGTAAATTGGGTCCCAAGCAAGTTGGTCCCTTCAAGGTAGAACGTCAGATTGGTCCCTCTGCCTATTGGCTGGATTTACCTCCTGCTTTCAAGATTTTCCACACCTTCCATGAATGTCTCCTTACTCCCTTCAAAGGAACAGAGACCCCCTCTTCCCAACCCATTCTTGTGGAAGGAGAACCTGAGTACAAGTTAAATTGTATTCTAGCTTCCCGCAAGAATTGTTGCCGTTTGGAATATTTGGTATCTTGGAAAGGTTATCCTGATTCTGAAAACTCCTGGGTTCCCCACTACAATTGTTCAAATTCCTCTGATCTGATCCACAAGTTCTACAAGCGCAATCCCACTGCTATTGGACACCCTGAACTTACCCTTGCCGCAATGAAACTCCCACCTGCCCATAAGAATTTCTCTTTATCCCATCTCCCAGATGGTGGTATTGTGCCCAGGGCTAAAGCAGAGGGTAATGTCACGGTAAGTTCCATAATGCCGGGTATTGTCTGTCCAAGTAAGAAGGCACAGAAGGCCGGGAAACCTGTATCAAAATTGACCAAGTTAACGGATTTAAACCAAACAGTCAATTGAAAATGGGTCACGGCTGCTCCAGTATGCCAGCTGAAACCAGCTCCCCCTTGTAAACTGACGTTGATAAATTGACGTAATATGAGGGTCACCCGATATAAGCTCATTAATCAGCATGGTTGTCAGAAACTGGTCACACAAGGGTTCTTTGCAACCTGGACTAGATACTTACTTGAAGATGCCAAAGGAATAGGAGATCAAGACTCAGGTGGTATTGCTTAGTCAATTTTTCTGATATATATTGAATAATTTTCCCTGTTTCAACTCTAAGAGTTGAGTCCTTCTAAATTTACTCAATAAAAATCAATTATCCCAAGTTCTAATTTTAAATTTTAAAAATGCATCCTGTGCTTGGGTTGTTGCGGTATATCCTGTACAATCTGATTCTGAACAGAATCATTTCAGGAAGATGGGGCCCAGCATCTGGAACTTTGTTGTTGGCGCCGCAAAATGTTAATTTCATGCCAGCCAATTTTGTAGCTCCTCCCCCCATTCTGGAAAATGAAAATTGTGTCACTTCTCAATGCCCAGAATTCTACGCTGAAGATGCATTGATGCTTTCCCAGGTCATTTATCTTGGTTTACTCTGGTTAGGATTGATTGTTCTACTTAATCCTGGAGTTTCAATTGGAAATTTCACAAAAAGATATTTGAAGCCGCGTTGGTGGTTAATCATCAATTCTATGTGGATTTGGGTGGTAATTCCCCATCATTTAGAAACGGCTTCATATTATCCAGTGATTTCTGTCACACCCTGGGCCAGAATTGGTTACCATGAAATCCATCCAAACCGCCAGAACAATATATGAAGCTCAAAGAGCTGGGTAGAAGTGGTTGGGTTGGCGGTATCCAAACCCTGCAGGAAGTCAGGCCAGGGGGTGGGAGGCAGGGTCATTGGTAATAAGCAGGCACTTGTCCCAAAATAGTTGCAGTTATAGTAGACCAGGCCCCTTCTTGGTTAAATTGTTCAGGCTTCCTAGTTCTTGCTCAAGAGTCCACAAGTAGGATGCTTTCTAAGGTAAATTTGGAGTAGGCTGGATTTGGAGGATAGTTGATGAAATGTACTGGGCCAGAGGGAGCACCAGGGGACATAATAGCTCAGGCAGGGAGTTGGTAGTATCTGAGGGAGACTGGTAGGGGCAGCAGGGCCTGTGGGTGTGATATGTAGATGATGGAAATAATAACTAGGTAGGTGAAATTTGGTTGGACCAAAGGTTCATCACAACATTATTATCAGAACAACAATAAGGTCTGGCTTTGTCCCGGCAGGGTATAGGTACCACTTTGCCAGGCCTTATCTTTAGGACAGGTTTGCAAGGCTTGAGCAGGATGACGTTGGAATAAGAGGGAGGCAAGGTGGCCTCTGGCTTGGGCAGGTTGTCTTTGGCTGTTATTGTGGAATAGCCATCTAAATCTCTCTGCTTATTGGTCTGATTGTCAAGGTTGGGTGGGCCTTCAGGGTATGTGATATCTCTGAGTTCTTGGAGAAACTTGGGACATCTCTCATTGATAAAATTGTGAGACTTTTGCCCAAATCACGTGTGATGTGGGGTACTGCCTCAGAGTAGCTTCTGGCATCATGTGATAACTTTTTGCATACAATTATCTGTAGACTTGAAAAAGGTTTGGCATCAGTAGGCTCTTATTCAAATAACCTTCATATTTGAGCCCAAGAAAAAGTGGACAGGAAGACATCTGTTGCCCAGGGCGGGCAGGGCACAAGGGAAATAGGTAGTGATTCAGGCCTTGATCTTGATCTTGATCTTGCTTTAGGATGAGAAGTGAAATGTTGCTTGGGACACCGGCTACATTTAACCAACCCAGATATTTTAGGCTTTAGAACATTTGCTCATAGCCATCTTCCAGACCTTACATATCCTGCTCCTGAGATTAGATCTATGATCCAAGAGCTTCACCTGGGCCCCGCTTAACTCAGTAAAATTAAATGGTAGAGATGGACCCATGCAGGGTGCTGGAGCGTCTTTTGACTGCTGTCCTGAAGAGGACATGCTGGGGCTTGCATGTGATGCCTTATTTGATGCTGGGAGTACAGTCCAGGTACTTTGCTGAACCCCTGAAAGATGCTGATTGGGAGGGGCAGAAATATATCCTGCAATGGGGTTTTTGGCAGCTTGTCTCTGGTCAGATATGTGTTGCAACCAAGACTATCCCCTTGTCCACTAATGTATCGCACAATACACAGGGGGCGCTCAAGGAGTTTCCCCATGATATGACTAATGGTATGGATCAGTTTGAGCACAATTTCAAATTGCAGGCAATATCTCCTAATTAGAAGCATTGTCAATTTGACATGCTGATCTCTCTCTCAAGTAATTCCCAGCAAGAACTTTACATGGAACACACCACTATGCCACCCCCTGGCAACCTGTGGCTCTCAAAGATAGTATATCAGCTGTAATATTCTTAAAATAAACACATATTATTCCTATTCTTATCATTTATATTTTAACTATTGTCTTCCCCAATTCAAATACTGAACTATTATTAGTTTAGTTGCAACATTTGGTCTGGCTATGGCTTTGCCTGTAAGCGCTTCTTTCAGCTTTAATGTGGATCAAAAGTTTGAGTATGCTGTACCCACCAATAAAAGCTATGGTATACACATATAACTATTTCAATTTTTTGCATTTAACAGGCTGAACTTTAAACCCTACCCTTTAAGCCTCAATCAGATTAAATCTCCTGCCAGAAAATAGAGTAGGAGCACTGAAGGATAGATCTGACTGAACCTGATCTCTATATTATGTACCTTTATAGCTGCAGGCTTAAAGATTTACACACAAATAATATTATAGCTGGATCAAGCTGGCAGAAAAGTAGCTGGCAGAGTACCATCCTGCCCCAACTTGGATCTGGATGGAGATCAGGTATGGGGTGTGCCAGAATTCTGTAGACTGTGGTAATTTATCATCCACCAAACAGCCTCCTAAGCCTTCCAACATTGGGAAAGTACAGAGAACCTGTGACTCTGGTATAACCTGCAGCCCAGGATATCTGTTGTCATCAGAAGTAGCAAGTCTGACAGGGCCCAGGGCCCAGGGCCCAGAGGATTTGGGACAATTCTTTCTACTTCTGTATATAGGTCCATAGTTGTTATCTCTATACTTTACTATAGGAATCAATCCTGCATGGCAGCAGTATCATCTTTTGCTCCATCAATAAAGCCTAATAAAGTATAGCATTATAGAAACATGGCTTAGATCAACCATCAAGCCAGTACAGGGCCATCTTTCTTCTATTCTAACTGGCTGGCTTTAAGGTGGCCTGCCTGCCCCCGCTTTCTTAGTTTGCTTACAACACTAAGTAGAGACTGAAGTAGCATCAGGGCAACACAGCAGGGGGGCAGCCTTTTCTGGGTGGATTTTGGTGGACACTTGCTTGATAACTTCCTCAGCTTATAGGGTTTGTTCTAGACACACTGCACAACTAAATCCCTTAATCAGCGGAATCAGTTGTCTGCCTGGGCAACTATCCAGGGCTAGGTAGCCAGCAGTTAGCTACCAGTTTATGGAGATAAAGGTTACACTATACTGTATCTGATCAGAGCTACTCTAATACAATAGGCTCAGCGCCTTTTACCTTAGAGTGTTTGGCCTGGCGGCCCAGTCCATAGTGGACTTTTCTAGACATAATGCAGATGACAGTACATATGACTGCCCTCCAGTTCTAGGATATAATTAAAGTTAATAATAGTAATTATTATGTGGTGCATATCAAGGTGCTTGCAGACAGGAACTAATCAATGAGCAGTAATTTCATGTTTAATTCATTAATTGCAATACATGAATGTTGCAATCAAGTTTCCAGACTTGCCTGCCAACATATCTTACAATACACAGAGGGTGCTTGATGAGTTGCTCCTTGATGTGTCTAACAACATGAACCAGTCTGATGACAATGTCAAACTGCAGGCACTTTCCCTAATTAGGAGCACTACCAATTTGACCTGTTGATCCTGCATGAGTTATTCCTTGGCTTTGAACCTTACATGGAATGTGCCATCCCCTTGTGGCCTGATGGCTTTCCCCATATAGTATATTAATCACAGTATTCTATAATAAACAGCACTTTATTATTATTCCTGTCCTTTCTATTGGACTGTTGACTTCCCTGATTCAAATACTGAATCCTCATTGGTTCAGTTGCAACAGTGGTAGCAGTGGTGGGTTCATGACTTACCTAAAGAGAAAATCCCCTCCAAGAAAGAGCAGAGTAAAGGCTGTATGGCTACTCCCCATCAAGAAACCTTTCTGCCAAACCCCAAGGGGAACATTACCAACGGGTATGTCATCTATCAAGATCAACTGGTACTTATGAGTGTGTATAATTGACTCCGCCTTGGGCAGCGCAATGCAAGTGTCACCCCACCCCAATTGGACCTCTCTCAGCGCATGCTCAACCTCCATCTTGAATCCTTTTCAAGAGGTGTCAAAGGAGCTGACATTGTCAGTTGGCTCCACTCCACCAAAATCCACCTCCATATATGTCAAGTACCTGAGCCCATGTGGGTCGCCACTGCTTCAGGCTGCCTTACAGGGCCTGCTACAGTTGGGTTCACCAACTGGGCCAGCCAAGAAATAGAAATCACCTGGGCATTGTTCAGGGATGCCGCAAAGTCCCTCTTATAGTGAAATCTTTTCACCCATTGCAGTGGGAACTCTCCTCCTGGCTATTAAACATACTGGGTTCATTCCTGAATATCTTGCCGCCTGGCAACAAGCTCTCGCTGCCGCCCCAGAAGCTGTGACTGATGGAAATGCCATGCTCCTTACCTTGATAGTTAATGGGCTTAAACCCCATATCTGCAAGTGGGTTCCTGTAGGTTACTGCACCTTTATTGATGACTGCTACAAGGCCATTGTGGAGGCCAATAACCAGGCTTCAATGGGCTTCCGCTGTTTCAATGACGTACCACCCCAACCTCACCCCGCACCTGGCAGTGCCCACAACCAAGTAGGCCGCCGCCAGCCACACCAACAGGAAAATGGTGTTAAGCGCCCCTGCAAGGGGGAACTCCAACTAGCACAGATTAAAGACCAGGGAAAAGTCTAGGGGTTTTAGTTACAAGAGGTTTTACAACCCCACTTGACCCTCACTCTCAATCCCTCCTTGTGAAGAACCCCTTCAACTACAATGTTCATGAAGTTGAGGCCCTCAACGTCTACCAAGTTCATAGCAATGACCTCATACTCCAAGCAAGCCACTCTTCAAATAAAGTAACTTTCTTGGCCTATCCCTTCTTTTTCCATGGGAACGCCCACAAACTACTGGTAGACACTGGGGCTGATCACACTATGGTTGACCAGGCGTTTGTCAACGCACAACAACTAGACCGAGTCTCAAGCAGGTTCAAGGTAGTACAAGTGGCTGACTCCCGTAGAGTAGCAATTACCCATGAGACAGTACCCTTCTCTGTGAGAATGGGGAACATCCAGGTTAAGCTTGCAGGACCAATCATGGCAGGTCTCAGCCACAATATCATTGCTGGCCTTGACTGGCTTTGTCACAACTGTCCCTACATTGACTGGGATACGTCTGTAATAACTCTCAATAGAAATGGGGTGGGTTTTCAGATATATCCTGTCAAAATGAACAAGTTAATTCACAATACCGTGTTTTTCAGAATAACAGAAATGGGTTCATACAATTACAAGGATGGAAATAGACTTCAATCAATGTTCAGTCAAAGTTACCTGGGCAGAACCACCTGTGGCCCCCCTTGACCACTCTGTCTCCACCAGGACTTGTTGCGCTCCTCAAGGAGTATAAGGATGTTTTCAGTGAAACACTGGATCAACTACCCCCTCCCCAAGAGATCCAACATGCTGTACAACTACAAGGGTTGCTTCCCAAAGCATGTCCCTTATACCGTCTCACACCAAAGAAAGATGAAACCCTCCACCAGCACCTTGTGGACGCGCTTGATAAGGGCTTCATTTGTTTCTTGCTCTCTCCATATGGGGTGGCTGTCTTCTTTGTAGCTAAGAAGGACAGGTCCCTTTGCTTGGTCACAGACTATTGTGCCCTAAATGAGGTGACTATTAAGAATAAATACCTCCTGCTGTTGATTGACAGCCTGTTTGACACACTTGTGGGTGTGAAGGTCTTTAGCAAGATCAATCTCACCGCGGGGTACAACCAGGCCCGCATTGCACCAGGGAATAAGACAAAAACTGCCTTCTGCACATGCTACAGGTTGTTTGAGTGCTGGGTCATGAACTTTGGAATGACCAACGCTCCTTTCACCTTTGCCATGTTAATGAACAAAGAATTTGAGGAATTGATTGGGATGTGTGTTGTTGTGTACCTTGACAACATTATTGTCTTCAGTCAAGATCAAACCACACACCTCTAATACATTTGTGCTGTCCTTGACACCCTTTGGAAAAACCAGTTGAAGGCTAAGCCCTCCAAATGTGAATTCATCAATTTGGAGCTCTTGTTCCTTGGGCACACCATCTCTGCCCAAGGGATAAAGCCTGATCCTGCCAAAATCAAGGCAATCACAAGCATGCCACCCCCCCATCAATGTGGGACAGGTGCATACATTCTTAGCCATGGTTGCCTACGTGCGCAAGTTCATTCCCAATTGCAGAGAACTTATTGCACCTCTCACTGAGCTCCTGGACACTAAAAAGCCTTTCCATTGGTCTCCTGCCAGAGATAAAGCCTTTGAGACGTTGAAGCAAAGACTTACAACTGCACCTGTATTCAATTCCCCAATTGGAACCGCCAATACAAACTCAAGACTGATGCCTCTGACAGAGCCATAGGGGGTGTGTTATGGGTAGAAACTAACAAGGGCATCTTCCTCCCTGTGGCATAAAAATCCAGGAAGCTCACTGACTCAGAACTACATTATCCAATTCATGACAAAGAGCTAGCAGCAATCATGCACTGCGTTAAGAAATGGTGTTGTTACTTGGAAGGGGCCACTTTTCCACCCCGTGTCCTGAAAGACCACAAGTTGCTTCAGTACTTCAACACACAGTCCCACTTGACACGCCGCCAGGCAGGCTGGTCTTGAGTGTCTGTCTCCCTACCAGTTGTGCATCAAATACAAGCCTGGGAAGGAGATTGTCACAGCAGATACCCTCTCAAGGCTCTATGTAGCATCCATCACCGGGGAGTATAGGTTGGACCCAGATTGGCCATGCTTTATCTCTGTCCTGAGCGACCCAATACAAAGGCCTTAATTCAGAACTAATCTCCAAGCTAAAGGACAATGAGAGTCAGTTCACCACTGATGCTGGCAATGTCTGCTGCCGGGCAGAGACTGGGGAAAAGAGACCCTATATTCCCACCACACACCAAGGCAACACCATACTGCACTACCACTGCACCTTGGGTCATATCATAGGATTTACCCTCTTCAAAATCATGAAACATAAGGCTTTATGACCGTTTATGCGCAAAGACATTTGGACCTCCTCAAAATGTGTGTGCTGTGTGAAAAGGACACGTCTAAACCTGCACCCCCAAGTTTGTCCTACCCATCAAAGCTATGGAATCCTTTGAGAAGTGGGCTCTTGATATTGTTAGACCTCTCCCCAAAGACAGACTTGGGAAGAAGTACATCATCACAGCCAAAGATTACTTCACCCGTTGGCCAGTAGCATGGGCCACCACTAATCACACCGCCACCACCATCACCTGCTTCATTGGCAAGGAAATTATGGCCCGCTTTGGGCAACCCAAATGCCTTATTACAGATGGTGGTCCCAAACTTGTTGGGCATGTCATGAAGGTGTATTGCGCCAAGAATACCCTCCAATAGATAGTCACGGCTCCCTACCACCCTCAAGCCAATGGACGTGTAGAGCGGTTGAATGGTTTACTGGTTCAGCTGATTGCCAAGCTCTCACAAGAACACCCTAATACTGCGTGGACTGAACACTTGCCCACCGCCCTACTCATCTTAAAAGCAAGGATCAACAGGGGCACCGGGTTCAGTCCCAGCACCCTGGCCTTTGGGACACCCAATTTATTTGATGAGGAGCGCCTTTTTAGGGAAGCTTCAAATATGGAATTAAGAAGGAAGAGAAGTATATTTTATTGGATAATACTTTAGACTTATATAGACTTGGCTGTGGTGAAGATTTAGTTGGATTGAACCTAGGGGTTGGTCATGTTTGGGATGGGTTTGAGCCACTGGATACTTGGACAGACATGTGATATTGCTTGGTTGCCATTTCTGGTATGTCAAACTGCATATTGGAAGGGCACCAAATTGGGTGATGACTGGATGTTAAGTGAGTTGGCGGTAGCCAGAATACTTGTACATCCAGATCCTCAACAGATTGACGGGAGTAGAACAAGGGAAATTACAATCCACAGTTCCTGTGAAACCCCTCTTGTTGCCTACCCCTTCCCTGAGCCAGTGGCGCGCCTGTAAGGTCTGAAGGCTTGGGGTAGATTATTGTAGACTAAAGCCTTTAAACCAAGAATGTTTATATTTGTCAAGTATAAAAAGGTGGGCAATGTTTGCAATAATAACTGCACTAAGGCTCCTAAGAGCTTATATGAAGTGAAATAAGGACTAAGGCGATTTATTAATACTAAGAAAATAAAATAAAGATCAGTCTTAATGACTGACAATTTGGTTAAAAAGTCAATTTCTAAGTCTGGGAAATGATCTGCACTAACAGGAGGATTGAAACTATCAACAACTAAATTATGAGCACCACTATAGAAATTACCTAACTGGTGAAAGATTTAATCAAAAGGAATCATGAAAACTAAGAATGAACTAAGAATAAAATTGGAGGGAAAACACAAGTCACAAAACCTAACAAGTACCTTTTTGAGGGGCAAGTCAAACAATCTCAACTTAAGTTGAGATTGGATAAAACTCAGGCTTTTTATTTAAAATCTGGATTGTGGTGCAAGTTTAGGGGATATATTCTAACCAGGAATTGTTAGAATACTTGGCTGGGAAAACAGAAGACAAGCACATTTGATTTGGGTCTTATTAACTGGAAAAGATTAAGTAAAAGTTAAAAGAGAAAGACTGAGAAGCAGTTTGATTGTTTTGCCAAGCCACAGAAAGAGCAAAGATGGCGGGAGAGCAGGAAAATTTGGTCCAAAGTGCTGGCGTAAGCAAAACAAAAAGCAAAAAATAATTGACTTCAGACTTAGTAAAACTAGCTAAGCGTATAGGTCTGTGGTTTGGAAATTGTCCCAGGAAGAAGGTAAGCTTCAAATGTTGAAATTAATCGTTCAAGATAGATGAAATCAGCTGGTCAAGTGAGGGAAAGAAAAAGGGAAGACTTTGAATAATAAATTGATGTGAATGTAACCAGTAGAGATAGAATAAAGTTGTTGTCCATGAAGAGTACTCGCAGCAAAAGAGAAGAACAAAAAGGAGAATCCTGACAGCGCCAAAGCCTGAGATATTGATCACAAGCAAATTGAGGGAGGGACAAGACACCTTGAGGCCAGGTACGCTGTAGGTGACCCCGTCTACGCCCTCAACCCCAATTCAGCCAAGTTAGAATCCAACCACCTAGGGCCCTTCAAGATAGCTGCAGTCTATGACAATCACACTTATCAATTTGAAGATGCCCAAGGGAACACCAAAAAGCTTCACCACAATTGCTTGCGCCCCTGTCGCACCATCTCCACACAAAAGCTGTTCATGCAGACCTTCTAAGATCTCCTTCAGGCTCTGATTCTGGTGTCTGACAATAAGCAGGGGGCAAGGGGGGTGTTGCAATCAAGTTTCCAGACTTGCCTGCCAACATATCTTACAATACACAGGGGGCGCTCGATGAGTTGCCCCTTGACATGTCTAACGACATGGACCAGTCTGATGGCAATGTTGAACTGCAGGCACTTTCTCCTCATTAGGAGCGCTACCAATCTGACCTGTTGATCCCGCATGAGTTATTCCTCGGCTTTGAGCCTTACATGGAACATGCCACCCCCTTGTGGCCCGGTGGCTTTCCCCATATAGTATATTAATCACAGTATTCTATAATAAACAACACTTTATTCTTATCATTCCTGTCCTTTCTATTGGACTGCTATCTTCCCCAATTCAAATACTGAATCCTCATTGGTTCAGTTGCAACATGAATTTGTTGATGCCAGGATATGATTTGGTCATTGATTCATTGATCCGCAGCCCGTGTCATTCTGTTGAAACCATTCCTAAGAGTGATTGACAGCTAGCCTGCGTTAATTGGTTGAATCTGTTAATTAGTCAATATCCCAAAATCCTGACAGGATGCTGCAAGTATAGTGTGGATGATCTTTAGTGCAGATAAAGCTTGGTTTAGATTTTAATGGATAAGAGGGGGTTATGATTAGGTCAACCTTCTAGTGATGTTAAAGTCAATCAGCTCCAACAGAGCTGGGCAAGGTGCAAGTCGGCGATGCAGCGCTATTCTAATGTCTAGGGTAAGTTTCACAGATGCAGCCCAGGGGTGAAGGTACACCACACCGGGTGCAGAGTACCTTCTGGATCTCAAGGATACCTGCCATCTTTGTCGTGGTAGCAGAAGTCCTGCGAGCCGGGAGGGGGGTGGAACTGCTGATAAGGAAACTCATGGGGATGGGGGATGGACTCAGGCCTGGGAGGGTATGCATATTGCATATCCTGCGGATGGGGGATGAACTCTGGCCTAGGAGGGTATGCATATTGCATATCCTGCGGGTATGGATAGTGATTAGCCCGGCTCAGATCCGGTAGGCGATGGGGAACCTTGCTGCACCCTTTTATGGAGACTGAGGGTGCAGGGTAGTCCTGGAATGGGTAGTTGGAGGGATGGTATTGATGGCCACGGGCAGTCGAGTGCTGAGGTGGGTGGGCATTAGATGGTCTATGGCTTGGATGCATGTGGCTGGGCCAATCATGCTTTGGACTCTGGTAAGATGGCGAGGGGTTGTCGAGGTGCTTGGCTGGTGTGGGGGCAGTTTGGGTTGCTTGGGCCTGCACCTTGGGGTCTTTGAAAGGCGGGCCAGGCAATGATGCCAGAGCAGGGCGTTTGATGGGTGTGTACGCATCAAGGGATGGAGAGATGCTGCTCTGCCTGCCCTTATTGGATGGGGTTGGCTGAACCTTGGAGGACGCTTCAACCTTGACAGGTTGGCCTTTGGGGTTCGGCTTGCTCAGCTGCGCTTTAGCTCGCTTGCCTCCCGGGTTAGGTTTGTGTAACTGCGGTTCCTTCTTGGGGGAAGGGTTGCCGTTGGGATCTTCTGCCCCCGCGTTGGGTAAGTTTTGCCTGGCCAAAGATGAAGAGTCCAAGCTCTTTGCTGGAGGGGGTGGGGCGTGATCTGAGCTGGTGATCTTGGCCTTGGTGTCTATAAGGGTTGTGTTCAGCCGTTTCAGCGGTGGGGTTACCTTTGGCCGGCTCTGGTGGGGGAGACAGCAGGAGGTTGCTGTAGCTGATGCGGCCCTGGACAGCCAGCCTCCGCATGTTGATCTGGAGCGTTAGCCTGGCAGCAGAACCCCCTTACCTGACTGTACTGGTCTTGCTCTTTGGCCCTCTGGACCAGGATTTTCCAATGAGGGTCGCCGGAAAGGGTGAATGCTCGCCCAATGATGAACATGGACTTCTGGGCCCGGGTCAGGCCCACGTTCATCCGTCGGGCATCGGAGAGGAACCCAATGTCGGCCGCTGCTCCTGGCAAGGTTAGAGGGGAAGTAAACGGGCTTACCTGCACGCACGCAGGAGAAGATGACAATGTCCTTCTCCTGGCCCTGGAATCCGTCCTAGAGGCAGCTTAGAGAGGTCAGGTGGGTAGGCTTACGATGGTGTTGAATTCAACCGTCTTGGAGATGCCGCTGCCAAACTTGCGGGCAAAGGCCAGCTTCATCTGGCTTATCTGGCCCTTGTAGGGCGAGATGACGGCGATGCGGCCCTTGAAGTCAACCTCAGGGAACTCGTAGCAGAGGCGGCGGACAATGGCGCATGCTGCCTCGCACTCAGCGGTGTTCTCGCGCGAGTGGAACCGGTTGGAGGTGTCGCCACCCTCGGACACGTCGTAGAAATGGTACGGCGGGAAGAGGGGCGAGGCATGCCACGGGGCAGCCTTGGACTCGGCCAAGCCAGGGGCGTCAAGGAGGCGGCCTTTGTAGAACAGGGTGCTGGGGAGTTGACTAATCGCAGGGTGCATGCGGTACTGGACGTTGAGCAGATGGGCCGTGCCGTTGCTCTGGTTGAACATGCGCGCGAAGAGCGAGTTGTTGTAGCCATATTTGGTGGCAGCCAGGGACATGACGGTGGGGGGGGAGCTGGTGGGGGTCACCAATCATGATGCAGCGCCTACAGCCAAAGCGCAGCGGGATCAGCGAGGCCAGTTCCACCGACTGGGCTGCCTCATCGATGATGACCGTGTCGAACTCGCAGGCCATGTTCTGCATCATGTCATGGCCCGCCCCCGAGAGGGTGCAGCAGATGATCTCCGCGCCGTTCAGCAGATCGTCCCGTACCTTGTACCGCGCAGTGTCCATGGCCCGGGAGCTGGCGCTGCGCAGCTGGAATTGGAGATCGATCTCATCCCCAATCTCTTCAACTTGTCTCTTTGAAGCGAGGTAGCGCTGAGTGTCCTGAGGGTTGGCAGCTTCGCGCAGCTCTTCACGCACGCATTTATGCTTCTTAAGCTCGGCCCGCAGCTGATCGATTTTGGCGTTGAACTTATCCATCTCCTCTTTGGCACGCTGATAGTCGCCAGACGTGCGCGTGCGTAGATTGGCTTCGATCAGATAGTCTAACGTCTGGTCCTGTACGGTCTGGTTGATGCTCTCACTAATCCCAACCCGGATCAGCTTGGGGGAGCCCGATGGATCATCCAGCTCAACACGAAGCCGGCGAACAATCTCATCAACCGCAGCATTGCTGGGAGCACAGATGAGTAGCTTCTGGGGGCGGTTCCAGTATTTTCCCTGGATCAGGTCACGGCGGGTGGTTTGACGCAGGGTGGCGACTAGGCCAAGGATAGTCTTGGTTTTGCCGGTACCAGGCGGGCCTTGGATAAGTGAGAACCCCTCCTTCTTAGAGGCGCTGGCAACGATTGCTTCGGCCTGGGAGCGGTTGAGCTGGTGGCACTCGATAAGCTGCTGCACTTTGGCAGGGTTGGGCTCGTCAAAACCACTGGCATGGCCTTCAAGGATATCCTTAATCAAATGGTAAGAGCTGAGCCCATGCAGCGCCAAGTAGTCCCGGTGCATCGTGGCCATGCTGGTGAGCCTGAGTAGCGAGGCTGAAACATTGGGGCGAAGGCAGGCCAGCACCAAGTTGCGGTCTCTATCAAGACAACAGCGGATCTCAACTCCAGAGGAGCCTCGGATTGCAGTAGTTCGCCGCATCTTGGCCAAGACCTTGTAGTGGCGGGAAGCATCGTCAGGCAGAGGCAATGTGAGCATCAGTAGATCGTTTTCAGAGAACTGCGAGGTGTTGCGGTTGGATTTGAGCGTAACATCAAAGAAGTTATGTGTCTGGTGATAACCAACCACTGAGCAGGTGATGGCATCGTCAGGAAAGGTCTCATCTCGTGCTTTCTGCACCTGAGCCCAGCATTCCAGAAATAAAAGTGGCTCCAAGGTTTCCACGTACGCGCGTATCGAAGTAAATGTCTGTGGAATGCTGCGGAACTGTGTACAGTATGGCTTGGTGGCATTAAACCATACGGGAAGATCACCGGAGGCTTCACAACTCCAGCGCAGTACAGTGCTATCAAAGTGGTCAATATCTAATGAGAAGTTGTCCAAGGCCATGGCAGGTGTGGGAATAAGAGTGCCCATGAGCTTGTTTACTTTGGGTGGAGGACGCATCACTGGAACTTTAAGTATTGGCCGAGAGATGTCATTTTGTTGTGGGGTCTCAGAATCGCTGGATGAGCACTCACCCTCTTCAGATGAGTCTTCACTACTGGAGCTCGTAACAGGGCGGGCGGAACAGTGGGTCTGAGGCGGACGACTGGGCTGGGGAGGTTTGCAGGGGCTAGTTGCAGGCAAAGATTTCTTTAAGAATTGATGCAGCCCCTCAGCAGTGTCAGAGCCCGTTTCTTCAGATGAGCTGCTTTCGGCTTCTCCGTTGGGCTTGTTAAAAGACTTGACTGACGATTGGTCAACTTGGATTCTTTTCAACAGCTGGCTGGCTTTGGTCTTGGAGCGGGCAAGGATGAGGTTGGCCTTCTTGGGGATGCGTGGGTCGAGATGGGGTAAGCTGGCAAAGGTGAGCTCATCTTGCTTCTTAGCCTTTTTGGTCAGCACTGGCTTGAGAGGGATGGGTCGAGGATATTCGCCTTGCCGTGCCTGGTTGACGATAGGCGTTGGCTTCGCCTTGGCCTTGGCAATTATCTTCTCAACCAAGGCAACTCCATTGCCTTCGCTCGGGTTATCGCGTTGTGGTGGCTTCGACCGAGGATCCTTGACAACAGGACTACTTAGTTTAGGATGTTCTTTAGGCGTGGGGCTTGGATTGTGCTGGATCCCATTCGTTTCATCAAGCGATGCACGAGATGGTGGTCTAGATTGGACATGTTTGACAGCAGGACTTAATAGGCTAGGAGATCCGCTAGGGGTACTTGCCTTAGCCAGCAGTGCCTTGAGAGTGGCAGTCTCGGATACACATGGTTTCTTTACAGGGAACCGCTCTTGAAAACTCGATTCCTGTTTGGGGGCTACTCTAGTAAAGATACTGGCGAACGGCTTGACAGCTTGGGAGCTCTTGGGTAAATTCTTTTGCGGTGCTGTTTGAAGCGGGGTAGTAAAAAGTGTGATGGGGACTTGCTTAGATGGTTTTGATGCAAGCGATGTGGCTTTAGCGACAGTTTGGAAACCAGGGTTTGTAATGTTATGATTGGGTTGGCTATTGGTATAAGCAGTTGGAAATGTCATTTTGTGGACGCTTATGCAATGTGCTGATGAATCTTGGTTCGCTTGGGCATCGATGGTTCTATTAGGAGAGAAGGAAGTATCTTTAGCTTCCGCTGGTGGACATTGGATGGATGGTGAAGGAGTAGTTTGTGAAGCGCTTGCGGGTTGTGGAATGGGAAAGTAAGGCAAGTCGAAGAAATCGGAATCAGAGTCGGAATCAATAGAAATGTGCTTGTGTTCAACAGTTTTTGGCTCGGGGGTTGGCATAGCCGAGAATTCCCCCAATAGCAGCTTTATGCGATACTCAAACGTGCTTCTTGAGGACTCAGGAAGCTTGTTCACGAGCGTAAAAGCAAGGCTTTCAACTTGCCTAGTTGCATCTCGTGGAAGCTGCGCCTTGAATTGTAGAATGCTTTCTATCAGCTCTGCCGCAACGCAGTACAGTTCGTCGTTACTTGTCGTTTCGACTGCCCCTACTAGGGAGGGAAGCAGTTCAGCTACAGCATGAAAAAAGCTCTGGAGGCTGCTAACCGACCTGCCCGAAGATATCATCCTTTTGAAGCTTAACAACCCTGCCTCAAGGGCTTTGACCATCGGCCCTACTCCAGCTACCACCACTCCCTTGACAAGCCGCCAAAGGCTGAGTGCGAAGCCTGTGGACTTTTCAGAATCAAGCAATTCAACCAAATCACTGGAAAGTGCGGTTCCGTTGAAAAGGGCCTGGTATAAGGAAATAACAACTTGGAGGTGTGACAAGGTTTCATCGGCTTCGTTGGGGCGTTTCTCTATAACGCAAGCAAAAGTCCCACATGCGTGCTCCAGGGGCGCTGCCAGTCGACACGTGGCATCAGTGGCGAAGGATTGGAGTATCCCAACCAAGTCCTCCGAGAATACTTTGGAGAGAAGAGCCATTGCCTTATCGCGAATAGGCCCACTGGGGCTCAGCAGTAGCGTGGCCAATATGTTGCGGCCACGGGGGGCCTCTTTAAGCTCATGTATTACTGCAACATCCAACCGTTGAGCAGCACGCCCCAAAAATTCACACAGCAGAGAGTCCAAGTAGGCCAAAGCTGCACCAAATGAAGCATGAGGAGAGCCAACCAATGCTTGAGTCAAGGCGGTATGTGAAATAGCAATACGATCGAGTGTTGCCAATGGCTCAAAGGAAGCCAGAACAAGAAGATATACTTCTGAACGAGCAGGCAATTCATACATGCATAGGCTTGACCACAACTCTAAGAGGGGCTGGCGGGAAAGGGGGGTGTCCAGAGAATCTGTGTGTGAAGCAAATAAACTTATGTCGCTCTTTATACCATGCATGACAGCATCTTTGGCGCGGCGGTGCCCACTCAGCATGGCAGAAACGTAGAGGGGAGCATATTTGCACAGAGCTAGAAAAGGTGGCTCGGGAGCACAGCTGAAGCCATACTCCGTGAGTTGCATCCCAAAGGAGACAATCTTGTTCTTGAATGCGGGAGAATCAAACGGTGGATGCTTCAGCATCTCAAATACTAGGACAATGGCACTGTTCACCACAGAAGGGAGATGCGGGAGTGATTCACATGACCTCACCAAATACTCAACAAGCTTGGCCAAATCCTTGAAGCTGGATTCAAAGGATGGCAGATCAGAATGTTGATGGGCTGTAAACAGAGAGATGGCGCAGGTGATGAGTTTAAGAACCAAAGAATCATCTTCCTGGCCATCCCAGCAGGAGGATTTAAGAAGGATTAGCAGGAACACAAGGCATCTGTCGCGTTGTGGGGTATAGTGAAGATCGACCTGTAGGCTCAATATAGCAGATTGAAAGAGAGGTAGAAATGCTTCGTAATGATTGGCGCAGACAGTCTTGGGAAATAGACGCAGTATTGACATGGTCGACTCCCAGACAGAGGATACTTTAGAGTGGTGTCCTTGTGCACGAGCCTCAGCTAACAACTCAGGGATCGGAGCTAAGGAGGCAGGAAGCCCTGCGAGGAGAGCCTGGGCAGCGATGGAAGGGAGAGGCTGGGGCCACAGCCCAACCACAGTTTGTGTTAGTTGATTAACTTCAGGCACAGGATGAAAAAAGAGTTGTATAAAGCTAGACAAATCAACGTGAAGCTGACTTGCGCTCTTTAATAAGTGTCGATACAAGGCTTCGACTTTGTAGCTAAACACATTGACCAACCTTGGGTTGGTGCAACTAAGCATTTCTATTAGAGAAAGTGAAAGTAAAAGACATAGCGGATGGTTAGAAACCAGCTCACTGTGGCTTGATACTTGAGCCACTATCGAGGCTATGTTTGTAATTAAGCGTTGTTTATCCCAGTCTTCGATGGCATCCTCAAGAGCAGATAGTTCATTGTCGCGCAGCTTCCCACGAAACAAACTCCTGATGGCTTCGTGATGGTTGATGTATTGAATTAGACAGGGTAAGCATTGAGACAAGTGCTGAGCTAAAGCGTCCTTAAACTGCTCTGTCTGCTCTGTTTGAAGCAAATGGATATACATGAGGTTGAGCACATGCGCCTGTCGCGAGTCATCATTAAGCCAACATGCCGAACTATCAGCAAGGAATTGAGAACAAAGGGCAGCAATGGAGGCAGGATCTGTCTGGCACGAATCTGCTGGCGGAGCCTGGTTGGTGGCAGCCTCGCTCATCAATCAGGAAGTTTAATTTCGCTAAATGGGCAAACATTAGTTAATAAATAAGCGACTATTGGTTTTCTAAGTAATATTGAGTGACAAAAGCTATTCTAATTTTTCACAAAGTACACCACGACTTGGAACCAATACTTTAAGCTTTAGAAGGTAGACTTGGCAAGTCATCTGTAAATAACATATACAAAGGGCAGACTCAATGCTCTTTACCATTGCTATACAGGCTGATAGAAGCCAATGAACAAAAGGGGGCGTGTTCAGTTGGAACGAAGAGGTATCCTTTAAAACTGGCCAAAATGAGAAACTATGCTACTGATAAAATTATACTCTACGCTAATGAATCTAGAACGCTTAAAGCTATGTGTACAAATAAGAACATCGATATTATCTTTTGAGATAAAAGGCTGCACTTTAAAATAAACAATAAATGGAATCAAGTCCTTGATACACCAACGGTAAATCAATCTTAAAGCTCATTGGTTTAAACCCAAAAGAACAAAACAATTTTCTGGAAAGCTCTTAGATATAGGAGTATATGCCACATCACTGAAACCAAACTAGAAATTCTAAGCCGGGACGTGTTTAAAAATGACCAGGTAATTTTACAACCGGGACTTTAGAAGACGATTGAATAAAACTATACGTGTAAGAATAAAGATCTAAATGCAGTATGGTTGCTTAAACTTAACAGCTTACGATGTCCCTGAAATGGTAAAAACAAAACTTGAAATTAATTAGATCTTGGTGGGTTTCTAAGGGCTTAAAAGCTAGCACTTTAAAAGTTCATGTATCAAGGTCGAAACTGCTTTTTAAAGGCTTCCCAGTAAATCTATGAAAGTTTTTAAATGGCTTATTTTTGCCCAGGATGACAAGCATATATACAAAACCAAGATGAAATAATATAAGTGAGCATGGTGCAAAAACAAACACCTCTAAATACACAATCCATGGCGCTAGACTTGATTGAACCATACCTTATAAACAAGTATCCCCAGTGTAGCTTTGATCCTAAAGAGACCAAGAAGTAAAATAAAACACGCCATGAATGCTTCATATTTAAGCTGGCTACGCGTTCGCGTCTGCGCTGGCGCCCCAACTTAAATCGCGTTCCTATAAAGACTAAACAAATCCACTTTTTGAATCGGCGGGATGCAAAATCTACACCCCTGGCATATCCCTTACCTGGTGGAACCGACCTCGACGAGATTTTAAAAACTGATCGAAAGGTGCCCTTTGATTTACAATTTCAATTGGCTTGAAGCAAATATACTACCGAGACGAATTCTTAGGGATGAACCATAAAACTTTAGGGTTGAACACGATCAGGAAAAGATTGGCAAATTTCTTACCTGGATCAGGCTGAAATATCTGAGCTGCCAACAGGCCAGGCTCCCAGGAGACCCAGGACTCCTTAAAGACAGTTCAAGCAATACCAGAATGTGGTTAAATCTAATAAGATACAACTGATCACTCATAAGCAACATGAAAATAGTTATGTTAAAAGACTTCATTGGAAGCTGAAGTTTCAACTTAAATCCTGCAATTCTCAAATCAAATAATCTTCTTACCTGTAAAGTTCCGTGGCCCACCTTTGGCCCTAGATCGGGATGTATTTCCCAGACCATCGAAAAAGGTGGCCCGCGTGCAGGCAAAACCCCTCCAAAACCTGGAGGACTTGGCTCACACGGTAGATGAACGCTTTGTGTTGGCCTTCCCGGCTGAAGTTCTCATTTCCCCTTTGGAGTCCCCTCCAACTGTGGAAGAGACATTAATTCGGTTGGATTGCTTATTGTCCTGGTGTTGCCCGGTCCTGAAACAATTAGCAAACCAACGCAAAATGCGGGCCACATGAAGTTGGAAAGGTCAAATCTGCGGCCCAGGCAAATTGGGTACCAAAACCCGAGACCAGAGATGTCCCAGGTAGCTAATTCTTCTGGCCCGGGAGTCCCCCGGCCCAAAACAATTGGGTTCTGGAGCTCTCTGGTGGAGACGTCAGAGGAAGGCATTAGGGGAAATGTGCACCCTGAGTCCTCAGAAGGCTCCTAGCCAATAAAGGGGGCTGAGTCTTACATCCGGCTCCACAGTCCCTATTTTCTGGGTCTCAAACCAAGATAAGATTGGCTAGTACTCTTTAATAGGCTCCCCTTTAGATTGCACTCCAATAGCCCCTTTCATAACCCCTCCCGTCCTATTACCCCCCCCCCTTTGCATAAAATGGAAGCATGGGCCGTCAGGTCCCTTGCTTACCAATTCCAATTGTTGAATAAACTCCTGACTTTGCAAATCTTTTGTATTTTAAAGTTTGTTTAACAATAAAGGTATTTATCCCAACTCCCGCTGTTGTCCCCGCCTCCCGCTTTCTCTGGCCCGCCTGCCTGTCTGCCTGACGTTTTTTGTTGGGAATTGTTCCGAGAACAATAACTTGGACCATTCCCTGTTAATTACCCAAGCACTTAATTGTCCCCGCCAACCGCCTTCCCTGGCCCGCCTGCCCGACTGCCTGCCCGCCCGTCGTTTTTTGTTGGGAATTGTTCCGAGTACTGGTCCGTCCGCCCAGTAGTCTTAGCAAAAGAAGGGTACCCGCTGGAATCATGTTGTCACCTTGGTACAAGATGGCTGTGTGGATACTGGTGCCCATTTCCCTCTTGTTCTGGTCCTCAACCCCAGTCTTTTGGAGCAAACTTTCCTTGATTTCTCAATCTTCTGAGTTTATTCCTAGTCATTTTACAAATGCAATTGAGCATCTCACCCAGATTCCCTTCAAACCGGGATCCTATGGGTTGTTTTCTTGGTTGTCTTCTCATCTTGAAGAGTTGTTGCCACCTCTGGAATCTGTGACTACTGAAACTTCTTCTTCTGACTTGGTCAATCCCTCCCCCTTGTGCCAAATCCCTGAGTCAAATACAGAGGCCCCTTTCACTCGGTATCACTCTCTATGGTTACTTACTGGAGCCATGGTCATGGCTTTGGATGCATACTTCCCTCCCCTTTCACATCTGGTCTCCTTTGGGAGGCCCCTTTGAGCAGATATCCCAGTCTTTCACTGGATGGCATCCTGGTGGTTGGTCCCACCAGGATGGGAGCCAGACTTTGTTAGTCTACCCCCCCCCTCTCTTATATTACCTGTCTAATCACTTCCATCTGGGCCAAAAGTACAGCAAACTCCCCAGGCAGACACCATGTGCCGAGAATATACTTCTCAAAAGTATATAATAAATAAAAGGGGATAGTTAAAGAGGATGATGGACTTTATTTGATATACAGTAACCTTCTTAAGTAATGGGTTACTGTAAATTCAGAATCTGAACATAAAAATTTGGGATTGTCAAATCCTTGGTCCAAATTTTGAATCACTTTTGTGGGATGGCCTTTTTTAATTAAATTGAATTCTTTGTATTTTTATTTGAATATTTGAAAATGCGGGAACTCATAGACACTTTGCAAAGTTCAAGTCAAACTGCATATTTCCAATGGACAAAATGAATTAACTGGAATCAATTTTGAAGCGTTCAAATCCATCAACCATTTTCATTAAGTTTACTATGTTTTTTGAAATTTCAGGATTTTCAAATCCAAGAGCCAAATTTCAAATCACTTTTGAATGCCACTAGTAAACTCAGATATTAATTGCAGGAACTGGAATCCAAATTGAATGTACAATAAGCACACTAGGAAACACCAACCCAAATCAAGAAGCTCCACCACAACTAAAATCAAACTAAAAATTCAATCTCAATAACCATGTTTAGACAAGAAAAGTGATTAAACTTTAAAATCATCCAAAACTGGAAAGGATACAATATTATACACTTCAAATTACGGATATAGAAACTCTGCTACTATTCAAGGCTATATCAAGAGAAAACAACTTCCCATAACTAAACCAATAAATCCAAATAAATATGTATTTAATCTAAAATATATTTTTTATTTTATTTTTATGGACCGTCAATTGCATTCCCAACCAGCTCCTGCACCAGCCTGCGGGGCAGCCTGTCCACAAGGGCATCCCAGAAGGTCTAAGAACAGACCCAGAACCCAACTCAAGGGGAACAATGCCAACACACAGGCCTCCCAAGGTGTCAGCACCAGCCAACCACCTCCTGCATCCCAAGCCCAATCAACCAGCCTGAATCCCAGACAGAAGCCACTTTCAAGGCCTGCCACAAAAGTCTCCTACACCAGGGTCACCGGGAACACTGAGGTTACTTACACCTCCACTGTTTACCCAGTTTTCACCTGGCCCCGCACTCTTGACCCAAGAGTTGCTACTTCCTGCTCCCAAGTTTTTGATACCTACTATCAGCCATTGGCCACAACTGAGGAGCCATCTGTGCCTGCATCTTATGCCACCATTGACGGTACCACTGCAAGCAAGCGTGATCCCACCTTCTACACAAAGGTCCTCATCCCCTGTGTTGAGCCTGGTAGCCAGGATGCCGTGATACCTGCCAAGGGCTGGCTTCAGTTGACAGATAGTGAGCGTGAAGCTCTCCTCAACTGCTTGAACAGGGGAATGGCAGTTTGGGATATTGCGTCCCAATTTGGTGTCACAGCCAGATACATTACCGACATCAACAACAAGTATGGCAATACCGGGAAAATTGCCAAATCCACCAAAGCAAAAAGACAGCCCAAACTTCTTCAGCCTATTCACATTGACACAATCAAGTAGTGGATAGCCAAGGATTGCCACCTGGACACACTTGCTGTCCAATCAATGCTTGCCACAGAGTTTGGACTTTCTGTTTCCAAAAGCTTTGTCTACAAAACAATGGTTGATTTCAGCTTCTCCTGGAAAGTACTGGGAGTTTTTCTGTATAATAGGAACAGTGAAAAGACCATCAAGGATTGACACATTTATGCCAAGACATATCTGGCACTAAAGGAGACTGGAAATGTCCAGTTCTTCTATATTGACATATTGTTGTTTTCCTCCTCACTCAGGTCTAGGCATGAGTGGGTCGAGAAGGGGTCCAAGGACTGTGTAGCCCATTGTGCAGCTGTCCATTCCCAGACCTATTCAATGGTTGTGCTTCTTGGTCCTTGCGGGTTGGACCAATACCAAAACATTAGAGGCTCCCATAACAGCGGAACATTTCTTGATTTTCTCCGAGCTGTCAAGGAGTACCTTCGTGTCAAAACTGCAGGCTCAATCCGCCATCAAGGTTCCAACCAAGCGGGTTTGTGACCCGCAATCTGATTACCCGGTCACTCAAAGCCAGACTAGGAAGTCAACTTGGATTACCAAATCCATCAACAGGAACAGATGATGATCCCTCCCAGTGGATACCTCCATTTGGCGCTTGGCTCATTAGCAGGATCAAGCCACCCCCTCTTCCATCCAGCCATGTGATCACCCATCATGTTCCTGCTATCCATTGATTCACAATAGCTATATAATCACTATCTCACAATAAAGATTATTATCTATCTTCTAAATATTTTTCCCCATGTAACTCTGCTAAAACAGCACAGTTACAACATTGGTAGCACAGGTAGGTTCTCCATCCTACCTTATCTTGAAAAATTCCGCCTGTTGCCCACACACGCCACGGCCAACAAATCCTTGACAGAATTATGTCTGGCCTCCCGCCCAACTGGACGCTGTATACTCCTGGTACCAAGGTACCTGATGGCTTTGTTGCAACTGAACCAATGAGAGTTCAGTACTTGGAATTGGGGAAGAAAAAGTCCAATAGGAAAGGCCATAATAATAAAAATAAGGTAATGTTTATTGTAGGATATTGTGATTAATATACTAAATGGGGAAGCCACAAAGCCACAAAGCCACAAGGCCACAAGGGGGTGGCATAGTAGGGAGTTCCATGTAGGGTTTGGATCCAAGGAATAACTTGTGCGGGGATCAGCGGGTCAAATTGGCAACGCTCCTAATTAGGAAAAAGTGCCCGCTATTTGACCTTTCCAGCAGATCCATTCCTAACATTAGATATGTCAAGGGGCAACTCATCAAGTGCCCCCTGTGTATTGTAAGATACGTTAGCAGGCAAGGCTGGAAACTTGTTTGCAACACCCCCCTTGCTCCCTGCTTGTTGTCAGACACCAGGACTGGAGTCTGCAGAAGGTCTGGGAAGGTCCGCACAAGCAACCTTTGTGTGGGGATGGCACGGCAGGGACGCAAGCAATTGTGGTGAAGTTTCTTGGTGTTTTCCTGGGCATCCTCAAGTTGGTAGGTGTGGTTGTCATAGACAGCAGCTACCTTGAAGGGCCCTAGGTGGTTGGGTTCTAATTTGGCAGAGTTGGGATTGAGGGTGTAGATGGGGTCACCTACGGCGTATCTAGCTTCGAGGTGTTTTGTCCCCCCTGCAATCCGCTTGTGTTTGATCTCCTGGGCTTTGGCGCGCCATTGGTCTAGGGAGGGAGTTGGCACTAAGGGGGGTTTGTTGGGAACCTTGGACTGTAGTTTCCCCTGTTCAACCCCCGTCAGACCGTCAGGTGTTCCAAAGGCCAGGGTGTTAGGACTGAATCCAGTGACCCTGTTGATTCTTGCTTGCAGGATCAATAGGGCGGTGGGAAGATGTTCAGTCCACGCAGTATTAGGGTGCTCTTGTGAGAGCTTGGCAATCAATTGAACTAGGGAGCCGTTTAACCGTTCCACGCGCCCGTTGGCTTGCGGATGATAGGGGGTTGTGACTATATGCTGGAGCGCGTTCTTGACGCAGTATGCCTTCACAACGTGTCCAACAAGTTCAGGCCCGCCATCTGTGATGAGACACTTGGGTCGCCCAAAGCAAGCCACAATCTCCTTGCCAATAAAGCAGGTAACGGTGGTGGCGGTGTGGTTGGTTGTGGCCCAGGCCACTGGCCAACGCGTGAAATAGTTGATAGCGGTGATAATATACTTCTTACCCAGTCTGTCTTTGGGAAGCGCTCCCACAATGTCAAGGGCCCACTGTTCAAAGGGTTCCATAGCCTTGTTGGGTAGGACAGAATTATGAGGTGCAGGTTTGGACATATTCTTTTCACACAATACACATGTCTTGAGGAGGTCCAAGATGTCTTGGCGCATGCGCGGCCACCCACCTTATGTTTCATGATCTCAAAGAGGTTACGCCCTCTGATGTGACCCAAGGTTCAGTGGTAGTGTAAGATGGTGTCTCCTTGTTGTGTGATGGGAATATACGGCGTCTTCTCACCTGTCTCTGCTTGGCGGCAGACGTTTCCAGCATCAATGGTGAACTGACTTTTGTTATCTTTCAGCTTGGAGATGGTGACCAAGTTAAGGCCCTTGTAGCAGGTTGCCTCAGGGCGCAGGTAGAGCATGGGCCAGTCTGGGTCCAGACCGTTGTCCCCAGTGATGGACGCTACGTAGAGCCATGAAAGAGCGTCGGCTGTAGCAAGTTCTTTTCCAGGCTTATATTTGATGCGTAATTGATAGGGGGACAGACGTTCAACCCATCCTGCTTGGCGGCATGTCAGATGGGACTGCATGTTGAAATACCGGAGTAACTTATGGTCCGTCAGAACGCGGGGTGGGAAGGTTGCACCTTCCAAGTAACAGCGCCACTTCTCAATGCAGTGCACAATTGCTGCCAATTCTTTATCATGAATGGGATAACATTGTTCTGAGTTGGTAAGCTTCCTGGACTCATATGCCACGGGGAGGAAGACACCATTGTCAGTTTCTACCCTTAGCACGCCCCCTATGGCCCTATCAGAGGTGTCAGTCTCAAGTTTGTACTGTCGGTTTTGGTTGGGGAACTGCAGTATGGGTGCCGTTGTGAGCCTTTGCTTCAACGTCTTGAAGGCTTGATCTCTGACAGGAGTCCAATGGAAGCACTGTTTGGTATTGAGGAGCTCAGTAAGAGGTGCAATTAGTTCTCTACAATTGGGAATAAACTTGCGTACATAAGCAACCATGCCCAAGAATGTTTGCACTTGGCCCACATCAGTGGGGGGCAGCATGCTAGTAATTGCCTTGATTTTGGCAGGATTGGGCTTTATCCCGTGGGCAGAGATGGTGTGCCCAAGGAATAGTAACTCTGACTTGAGAAACTCACATTTGGAGGATTTAGCTTTTAGCTGGTTTTCCCAAAGGGTGTTGAGGACAGCATGGAGGTGTTGGATATGTGTGGTTTGATCTTGACTGAAGACAATGATGTCGTCAAGGTACACAACCACACACTTTCCAATCAGTTCCTCAAAGGCTTTGTTCATCAACATGGCAAAGGTGGAGGGAGCGTTAGTCATTCCAAAGTTCATGACACGACACTCAAACAACCCATAGCGTGTGCAGAAGGCAGTTTTTGCCTCATCCCCCGGCGCAATGCAAACCTGGTTGTACCCTGCAGTGAGATCAATATTGCTAAAGACCTTTGCACCTGCAAGTGTATCAAACAGGTTGTCAATCAGCGGCAGGGGGTATTTATTTTTAACTGTCACCTCATTTAGGGCGCAGTAGTCTGTGACCAGGCAAAGAGACCCATCCTTCTTAGCTACAAAGAAGATTGTCACCCCGTATGGAGAGAGCAAGGGGCAAATGAATCCCTTATCAAGCGCGTCCACAAGGTGCTGGCAGAGGGTTTCATCTTCCTTTAGTGTAAGACAGTATAATGGTCGTGCTTTAGGTAATGATCCTTGAAGTTGTATAGCGTGCTGGATCTCCCAGGGTGGAGGTAGTTGTTTGAGTGTTTCACTGAATACGTCCTTGTACTCCTTGAGGAGTGCAGCTAGCGCTGGTGGTGGTGATGTTGACAAGGGAGGGACTGTAGATGGTTCTGCACAGATAACTTTGACTGAACATTGGTTAAAGTCTAGTTTCCCCCCTTGAAATTGTATGAGCCTGTTTACGTCATTCTGACAAACACAGTGTCATGTAGTAGTTTGTTCATTTCCATGGGGTAGATCTGGAACCCCACCTTGTTTATATTGAGGGTGATGACAGAGGTATCCCAGTCAATGTAGGGGCAGTTATACCGGAACCAGTTGAGGCCAGCAATTACGTTGTGGCTGAGGCCTGCCATGATTGGCCCAGAGAGCTTAACCTGGACGTTCCCCATTCTTACGGAGAAGGGTACTGTCTTGTGGGTGATGGCAATTCTGCAGGAATCAGCTACATGTACTTCTTTGAATCTGCTGGGTACTCAGTCTAATTGCTGGGAGTCAGCAAACGCCTGATCTACCATGGTGTGATCAGCCCCGGTGTCTACCAGTAGCTTGTGGGTGTTCCCACGGAAACAGAAGGGATAGAAAAAGTGTGTTACTTTATTTGAGGAGTGGGTGGCTTGCAACACGGGGTCATCACTGTGGACTTGGAAGATGTCCAGGGTTTTGACTTCATGGATGTTGTAGTTGCGGGAGTTCTTTGCAAGCAAGGGCTAAGAGGGCGGGTCAGTTGGGGTTGTAAGGCCTCTTGTTGCTACAACCCCCAGGCTTTTCCCTGGTCCTCAATTAGCGCTAGCTGGAGCTCCCCCCTTGCAGGGGCGTTTAGCTGCACCTTCCTGTTGTTGAGGCTGGCAACGGCCCACTTGACCTTGGCCATTGTTAGGTGTAGGACGTGGTTGGGGTGGAGTATTGTTGGTGCGGCAGAAGCCCATTGAAGCCTGGTTACTGGCCTCTACAATAACTTTATAACAGTTGTCAATAGAGTTGCAGCAGCCTACGGAAACCCACTTGCAAATATGGGGTTTTAACTCATTGACAATGAGAGTGAGCAACATGATGTTCCCATCAGTCACTGCTTCAGGGGCAGCAGCAAGGGCTTGTTGCCACGCGGCAAGATACTCAGGAACGGAACCAGTCTGCTTGATGGCTAGGAGGGGAGTCCCCAAGATAATGGGGGAGAAGGTTTTGCTATACCGGGACTTGGTGGTGTCTCAAAATGTTGCCCAGGTGACGTCAAACTCCTGGCTGGCCCAGTGGGTGAACCACACGGCGGCAGGCTCTGTAAGGCGGCCAGATGCAGTGGCAACCCACATGGACTCAGGAACCTGACAGATACAGAGGCAAGTTTCAGTGGACTGGAGCCAACTGACAATGTCAGCTCCTTTGACACCGCCAGTGAAGGACTCTAGTTGGAGGTTGAGCATATGTTGTGACAGATCTGACTGTGGCAGGGTGACGCTAGCGTCACGCTGCCTGAGGTAGAGCCAGTTGTATACGCTGATAAGAACTAACTGATCTTGATAGATGACATATCCTTTGGGAATGTCACCCTTGGGGATTGAAAGGAACATCTCTTGTTGTGGAGTAGCCATGCGGCCCGTACTCTGTCCTTTCTTGGGGGGAATTTTGTTTTTGAAATAGGTCAGAACCTACCTGTGCTACCACTGTTGCAACTGAACAAATGAGAGTTCAGTACTTGGAATTGGGGAAGACAACAGTCCAATAGGAAAGGACAGAATAATAAGAATAAGGTATTGTTTATTGTAGGATATTGTGATTAATATACTAAATGGGGAAGCCACAAGGCCACAAGGGGGTGGCATAGTGGGGAGTTCCATGTAGGGTTTAGAGCCAAGGAATAACTTGTGTGAGGATCAGTGGGTTGAATTGGCAACGCTCCTAATTAGGAAGAAGTGCCCGCCATTTGACCTTGCCAGAAGATCCATTCCTAATGTTAGATACGTCAAGGGGCAACTCATTGAGCACCCCCTGTGTATTGTAAGATACATTAGCAGGCGAGGTTCAAACCTCGGTTGCAACAGCTTTGTCCTCTACCAAAACATGGTGATCCCGCTACCCTCCTTCAACGCCCTGTCTGCCCAAGGGTTCTTTCAGGCGCCCTCCTTAGTGCCACAACCAGCTGACAAAACCACCATGCCCGCCTATGTTGCACAAAGACTTTGCAGTGCCGCCTTGGAACCCTTTGCAGGGGCCAACAACAACAATGCTACCGTATGGATCCAGTCTGCCCAAAGCAAGCTGACTCAGATGAAATGCCCACAGCAATTTTGGATTGCAGAGATCTCCATTTGTCTGACCCATGACGCTGGAACCTGGTGTGACAAGTGGCACAAAGAGCACACTAACAAGAACTGGGACATCTTTAAACAGGACTTCTTGGCAAGGTTTGTGCTTAAGGATACAGCACTAATGATCATACATCAAGTAAAGAACCTAACCCAGACAGGCACTGTGAAGGAACTTACCCGCGCCTACAAGGAACTCTGTCTCCGTGCCCCATCCAATATGGCCTTTGACACCCCAGCCACACACCTCATGTACTACAACGCTCTCAAGTTGCATGTGATGAGACATGTGAACCTGGACCAGGTTACCAACCTGCAAAGCCTGTACTGTGAAGCAGAAAAAGCGGAACAAACGTCCAACGCTCTACACAAGGCACAGACTGGGAAACAAGAAAGACCAAAGGACTCACATCCAAGCAGGTGCTCTTCTTGACCACCTCCTGGGGGCAACAGCAACCACAACAACCACAAGCCCACGGGTTCAAATGGGAATGGGAATGGGAATAACGGCCAATCAAATTGTACCCATTTCTGTGTCACCACCACCCAAGGCAACCAAGATGAGGGAAAAGCCCAGGGAGAGCACTAAGCAAGCCAAGCTCTCCCCACGCAACTCCTGAATTGCCCAACAATGAATATCAACCCAAGGACGTGGACCAATGCCCAATGATCCAAGTACCCTCAGAAGACCTGATACTATACACCATTGCCAGACATCCCAATAAATTGATGTCTTACCCTTTCTGCTTTTACAGTTACACAGGCTCAGCACTCTTGGACTTGGGCGCAGATTGAACTTTAGTCAACAGCAGCTTTGTGGATAAATTCAAGCTGGCCACTAATCCTTTATGGATTAAAAACGTGGTCCTGGCTGATAAACATCACATTGCCATGACAAAAGAAACTGCTCCCTTCTCTGTCATGCTCAAGAACCTCCACTCCACCATCTAAGGTCCCGTCATTGACTTCCCTAAGTTTAACATTGTTGTCAGGAAGCCAGTTGTAGGTAGAGGCATTGGGCGGCTCAGGGGGGAGGTGCGGCCAAGCTGGCGGGTAGGGCCCACCATAGAATGGGTGCTAACTTGATAATATAAGATACAGAATGCCCGAGTAAGGACCAGGGTACGGAGTTGGGGACCACGGAATCTACCAAACCTGTCAAAGTAATGTAGAGTACTCCAAACAGTTGGGTAGAGGTGGTCTTGGCTGCAGCGGTAGGTTCCAGTGGGTGGTCTGATTGTGGGGTTAAGGGAGGAGTCATAGGAACAAAGTAGGCAGGCAGATAATTGTACTTGTCTTTGAACAATCTTGGTGGCCTTTTGTACCACTTTCCTTCATGTCCTATGTATTTGGTTTCTCTAGTCCTGGCCAAGGGATTGGCAATGAGGATAGTCTCCAAGTTTTACTCTGAATAGGCCGGGTTGGGGGGTATTCAGTAAAATGCACAGGTCCAAAGGGGGGCTCCCGGGGGACAGTATAATGCCTGGGGCAATTTGGCAGGTTGGTCTTGGGGGAGGGCAGCGGCCTGGTGGTCTACTTGACTGGAATTAAGATGGAAGATCACTAAGACTAGATAGGGTAAGATTTGTTTGAACCAAAGGTTCATAAAACTTTATTATCAAAAATGACAATGTGGTCTTCACCATACCGCCAGGGTTTTTATACCATGGGATTTTACTCCCTTGATTTTCGCAGGGTTCAGGTTTGCAGACAAGGTATTGGCGGGGCATGGATCTTGGCTTAGAGTCTCGGGGGCAGGAGGTCCAGGTAGTGCCTGCTCTGGTGAATAGAAGTGGCAATGCTTCATTCTGCCGCCACTGTTCACCATGTCACCTGAGTAGTTCAATTGTACTACCCTCTCTGGGCAACATGCCGGCAGGTCATTGGCAGAGTTTAGAATAGGGTTTGGTTTAACCTCCTTAAGGCAAGCTGCAACCGCTGCATAGGTTTGGATCTTTGGTGGCTCCAGGTTAGAATCAATCTGATAACCATTTGGGAAATTGTCCTTGGGAGACTGGCGGGTCTTGGAGTAACTTGTTAACTTGAGTACACAATTTAGCGAGTTGGCAGTCCCCCGTCCACTTTGTGTGACTTGAGTTGTTTTTGAAGGGTTCTTTGTAGTAGGCCAGCAGAATGCAGAGTGATTTACTGATTTGAGCCCGTCTTTTAACGGATTGGCGGGTCCTGGACTGGTCTGGAGGGTTGGATCTGCCTTCTGGGAACCGGGGTTTAACTCTTGGGTTTTCAATACAAGTATTGAAATGTCATTCATGACAATTGTACTGGGACTAGACTGGTTACGGAGAAACAACCCCCACGTGGACTGGGCAACCTCAGTGCTGACCATCAAGCGTAAAGGTGTCAACCACCAAATCTACCCAGACTCTGTAGACCAACTCCTACAAGACCACGTCTTTGTACGCATCACAGAGACTTTGGACAAGAAGGAAAACCTGAAAGCAATTGACTGGGACTCCTGCCAGTATGAAATCATACACTTCAAGGATCACCAGGACACCTCCACACTGCAAGATTGCAACATTGTGGCCTGGCACCCAGAAATCTTCAAGGAGGCGTTACCTGGGCTACCCCCTGAGAAACACATCCAACACTCTATCCAACTCAAGGGGGCTGTACCCAAGGCACACCCCATTTACAGGCTGACCCCAAACAAGGACAACACCCTGCGCGCCTACCTCAAGGAGGCACTGGAAAAAGGACTTACCTGTCCCTCACAGTCTCCCTTTGGGGCCGCTGTATTCTTTGTGGCTAAAAAGGATAGTACATTACGCCTGGTCACGGACTACCACGCCTTGAACAAAGTCACCATTAAAAATTGCTACCCATTATCACTGATTGACAATCTCTTTGACGCCTTGGGGGGAGCCTCTGTCTTCTCCAAGATTGATCTAACCGCAGGCTACAACCAGATTTGCATCAAGGAGGAAGACATCCCCAAGACAGCCTTTTGCACTAAGTACGGTTCCTACAAATGTGTGGTACTCAACTTTGGCATGACCAATGCCCCGTCTACCTTTGTAACCTTCATGAACAAAGTGTTTGCGCCACACATAGGCAAACACGCCCTTGTGTACCTGGACAACATCATTGTCTACAGCCCCTTGGTGGAACAGTATCACAAGGACCTGGAGGAAGTCTTTGCAACCCTGGCACAACACAAACTGCTGGCCAAGCCCTCTAAATGCCAGTTCTTCCAAGAGCAACTACCATTCTTGGGACACATAGTCTCAAAAGACGGCATCAAACCCAACAGTCAGAAGATACAAGCCATCTGCAAAATTCCACCTCCCAAGGACAAATCAGAACTCTGCACCTTCTTGGGAATGGTGGCCTATGTACAACGCTTCATACCTGACTGCAGCGTCTTGACCGCCCCCCTTGTCCGCCATAACAGGCGCCAAGTCCAAGTTTGTATGGACCCCCCAACGTGACCTCTGTTTTAGACGTCTCAAGGAAAATCTCACAACAGCACCCATCTTACAATACCCCAAACGAGACGGAGAACACCAGATGGAAACTGACGCTTCAGATGCATCCATTGGGGGAGTACTACAAATCAAGAATAGTGATGGTGATTTCCTGCCCGTAGCCTACGAGTCACGCAAACTGACCGATGGCAAGTGTCAATACCTGATTCACGACAAAGAACTGTTGGCCATTGTACACTGCCTAGTCAAATGATGCTGTTACCTGGAACAGCAGGAAGAATTCACAGTACTAACCAATCATAGGTCACTCATCTATTTCAAGACACAAGTGAACCTGTCACGCCACCAAGCGCAGTGGATGGAAATCTAAGAAAGGCTTAACATGCTCATTAAATATAAGCCTGGGGCCAAACTTGCCATGGCAGACGCCCTGTCCCGCCTGTATGTCCACACTTCTAGGTGAGAGAATGGGCTCAATCCAGACTGGCCTCTCCTAGTGCTCTGTACAAAAGACAAAGGGTTCCCCACAGGGACAACCAATATCATCAAAGAAACAGTCATCAAGAATGAGCACCTCTTTACTGACGTATACAGAACTCTCCACAGAAAAATGTTGGATGGTTCAACCATTCCCTACATTCCCACACATCACCAAGTTGATACCATTCTTTTCTACCACAGAGATCTCAGACATACTAAGAGCCAAAATCTATACAATTCCTAAAGCATAAAGCCTGGTGGCCAACCCTATACCACAATGTCCAGGAAGTGTTAGAACAGTGTGAGGTCTGAAAAAGTTTGCCAAAAGCAAAACCCCACCTAAGTCTGTACTCCCCATTCAAACCCAACTACCGTTCAAAGTATGGGCTCTTGAAATTGTGGGCCCCATGCCAGGAAAGCACAACAACAAAAAATACATCATCACAGCCATCAATTTTGCAACAAAGTGGCCAGTAGCCCAAGCGTTGAAAACACACACCGGTAACAACGTCTGACAATTCATTGGCAAGGAAATAATCAGCAGGTTTGGAAAGCCAGAACTCCTGATAACCAATGGGGGCAAAGAATTGACCTCCAAAAACACCAATATGTACCTTGCCAAAAATGGGGTCAAACACACTGTCACAACACCATACCACCCACAGGCCAATGGACGTGTAGAGCGGCTTAATGGTAGCCTTGTGCAAGCCTTAGCCAAACTCACCGCCAGGAGACCTGAAGACTGGTATAAGCAGCTACCAACTGCAATATGTGTGTGCCAAACCCAAGTGAACAGATCCACTGGGAAAAGCCTGTTTGAACTGGTATACAGCACACAGCCAAATATCATTCAAGCATTGACAGGAGCCAAACTGGAAATTCCAAGTCAGGTTTTCCCTTGCTCAGATCCTCAAGTAATAGAGGCCAACAGCAAGCAAGCAGCCAAAGAAAAGGAACGCTTACAAAAGACTTTTGTTCCCATCTGTCAGAGACATGAAGTCAGGGACAAAGTATGGGTCATGAATGTTGACAAAAGCAAACTACAACCCAAAAAAGTGGGACCAGCAATCATTCTAAAGGTAAACAACAATAACACTTACCTTGTGAAAGGGCTTGGGAAACGCAAGCAAGACAAGACTTTACACCACAACCGCCTATAACCCTGCAAAGAGATACAGAAACAACAAGAAACCGCCCTGCCCGCCACCAAACAACAACTGGTTCAGTATGGCGCCCGGGCTCCTGACAACCTCCCTGACAACCTGCCTCCAGAGGAGGCCAACTTTCAGCCGGGGGGTGTCAAAACCGCAGGCTTGACCCGCCAGCAAGGTTCCAACCAAGCGGGTTTGGGACTTGCAATCTGATTACCTGGTCACTCAAAGCCAGACTAGGAAGTCAACTCAGATTACCAAATCCATCAACAGGAACAGATGATGATCTCTCACGGTGGATACCTCAATTTGGCGCTTGACTCATTAGCAGGATCAAGCCACCCCCTCTTCCATCCATCTGTGTGATCACTAATCATGTTCCTGCTATCCATTGATTCACAATAGCTATATAATCACTATCTCACAATAAAGATTATTATCTATCTTCTAAATAGTTTCCCGTGTAACTCTGCTAAAACAGCACAGTTACGACATTCAGATAAATTACAGCGGCACAACCAACGTTGCTGTGCTTGATAATGTTGGGCTCCACAAAGTGGATCTGGCTGTGTACAAGTTCCCCCCATCAACAAAAACAGCCACACCTCCAGCCACTGACTTACCAATTGTCCAATGAGACTTCTCTTCCTCCCGCCATATTCCTCATTCCTGAATCCAATTGAGGAAGTGTTTGGTTAGATCAAGAATAAGATGAAACAAGGCCTCCCTCAGGACACTGAGGATCTCTTCAACATTCTCAAGATCAGCTGATTTGCAATTCCACCTGATGTGGTGGCAGCTTTCTATGAGCACTCAGAATCCTTCCTCCCTAAAGCCCTGGCCTCCAAGCCAATCAGATAAATGGATGCTCTGGGTTTTATTTATTTTTATTTTTATTTAGTTTGTTTTTATTAGGACTCAACAATTATTATTTATATATAATAATGTGATGTTTGATTGTATTATAGACATATAAGAATACGTAGAAAAGGTAAGTTAAATTAATTATACTAGGTAAGATGGATATATTTTTATTATAATGCACTGAATATTATTATTGGTTTTTGCACTAATAAATAAATAAATTAAAAAAAGATAGAAATAAATTAGTTTATTTAGATAATTGTGAATCCTTGATGGTACTTTGGCTTTTCTAAGCCACAATTTGGACCTTGCAGGTCATCATCTGATCCTTGTTATTTCAGTGCCACTATAGCCACACAACATGACCACCAATGATTTTTATGTATTGCTTACAGTAGTTTTAAAAGCTATGGCAACAAGCAAAAATTATTCAAATTTAAACAAAATGATTTCAGATTTAAACAAAATCCAACTCTCAGGTTAAAATATACACTCTGTTAACAGGGTTTATTGGCGTTAATGGGCAAAATGGGTCAACACAGCAACAAAAGGCTCACACACAAAGCAAAACCATTCAAAATATAATCCAAAATACATTGATTCACAAACAAAATGGTGTGAGTTGACTTTTGGTGTACATATGTTTACTATGTGAATTGGTGACAAAATACACCCAAGCGTGGTGTGTCAAAACTCAATCCAAAAACAAAACACAATAGCAACTCACTATGTAAACAAAATCACTCATGCAATGTATGCAATGGATTGTAATCAAGAATGATACCAAGGTATCTAAAATAAGACACAAGATCTGAAACATAAATTTTAAAAAATTGTGTTGGGTGCTTAATTTGGCGTAAAATCTGGGGAAATGGATGGAAATTATTTTGGGTATTCTAAAATGGGCGTTGTAAAACCAAAAACAACTAACTAAGAAATAAAAAATCTATAATTGGGATATTGGGTGGGAAAAAATATTAATTGAATATCCATAAACAGATAAAAGCAAAAATTAAAAATAGGGAGTAACTTAATTGAAATTCATTTAATATTCTATTAAATTTTAAAATGGAAGGAACACAACACCAGAGTACCAATACACCTGTTGTGCGCTGCGGTTGTGGTTGCCCCCGCAGGTCAAAGAATAGAGTTAGTGCAACCCAAGTGCCTACTCAAGAAGGAGACAGGAGAGGAGAGTTCAATAGTGATGCTGTACTGACACAGCTGGTTCAAGGAGCACAAGCTGCTAGGGTGCGGAGCATAAACCCTTGGGTCCCAAAGCTGACCCGGAAGCCAAACCAAGGTCACCACTACCAAAATGGTTAGAAACAAGGAGGTAGAACTTACTTTGTATGTGTTTGATGTTGTGTATTGGCAAGAGTTGGTCCCGTGAGCCATGCTGGAGAAGGTGAAGCCTGTACTTGATACTAGCTACAAGCCCTACGTCAGTGATGGCAATCAGGAGGATGACAAGGAGCCTGAGTTCTACCAAACTGATGAGGTACAACTGGTGTTAAAAAAGGTTGCAGCCTTCTACAACAAGGTACCCATGCCCTGTGTTGTGCCCAATGACAATGAGTTGACCCCTACTGCCAAAAAGCCCGCCCAGAAGTGCATCCCCAACATCAAACACATCATCCTGCTTAAGCTAATGCAGGAATTGGGTGACTACAAGGCGGCTGCAGCCATTGTTGGAGTGGATCCCAAATACGCCAGCAAGACCTTCCATAAATTCATTAATACTGGTTGTGTCCTTGCCGCGGAGAAATCCTTGCGTGTGTCAACCATGCTCACCAAGGAGAACAAATGGGCAATCTGCCAGTGGATCACCTGGGACTGCCATCTTGAACTGGCAAATATTCAGGCCATGGTCAAGTCTGCTTTTGGGATTGAGGCCTTGATTTCCTTTTACTGCCATCTGGTGAAGGGAATGTGATTTTCTTGGAAAAAGCTTGGGGTATCCCCCTACAATTGGAACAGCCCAGCCAACATTGACTTCTGGAAAAATTACGCAGTGGCGTACACTGCCCTCAAAGCCAAGGGAACAGTGAAATTCTATTATATTGACAAATCAGCATTTGCCTCATTGATGCGCAATGAGTATGGGTATGTCCCCAGAGGCTCCAATGACGGGATGGCTTGGCGTGCTGCAGTCCGCGCCACAGCATACTCAATGGTGACTCTCCTTGGTCCAAAGGGGGTTGAGCTCTACCAAATGATACTAGGCTCCTGCAATAGCCGGACCTTGCTATCATTTCTCATATTGGTCCAGGAGCACCTGAGGCGCACAAGCCTGAGCTTCACCAACGTAATTGTGTTGAACAACGTTGGTCTCCACAAAGTGGCTGACATTCTTGAGGAATTCCCAATGAACAACACAAGCATTGCAGTGGGTCCCAGCAATTGGCCACAGCAAATATGCGCCTTCTCTTCCTCCCCGCCTATTTGCCCTTCTTAAATCCCATTGATGAAGTCTTTGGGTGGCTCAAGCAAGTCATCAAGCAAGGAACCCCGACTGGAACTGAGGACCTGTTTGATTTGCTGCAGACCGGGATCCATACCCTCCCAGCTGAGACCATGGCCAAATTCTATGGCCACGCTGATTTGTTCATCCCCGTGTGCCTAGCCAAACAGCCAATCAATTAAAGTCTTAGTGTGTCCAACTTTTTATTCTCTAATTTATTATTCAATATTTATTAATTATCATTTTATATTTAGATGTTTCCACGCCCACAATCACATTCAGAAGCTCCATCAATAGATGTAAGTAATTTATTTATTTTATTGTATATTATTTTATTATGCCATCTGAGGTAATCCCAAACGCTCAGTACTGGATTACGCAAAAATATTTAAATCACTTTGGTCAAATAACTGTAAATTAATTTTAAAAAAATTAAATGTAAAATGTACAAGTTAGAATTTATTTTATTAACGTATAATTTTATACTTTTATGAAACCCATTTCCACAATATATTTTTCAAATCTTGTTTGCTAAAAAATTATTTGAAAAATTAATTATAATAAAAATATTGTAGAGTATAAAGATGTTTATTATAAGAGAGAATTTATTACAAACGCCTGTAGTGAGTTTGGTAGTATGTACCCACCCCACAATGGAGGTGGCGCACAACCTTCACCACCACACTGTGGACAGTGGATACACCCATATTGAAATACTTCCTCCTGCTGGTGAAGGGGAGTAGGGTCAGGTGGGAGTGAAGCAGCAGCTTTTCAGGTGGGGCTGCAAACCCATAGATACCAGCCAGGACCAGGGTGTCCTGGATCACATGATCAACCAAGTTGTATCCAGGGGGACCTTCTTCCCGTTGAGTGTGTGCTGGGCCTTGTCAATCCCCAGAAGGACCCCATCCAGATCCTCAACAGACGTGCCCATCCTGAAGAAGAATAAGTACCCCAGGTAAACAACCAGATAAAGCCTTTGTCCAGCAAAGGCTTCTGTAAACTTGCACAATTTATTATAGACCACGCTAATCTTCTTCTTGTGCTTTGTCTTGGCAAACTTGAGCTCCATAGCTGCTGGGACCCCGTCTTGTTGGCACTCCAGGCCAGCCTGAAGTCCGCCAGGAGGATCTTGGTCTTCTTTATGGCTGTTGCATCTGCAACAGCCAATTTCAACACTGTGCGCCCAAAGTTGTCCAGAAGGTAAGATAGGGTGTGCTCCACCGGGAAGCAGAAGCAAGCAGCCACATGAGCCCGGCCCATCTCCAGTAAATTCTTAAATGGGAGCGTCTCTAGGACTTCCCAAACAATCTCAATGGAGTTTACACAGTAAACTTCACTGAGAAAAACCAGGTCCAAGTGGACTAGCTGGGCATCCTTGTAGGCAGTAACTGCCCACTCAGATGCCCCCTCAGAATGCGTCAGCCTGGCTAGCGCGTCCCTTGTCATTGGGAAGGACCCGTGAATTCTGTCTTCAAGCTCCCGCACAACAGGGGGGGACAGATACAATTTCTTGGCCATGTGAGTGGCATAATTAGCATAAAAGGTGGCTGGGAAAAAAGAGACCAGGACCCGGCAGAGTTCACTGTCTACATTTTCTAAGAAAAAAGGTAAGTATTTTGAAAATTTATTAATTTTATTTTTTAGGTTACCTTCTTGTGTTTCTTCTTTGCTGGCGGCTTCAGCCGGCTTAGCCATTCTTGGCGCAATCAATTGCGCTGGCAATTTAGTGTCCTCTGCCCTGGCGCTCTTTGCTGGCTTGAGATGTGCATATATCTCCGGGTCATCAACCCAGATGGACGGCGCAGAAAGATTGTAAGCCTTTAACTGGAGCCCCTTGATCATCTTTTTCTGAATATTAAGTAAGTGCTTGATTGTTATTTCTGATGTGTCAGGCATTTTGGTCATTAATGCCTTGTATGTCACCCTGTCAAGTTTCTCACTTTCAAGGATGGCAGACTTCACCTTTGCTTTGACCTTGAGGTCAATGTCTTTGATTTTGGCAATTGCTAAGTTGAGGACCTTTAGAAGCTTTTTGAGTTCTCTCATTTTATTTTTTTACTAACCTTTCCATATGTTTTTATAGCTTTTGACCCAATAAATTCTTTATTATTTTGATACTGTTGCCTCTTTGTTTATTCCTTTTTGTTTTCCCATCTACTACATTATCCCATCTTTTTACCCATTATGTATATGTTTTACGCTCATCTCAATATGTGTATTGTTTGCTTTGTGTTGGCATTGTTTCCTTGATTAACATATTATTTTTGGCGCTTGACATAGCCCCTTGTGAAAATATTAACAACAATTTGGTGATCAACTGAATTTAAATCAGAAAATTATAGGTTAATTGTATTTAGATAAAGTTGTTACTGATACAAATTAAAACATTAATGATAAACTTTAAGCCAATCAGGAGCCAAGTGATAAAGTGATTGTTGTGACATAAAGGGTCATTCAATAATTCTTTGATGCATGTGCGCTAATTAATATGATTAGCTGGTTGTTGTACTATTATGTGCCATTGTTGCTGTGGCAAGATGTTGATGGACTAGTGCTCAATCAGCTGCTGGGTTAGCACTAGTCCATCAACAACTTGCCACAGCGGCAATGGCGTACAATGGCAAAGCATCCAGCCAATTATATTAATTAGTGCACATGCATCAAAGAACTATTGAATGACCCTTTATGTCACAACAATCACTTTATCACTTGGCTCCTGATTGGCTTAAAGCTTATCATTAAGGTTTTGAACTCAGATCAGTAACAACTTTATCTAAAAACAGTTAACACTATAATTTTCTAATTCAAATTTAGCTGATCACCAAATTGTTGTTAATATTTTCACAAGGGGCTATGTTTGGGTGCTAAAAATAAATGTGTTCAGGATCTAGATACACAACATAGTAAATATATGATTTTATATAAATAAGCTGAACATAAAGAATAAAACCAACTATAAACAAAGAGAACACAAACAATTGAAATTCAAAATAAAGATAATATAAATAGAAATTTTCTGGGACCAGGGGTTTATTGAGGCAGTGAAGAGTGATGCCTAGGAGGCAGAATAGCGCAGGAAGGAAGACGTAGAGGCAGTGCTAGACTGGGGGGTCTGGGATTGGATGGGTGGGGCTGGAAAGTGGGGGGTAGTGGTGGTGGGGTGGAGGCAGGAGGATTGCGCGTGATGGCCGCCATATACTGCTCATTGTACTCCTCATCAGTCATTGGCTGGATGGGCTGGTAGGTGGCTGTGGCACAGGGTGGGAGGCGCTTATCTTTGCGTGATTGGTTGCCCATATTCACATGGAAAACCATTTGCATGAACAAGTCAGCCACCATATGGTGACCAAAGAGAAACTTGTGATCAAGGACCCCAAGATAGAGGTTGTTGAAAGCCTGAGGGCAGCGCTCCTGTAGTGTATCTCCAATGTTGAAGAAGACAACATCTGCCAGATGGATGTCAGCATGACCTGCTGGGTACACAGAGGCCTGGTGCCTGCGTCCCTGGATGGCCTCAAGGGCGGTGGAGCTTCCCTCCATCTGGTGGCTCAAGAAAACTTGGTATTTGGAATTTGAGCCATCCCAGGAGTCAAGCAATCCACTGAGGATGTGGCTGTATGAGTACCCATTAATGAAATCAGGGTTTGTCCAATAGTAGACAAAATTGTTAGCTGAAATAGCCAGAAATGCACCAATGAAAGTCCCCTTCTTGACCTTCTTACTTCCATTCTTGGTGGCAGCTTTTCCTTGCTCACCAAAATTATCAAATGCAATTGATAACTTGTATACAAGACAAACATGATGTCATCTGTTAGACTTGTCAAGCATCTGACCAGGGTTGATTCAATTGTGGTGTCATATGGGGAATCCTCAGTGCCATCCCATTGGTTGCTGGCAAAATTGGTAAGAACCCGTATAGAAGCCACCTTTCCGTGCATCCAGAGCTGCACCATGCGCTCAGACACCCAAATGCAATGGTGTTCAAGTTGCTTCTGGACCTGGGTCAAGGGAAGCTTGGGGTCCCGCTGGAGGAGGTCAAGAATTATTGGGTAGGCCTCAGTTATCTGGGACTCTGTGGCCTTCTTTGGCTTCTTGGCTGTCCCAATCAGATTTCCCTTATTCATTAGGTTGTTGAACTCCTGCATTATGGTGGCTTGGGTAAATTGCAACTGGGCAGCAATCTGGTCCCATGACAGACCCTGTAGGTTTAGTGCCACAATCTCCTGAAGAATTTGGGCAGTGATTATTCTGTGTTTGGGGCGCTGGGCAGCAGGAGCTGAAGCCTGATTGGCTGAGGGGGGGCAGGTTGGGTGGTGGCAGGAAGTTGTTCTGGATTGAGGTTGCCATCCTGATTGGTTGGTTGACAGGCAGCTTGTGCAGGGTTGGGTGTGGGAGCAAGGGCAGAGCTAGACGCTAAGTGACTCTCAAACAAGTCAAAGCCATATGGATCAGGGGACAGTAACAGGTCAGCTTCCTTGTTACTTGCCTCAAAGGCTTGGGTGTAAACAGGTGCCTCCACGTTTTGAGCCTTGCCTCCATTGAAGCTGGCTTGGCTGCTGCCGCGGTTGAAGATATTGCTTGTAAAAACCATTGTAAAAAAAACCTAGGATAAAATCACTAAAAGTAGACATTTTAAAATTTAATGAATTATTTTTATTGTAATCTCAAGTCCATATTTGGAAGGTTCTCAAACCCTTTTCATACAAATCTGGAGCCATGAAAAAGGATAAAATGCCTCTGTTCCTAAATTGGATAGCTGTTGATTGGCTGTTAAACTGTTATTTTTCTATTTTAGGCTGCTCATACTACACATCTTGTGTGAGTTCATTTTGTTTTGTGCTTGTATAATCTTGCTTCTATATTGCTCAAATTTTGCTTTATTTTAGTCCTTCTATTAGTGCCTCATATGAACCCTGATTGGATTATAATATACTCCAGAACAGCATCCATTCATTTCACTTGTTGTGTCAGTTCATTTTGTTTGTGGTTTGAACTACACTGCTTGATGTTTGATATAACTTTGTATGATGGGTTAGTGAATTTTTTTTGGTTTGACAGTTCATTTATTAACCAAAGATATTTAAATTAATTGAATCCTGGATCTTACGCAACTTGGATTTTTTTTAAATCTGAAATCATTTTGTTTAAATCTGAGGTATTTTCAGTTGTCGCCATAGCTTTTAAAACTACTGTACTAATCAGTACTTAGGACGCAGGTCAAGCATATTGAATATGTTTATCAAATCATATTACAAGGAAAAGGTAATTTGAGACCTAAACAATCATTTGTTTAGAATATAAGTGAAGCAGGCCGCATGATGCGGATAAATTCAATTTGTGCTGTTTGTTTATGTAATAAATGAACCTGTACTCAACGTGCTGGTAAATAAACAAATTTATAAATCATATTTTATTATTACACATGTTCACTTTATTAAACTGTCCCTTTATTATTATCAACTTAATTATATATTACTATTACAATTTAAAAATTAAAAGTAAAATATTAAAAGTAAAATTATAATTATAAATCTTAAAATTTAAATATTAAAGTTTAAATATTTGAAATTTAACTATTTTTATTAAATTGTGATTTATTTAATATTTAAATATTTGATATTAAAAATTTAAGTATTATGATATGTATTATTAAAATTTTAATATTAACGTTTAGATACCAAAATTTTAATATTTAAATATATAATATTAAAATTCTTATAGTGAAATTTTAATATTACATAGTTCAATATTAAAATTTTAGTATTAAAATATAAAAAGTTAAAAAAAATAAAACTTAATTTGCAAGGGAAAAAATTTATTAGGGGATGTTGATTGCAAAGGGAATGTGATTATTCTGGGGAATTATACCCTGAAATTAAATTTTCAGCTAATGCATCTAATTGGATCCACATACTCTTCTGTACGTGGTGGACAACCCTGGATGCAATTGCTAGAGGGGTGGCGCCCTGTACCCTGGTGGTTGTTGATTGTTTGATAAAAGGAATGCAGGTGAGTGAATTGACTAGTGGGTTTTTTGGGGGGCACGTAGTACCCGTATAACGTTGCCAATGCAAATGAGTCATACAGGACGTGCTCAACTGTACTATATCCCTGTGGTGTCTTCTGGTGGTTGAGGGCTACGCAGCAAATATCCATTTGAATTGGTATATCCTCCAACTTTTTGACGTTGGTTTTTAATATGCAGTGGAGGAGTTTTCCCAGGTATACCGCGACCTAGATTCTTTGTGAGGTATACTTTTCCAAGAACATGCATAATTTTTTGAATGTTTGAACTAACCTATTGATATAGGATGTTTGGTTGAACTTGAAGAGGGTTCTGGGGGGCACCTGACTTGTATCAGCCCCCATGCCTCTGCAAACAATATTAATAAAGGTTTAAAATTATTCACGAGGACTGCATCCCTGACTTTATTTGACAGTGCCTTAAATACTTCATTAAAAATTGCAGTTTTCAAATATTCAGTTCCAATTTGAAAGTCATTTTTTATTAAATTCTTTTCATATTTTGATGTTTGTGAAGGGGAATCTTTGAATGCTTTTGTATGTATAATCATCAAAGTTTAATTTGATATCCCCACAAATTTCATTCATTTCTTTGAAGTTGATACATGATCTTATTTCATATGCTTCCCTCAACTACCGCAAGCACCCCGCGGGTGGTAAATAGTCCCTATTTTTAGCTTCACTACTTGAAAAATTAAACATATTCTGTTGAATTATTTTATTTATTTGGTTTTATTTATTTATTTTACAGGGGCTACCAGTGACCGGTAACCTCCGTAAAACCAACTTGGCATATAAGCTGCCACTTCCACAACCTCATCCCCATTCCTGGTGATGACTAAAATAAATATATGTAAAACATAAAAAGACTTACTAATTGTTTCCCCTGTGGCCCCCTCAGCCACAGGCGCAACTTCAGCAAACTTCATGAGTGTTGGCTGCTCTTCATTAATTTTTCCTGGGCTTAATTTTTCTTATTTTTCTTGCAACTTGTGCTTCCTCTTGATTTTTCATTTGATAAAGTTTCTGTATTTTGTGAAGCGCTCCTGCTTCTTGCTTGTGTTTTGTTTTTGTCTTTTTCCATTTGGTCGGTTTCCTCTTCATTTGTGTTGATTTCCTTTGGAGCTTTGTTTCCTTCAATTAGTTTGATCTTATTATTTTCTTTGGCCCCCTGCCAGAACTCCCACAAATTGTAGGCCTCATTGTTGAACTTCAGACTTGATAGAATTGTTCCCTGGAGATTTAGTAATACTTCTTTATTCTTTTTGTCTATAATATTTCCTAGTTTGTTCATAGCATTTTTCTTTAGACTGGATTAGTGGCTGGCCCTTGTCACCCAGCTTTCCTGTCACTATTTCCCTGATATTTTTTCAATTTCAACAACCTTTTGCAGGTGTACTTCTAATTTGTTAATCAAGTTATAGCTAGTTGACATTTTGTTTGAATTCTATCAAAAAACTGGTTTTTATAGTACTATCTTCAATGCATATATTTTTCATCATCATTAATAAATTAAAGACAATAAACGTAAATATTGCATTAAAATATTGTAATTAGAGGTCAACTCTTGGTATTTTGATATTATTTGCATAACTCAATGCATTTTGTTTAATAAAACCCATTGTAAACATGGCTTTTTTATTATAATTTAAAATAAATTGACTGTGTTTATATTAGAGCCATTAACGCTTAGTACAAATATTGATACATAGTGCATTTTACAGCCTGTATATTTACCTATTGATAATAATTCTGTAAAATTTTCAGTCAGATTTTGTAAGGTAATAATAATGTAATGGATTAATAAATTACAGTTTAGTGTCATTAATTAGCTGATTTTCTTTGCTGTGGCAATAGTGTATTTGCTGATATTTACACACTAGTATCCAATTAGTTGGCTTCACATCCAATTGCACAGGCAATAGGAAATCAAGCTGCCACCCCAAGACTGGATGTGGTCAGGGTGGCGGCTTGTTTTCCTATTGCCTGTGCAATTGGGTGGGAAGCCAACCAATTGGATACTAGTGTGTAAATATCAGCAAATACACTATTGCCACAGCAAAGAAAATCAGCTAATTAATGACACTAAACTGTAATTTATTAATCCATTACATTATTATTACCTTACAAAATCTGACTGAAAAGTTTACAGAATTATTATCAATAGGTAAATATACAGGCTGTAAAATGCACTATGTATTGTCAAGGGTCAGGATGTATGAGTATTCCAGCTATTGCCATCACACCTAACATCCAGTCATTGCCCAATTTGGTGCCTTTCCAATATACCATTTGACATACCAGAAATGGCAACAAACCAATATCACATGACTGTCCAGGTATCCAACAACTCAAACCCATCCAGCACATGACCAGCTCCTGGGTTTGGTCCAACTAATATCCCTGCCACAGCTAAATCTATATAAGTCTTAAGTATCATCCAATGAAATATACTTTTTCTCCTCCTACTTTTATATTTGAAGCTTCCCCAAAAAGGCGCTCCTTATCAGTATCAATATTTGTACTAAGTGTTAATGGCTCTCTAATATAAACACAGTCCATTTGGATAAATTAAAATGAAAAAGGCCTAGTTTACAGCAACATTTATTAAACAAAATGCTTTGAGTTATGCACATAATTTCTAAATATCAATAGTTGATATCTAATTGCAATATTTTAATGCAATATTTACATTTATTGTCTTTAATTTATTAATGATGATGAAAAATATGTATGCTCATTATTTTAAGCTATTTGTAAAATGTACAACATTGTATTAATTATGGGAAATGTTGATAATGTAAAAAGAAAATATTATTAATTATGAATTGAAAGAGAGATATCAATTTTAATAAGTTGTCACAAAGAAAAGATTTATTTACTAATCAAAGGACAGGAAGGGGAGGGAATGGGCGGAATGAACATTGCCTTCATCTGCGCCTGTGAAAGGGAAGGCATCAGAGATAGTGGTGAGGGAATGGGTGGTGGTTTGGGAGTCAGGGTTGGAAGGCAGGTGGCTTGATGGGGGGTTGGGGAGGCAGGATTTGTTGACTGGGAAGGGGCAGCAAGAGCTGATTGCTTCAATTGCTCAAATTCTTCTTCTGTCATATATACTGGCTTGACAAAATGGATAGACTGGCGTGGGGGGAGACAGAGGTCCTTTCTGGACTTATCACTATCACTTGCATAGAAGATGATGAGATCAAATAAGTCCTGGGCGGACGCAGAAGGGAAAAGCTCATACCCCTTATCAATTTAGGTGCATAGTTTGTTGTAGGTGGCAGGCTTTAAGCGCCTGAGGGCAGAACCAAAATTGTAGAGACATACATCTGCAATATGTTGTTGGCGTAGTTGATGGGATAGGACCAACAAGTATGCCCCGCAGCCCTGATTTCTTGGGTAGCTCATTCCCGCTGCTCCATCTCTGTACTCAGTGCAACTGTGTGCACAGCGTTTTGTGTGTCCCACTCCTCCAGCATGGCCTTGAGCTCTGTCTGGTAGGCATACCCATCTGCGGTGTTTGATATTGCCAAGTAATAATTGACGCCCAATGGGGAAACTGCCAATAAAACCCCAACAAACCAATACAATATTGGGCCACACTTGTACACGTCAGACTGGATACGCTTTTCTTCATAGTCTTGAATACTTGCAGATATCTTAGCATACAACAGGAAGATGACGTCATTACGGGCCCTCATTGCCCTTCCTTTGATAAAATTAATAATAGTTGAATTGTAGGGATCAGTATCCACCAAAATGGGCCACTGAGAACTTGATTGGACAAGATTCTAGCAGCAAACACAACTCTGTGCATCTACAAATTCACTGTTCTTTTGTTGGTGAAGATGCCGTGAAGTCCCAACTGGAGACGTACCTGGACCAGGGGCATCTGCGGGTCACATTTCATAATGGCCATCATAAGAGGATGGGCTGTGTCACCTTCAGTCAAAGTACAAGCACTAGTTGGGGTCTTCTTGGTAGGGGGCACAGTTTGCGTGGTCTTGCAGGGTTGCAGCCACAGTGGACTTTTCAAACCTCATTGCAGCTGCAATTTCCCCGAGGGACATAAGCTTCTCTCGCTTTTCAACCATTTTGAGAACAATCTCCAGAGTGATTAATTTTCTTCTGCATCTTGCAGGCTGATTGGCTGGGAGAGAGATATTTCCATCTTGGGAACCAGAAAGTGCCATCTGATTGGCTATTTTGGGGTTCTGGGCTCTCTGAGTGACCCCATGGCTCCAATGACTGGTTCTAGATGCCATTGTTAATACAGGATTTTGGTTGGCAGCTGCCTGTGTGTGATGGGCAAACAGGGCCATGCTGGAAATTGCAGGAGAAAGAACACACTCCTGTGTGGCGCTTGCGGAGGGGCCTGCGGGTTGGGAGTGGCCATAGAGGGAGGCTTCACTATTGGCAAACCCAGTGTAGCCCTGCATGATTTTGTCAAGGCCAGGGAACAGCTTGTTGACTTGGTTGTTGTTGAAAGAAGAAATGTTGCAACATCTTTGATTACTCCCTCTCGGGGAATTAACACCCCAAGTAAATCACTGAGCAGCTCACCGAGTGGTTCACTGCCCAGTCAGTAAACCAGTGGCACCTCTATCAGTTAATCATCTATGACAGGGATCACTCAATCCAGGTCCTAAATGGAACACAACTTTATTAAGCCTCATGACTCAAGAGGAACATTACTCAGATAAGCCCCATGACCTCCATGACGTATGTGGACGCCATGTGGCTTATCATGATACTATATATTAACCTATATCCATATTCAATAAAGTATCATTCTCTTCTTAATCTTCCCCTTTATTTTGTTTATTATACTTCCTAGAAGTATAAACTCAACAGAAATAATAAATTTTTATTAAAAAATTTTAAACTCAAAAAGAGATATGTATATTTTAGTCAATTTTATTGTTAAGTTGGTGAATAGTAGGATCTAAATTTTAGCTGTCCAAAATTGGAATAGGGTGCTTTTTGAGAATGCCTATGATTCCTAAAAGAATTAGCACAAATCCACTCTAGATCTTTTGGCATCCTTTTTGAGACACTCATAAATTACATTTATTTCAAATTCCTTGCAATTATGATTTGAAACTTGGTTCTTGGATTTGACAATCCTGCAATTTCAGATTTGTTAATTTTTATATGATGTCTATGATTTGTTTGAAATACAGCAAGTCTCAAATTGTACATAAGAATCCCACATTTCTGATTCATGTATCTCACATTTGTTTGCTGTGTTTGTCTTTTGTTAGTTGAGTTATCTGCTCAAGAGATTTGAAATTTGCCAATTTACATAAACCAAAAAAAGTCAAATTAAATGGTTGCTTTTATTAAATATTTTAATTTTCACTCAGCTGAGTTGCCTGCAAAAGTGATTCAAAATTTGGACCAAGGATTTGACAGTCCCACATTTTTACGTTCAGGTTTTGAATTTACAATATCAGCATTATTTAAGATTATTTAAGATTTAAAAATCAAAAATGAGTAAAACTAGCATGAAATAATGCATCACAAAATTTTACACAAAGCTTTAAAAACATACAAAAATAAAAAAACAGACTCCCAAATAAGCACCGTTATATCCTTTCAATCCATAGAAGGATTATGCCCATGGAATGCTTATTAAACAGAGCCTCTTTTCCTGACTTACCTAGATAATATAATCAAGGTTACAGAATCATTTGAACAGAAAAGATGTCTAAACCAGAAGAAATACCTAATAATCTTCACAGCCAAGCTATCCTAGCAAAAGATACAGGGTTATCTTATAAGAAACCAAGCAAGGAGCTTAATATCAGTGCTGAGACTGCCCAAGAAATTTACCTACCATCAATTATATAATTCTTGGAAGGATATAAAACAAGATCAATGAAGAAATCAATAAAAGACAATACTTTATGGAATATAGAGCAAGGGTATTATATTGTTTCATGAGAAGCCACATACTGACCATGTATGTCATGGCAGCCATGAGGCTTGTCCAAGTAGTGTTCCTCTTAGGACTCAAAATTTTTGATCCCTGTAATAGATGGTTGAATAATAACAGTGCCACCAACTTAAAGATTGGTCAGAAAATTGTTCCAAGAGTTATTCAGGGAGTTACTTTCCCGAGAGGAAGTAATCAAATATATTACAACCTCTTCCCCTGGGATGCTGAAAGGTAGAACCTTAGGGATTTTATTGGGAGTGTCAGGGATTTGGGCTTGGTATTGATCCAGTTTAGCATTGGGAACAGGGAGTTGGAAGTTACGCTGTGCTGTTCTTGTTTTGCACAGGCAGAGTTGGTCATGGCGCATACATTTGAGTTCTGTATAAGCGCCAACTCCTTTGACAAGGTAAGTGCTGTTTGGTTTGACTTCCATGGCAATGCCTGGTCCTTGTAATACTGGTTCCAATTTTTGCTTTCATGATTAACAACCCAGATTTTGTCCCCAATTTGGAAGTGTTTTTGTTGTAGCGGGATTGCTTCTATCTCAACTCTTTCTTTTTTCTTGTCCTGTTGGTCTTTCCTGGTGTGCTGCACTTCAGGGTCATTGTTATCTGGTACTTTCTTAATTAGAGGTGATTTTGGTCCTGAATTAGTACTAACAAGAGCGGGCTTTTGTCCATAGACAAGTTCATAAGGGCTTTTGCCCATGTTACTGTTGACTTGTGTTCTACAGACCATGAGTGCTATTGGCAGCATGTTGACCCAGGACTTTGGGTTGTTAGCAGATAACTTACTTAGGGCTTCTACAAGGAAACCATTCAGTCTTTCAGCTCTTTTGTTTGCTTGTGGATGATAGGGGCTGGCTATGGTATGTCTTATTCCGTTCTTAGCCAGTTAGACATTGATGTTGATAGCTTTAAGTTCAGTTCTTCCATCTGTGATTAGGAGTTCAGGTCTCCCAAACTTAGCTATTATTTCTTTGCCAATAAACTGTCTTACATTGTTTCCTTTATGTTCTTTTGTAGCTTGCACTACAGGCCACCTAGTTGCATAGCCAATAGCTGTGATAATGTACCTTTTTCCTTTGTTATCATCAGGCATTAGTCCCACAATATCCAGTGACCACACTTTGAAAGGTTGGATGATTGACACTGGTATTACTGATTTAGTGGGTGTCTTGTAACGGGTGTACTTTTCACAGATTTTGCATTGGTCTAGTACTTATTTGATGCTGTTCAGTAGGCTGGGCCACCAGGAGCGTATCTTGAGGTATTCATGTATTTCTGCTACAAGTGTGTCCCAGATATCTGTGGTATTAAAGTATTGTGTCAATCTTTTGAGTTGATGGGACGTAGGGTACAATATTACCACTTGGTAGTATGGGGTGTAGAGTACCATATACATTTTTGAACAGATTTTTGTTCTTGAGGACTTTCTTTTGGATGTTCCTTGGTGTACCATATAGGAACCCCTCTTGGAGATTTCCCATTATTAACATGGGCCAATTGGGGTCCCTATCAGTGCATAGGAGGTGTTTATGGTATAGCCTTGGCAGGGCATCTGCAGTAAGAATTTCTTTGCCAGGTTTGTATTCAATTATCATGGAGTACCTTTGTATAAGACTCATCTATTCAGCTTGTTGTCTATATATATGTTTTTGAGTCTTAAAGAATACCAATAACTTGTGATTGGTTAGCACTTTGAATATATGTGCACCTTTCAGATATCATTGCCACTTCATTAAACAGTGTACAATAGCTATCAGTTCTTTTTCATGTGTTGGGTACCTTTGCTCACTGTCAGACAGATTTCTTGATTCATATGCTACAGTGAGGAAGTCCTTTTCTGCAGTTAGAATTCAGAGTACTCCTCCTATTTCATAGTTGGAGTTGTCAGTTTCTAATTTGTACACTCCTTCAAAATTTAGATAATGTAAGATAGGAACAGTGACCAAATGTTCTTTTAATTGCCAAAAGTGCTGATCTCTCAACAGTGTCAATCAAATTTGGTTGTTTTTTCAGTGATTGCAGATAAGGGAGAAGTCAAGGCACTCCATTCAGGAATAAATCTCCTAACATAGGCTACCATGCCTAGGAACGTATAAAGTCCACTCTTATTTTGTGGTGCTGAAATATTGGTTATGGTTCATATCTTTCTAGGTCTGGCTTAACTCTGTCTTTGCTAATAATTTATCCTAGAATGAGAGCTCTGTTGAGAAGAAGTATCATTTTGAGGGCTTGGCTATGAGTTTTTTTCTTGAAGGGTGTGGAGAACCAGGCAGACGTCCTTCTAATGTTGTTCCTTAGTAGGGCTGTATATGATTATGTTGTCAAGGTAGACAATAGCCCTTTTTCCAATGTGATCTTTAAATACTTCATTCATAAAGGTCATAAAGATATTTGGGGCATTTTTCATGCCAAAGCTGAGGAAAATACATTCAAAAAAGCCATATTTAGTTTGAAACGCAGTTTTTGGATACCTTCTGGTTTAATGTGGATCTGGTGATATCCCGCAGTTAAATAAATTTTTGTGAAGAATTAGGACCCCCCAGGGCGTCAAAAAGGTCATCATTCATGGGTAGGGGATACCTGTTTTTAATTGGGACCTTGTTGAGCGCCCTGTAATTAGTGACCAGGTGTAGTCCTCTATCCTTCTTTGAAACAAAAAAGACAGCTCGCTAAAAGGAAATTTAGAGGGTTGTATGAGTCCTTTTTCAAGGGCTTTGTAAAGATAGACTTTTAGCATGTTGTCTTTTTGTGGTGTTAGGCGGTAGTTATAGGGTGCTTTTGGCACACTCCCTTTGAGGTCAATCTCATGTTGGTTGTCCTGGTTGGGCAGTAGTCCTGGTAATGTTTCTTGGAAAACTGAAGAAAATTCTTGGATTAGCTGCTGTCAAATTGGATCTTGTTTGTGTGAGATCTCTACGTCTTTAAAGTGGATAACCTTGTACGTGCAGGTATTCCAGTCAATTTTACTAGCATCTTTTTTCTCTTCTGTTTTGGTAATCTTCACAAACATGTGGTCCCTCATGAGGGCGTCAAGGTAAGTTGGGTATATGTGATGGTGTAATTCTCATTGTTGTATGGTGAGGGTAGTGCTATCCCAGTCAGTGTGAGGTTTTGTCTCTCTCATCCAATTTAAACCAAGTACTACATTTTATTTATGTATTGGAATGATGGAACCACCAAGGGTAGTTTGTATATCTCCTATTTGTGCCCAGAAAGATTTTGCCTCCTTGGTGACTGGGGTGCTCTTGTTGTCTACCATGATAAATCTCTTGTTGTTGCTCTTGATTTTAGGTAGTTCCATTAGGTTGAAATTTTTTGTCAACAAGAGATTGGTCTTCTCCAGTGTCAAATAGTGCTGTGCCCTGATATCTGAAAAATCAGAAAGGATAAGTGAGGATTTTATTTCCTGTTTGGGTGGCAAACAGTATAGGTGTGACAAATCCAGGTCCAACCATTCCAACTTACCATTATCCTGCCCTTGACTCTTATTACCATTACCTTCCTGTGACAAAGCTTTGAGGAGCTTTGCTTCCAGGGAGGCAATTTTATGGGACAACGCTTTGTTGTCATCCCACCAACAAGCCATAATCTTGACAATCTTTTCCTCCCTACTTCTTAATGCCTCAATTTCATGATTGGCCCTGTCATTCACTTGTTGTAAAATTTCATCAAATCCTACCAGCAAGTTCCAAGAATCCCATGCATAATTTCTATTTTCTTGTGCAGGAGTCCCTTTTTGGCAAACTAATTGGAATACAGTTCCTCAAAGACAGCTTTTACTTCCATCAAAGACTCCTCAGGCACTACCTTGGAGACCTCCAGACTTGCCCAAGCTTCCTCAAGCAAACTTATAGGAACTTCCTTCCTAGTAGCAGCAGTTTCTACACAAAGTACTCCAAATTTTGCTCTTAAAAATGGTAGCAAATAAGACATAATAATTGAAAATTATTTGAGGGTAAAGCGTCAAAATTGATAATATATCTTTATTAAAATTTAGCTTTTTTGCTTATATACCATTTGTGGCATATTTGGCTAAAAACTCCTCCGGTTCTTGAATCAACCTATGATTCATATCACATGGTCTATGACATTTTAGTCATACAAACCTAGATCTTTACCTAAAAGATCACTGGTAATTCTCAACCTATGATAACCAATCTACAATGAAAAGAAGTCACCTGACTCCATCCATCCCAATGTACTAATTCAGCATGGAGCTTCCTCAGCTCCTGGCTCCAAAACCCTGTGGAATATACAAATCCCAAAACTCAGCTATTGATGTTCCAACTGGGAAACAGTTAATCAAACCTAAAATCCCTAGACATACTTGCCTTCATTTAGTTATTGTTGCATTTAATGGTTTTCTTGCATTTTTAAAAAAAACGTTAAAACGCTTTGAAACTCAAATGAGGCACCACCACAGTGCTTTTAACCCACCTTTGGGGGTTTACCTATGGTTAACCTTAACCAAACCTCTTGACACAGTCAAAGCATTTAAATAATATAATTAAATCATCATTTATTATATCCTCATGTATTTGTTAATTAAATTGGTTTTGAGACGCCTAGTCTCCAAGATTGATTTGGCCAATATTGCCTTAACTTTGTCGGTTAGTACAACCTAATTAACAAAACTACCTTATGTTCTTTTATTAAATATAGATACTAAGTTTTCAGGAAGCTTTATCTGAAGAATTCCAGCCAAACCTATCTACATAAAATAAACAGTAAAAACAGAGCAGCTTTATATTTTAGAGTATTTATTTGGCTAAATACTCAGTAGTGACTGTTGTACGGTCATAATAGGATTGCTGGAGGTTAATTGGATTCATGGTAATTGAGTCTACGTCTTGGTCCCTGTAAAAGCTTGTAAATTTGGGGAGGTCAGCTTGCCTAAGCAATCCCCTGAGCTTTTCCCTCTTCAGTTGTGTTTTCAGTACTCATCTGGTTCACCTGAGTTGTACAATTTCTGCCTCAAGAATGAGGGTTATTAGCTTGGTTGCTTTGCTTATTGGGTCAAGGATCCTTCTTTGCTTTTGGACTCTCTTTCTGTTTGTTGGTTACATTCAGGTTGTTAGAATTTTGTGCAGCTTGTTTCCCTCCCAAGAATATGTCTTGGAGGTATTGCAATTGCTCATGTCAAACTGACGTCAGATGTGTGTGGGAAAGCCATTGTAGAAGTCCAGTTGTGGTCCAGCCTCATCAAAGTTGATGGTATCAGGAGCTTAATTATGTATGTCATCATAGGCTTCAATTTACTTGTTGTAGATCTTAATGGATTAGATATTCCAGATGATCACTTAGAATCCAGAACAATAAAATGCTTGCACAATTTCACAATTGTCTTATTGCGGCATGGATAAATAAGCAATAAACACATTTAAAACACCTAAAAACGGGTATTTGAATTGCTTTTATATTGTGCACCTGGTGAGGGCTTTGCTTCCAAAGTTATTAATACAGTAGTTTAAAACCCTATGGCAACAAGCAAAAATAGTTCAGATTTAAATGAAATGAACTCATATTTAAACAAAAATAGCTAATCTGTAAACAAAATTGAAATTAACCCAAATCTATTGTAAATTAATATGAATTCATTGAATTCTAATTTTTTACAGATTAGCTATTTTTGTTCAAATCTGAGTTCATTTTTTTAAATCTGAACTATTTTTTCTTGTTGCCATAGGGCTTAAAACTACTTTAGGACAGCAAAATAATTGCCACTTGCCTTCATTAGGCAAGGCGTGTGAAACCAGTTGTTTTCTTGTGTGGGAATTTCTAGGGTGCCTCTTTCCTCTCCTCCTTTTGGAAAGTCTTTTGGCCAGTGCCTCCTTCCCTCTGGTGACAGTTCCCCTGCCTTCTGCTATATAAGCACATCACTATCAAATAAAATACCAGTTTTGTATTTATACCCTTATATTCTTCTGTCCTACCAAATGCTGTCACTATACCAACTACAGGTATAGTATTAAGAGTTGGGATTACTTACTAACTATTTTAGAATTATTGCAACTTATAGCCATATTTTAAAAAATTGGCACTCATGTCTTTTACATCAACAGCCCTTACCCCCGCGGTTCTTTCTATGAGGAGGGAGGACAGCCTTTGGCTGAATCTCCTGCTCCAGGTCTTTCCCTCTATCAGTTGCCAGCCTTTACTGCTGCCAACACCCACACTGGAGAGAGAGCAGGTGCTCCTTATGGCTTGATCACCCTCATTCAGTTCATGCCTGAATATCAATAGCCCCAGGTCATGGTGTTCCAACAACCCCTGATGTTATAAGCCCTGGCACCCATGGAGATAGATGCCAACTCCTCTCCTTCTGAGGATGCCATCTGTAATGCCATCCATGCCATGGTTGCTGGCACTGCTGACAATGATGCTTGCTTTGAACACCTGGCCATCCAACCTCCCTCTGCCAAAACTTACTTGGTCTGCTTCCAGAATCTCTCTCAAGTCAACCCTGATCAACTCTGCCAAGATCTCCACACTGTCAAGCATATCAAGGACTACTTGCAACAATTTATCCACACTGCCTTATGCCATAACCAAATGCATTTGGGTTGCATTCAAAGCCTAGTACACAACCAGGTGATACTGGTGTTCAACCAGCAAACTTTTCTCCAGGTCCTCTACTCTGAGTTAGGCAACACTTTTACTACTATTAATCAGTACCTTGCTGAAGTTATCAACGCCCAGAATACCATGCTGCACTGGGTTGACACTATTGAGAGGGTAATAGCTAAGCTAGTTCCAGTGCATTTGTTACAGCCCCTCACCCATCAGGGTATAGACGCCAATTGGATTATTGTGGTGACAAACCATGTGCTTGAAACTGACACAATGGTTCAAAGCCTGGTTCATGAGGTGGAAGTCATGGGCTGTTGCCTTGCCATCACTCCCTCATTCAACCCCCCTGCCTACTGCTATGGACAATTCCCCTTCCATTCACCTTTTTTTTGTGAAATCCCTGTGCTCTTTGATCACTACAAGAAGATGCAGGCAGAACTGGTCCAACATAGTGCAGACCTTGCCTTTCTGTTTGATGGCTACCACACTGTGTTGGAACTTCATGATTGCCTCAAACTTTGACAATCACATGATAGAGCTGATGCCCAGACCCAAGTCAGAAAGAACACGGAGGTGATAGCCTTGCTCTAAGCTGAGCTTGCCACGCAGGAGAAGCACATTACCTCCCTGGAAGACGACTTGGATATCACCTGCCAAGAGAACAAGGTCTACCAAGATGAGCTGGACAAGCAGCAACTTCTCCTGGATGCCTTTCAAAGCCAATTGGATAGGATAGACAGTAAAATTATGGCCACCAGCTTACGGGCTATGTCCATCAACACCAGTAGTCACTACAGTCCAAGAAGATCCTCCAGCTCCAAACTCTATCATAGCTACAGAAGCAATGATGTTCACACTTGGCTGGCCCCCAATGCTGTGTGAGTATTGAGCCAGTGTTGGAATCTGAGGATGACGTCTTGGCCATCCCTGAAGCTTCTGGGGCTGCTTAGGACAGAGAAGGTGAACATGAAGTGCAAAAAGAGGAAAACTGCTGATGTGCCTCTGAGGCTAGATTTGCTGCCTCTACCCTCAGTTGTTCCTGTCTCACCCACTCCCTAGTGAGGATCACACCTGCCCCCCTCCACCATGGCTCAAACAACTTCAAGCCAGTCAATCTACCCAATTTTGACCTCAAGAGTAACATGGCTATGCTCTAAAGTCTATACAAGAACTTTATTTATGGCGCTGACAATGCCATGAGGGACTCTACAATCATTAACTGCCTGGATGCTGAGACCTAAACAATCATCTTGCCGCACCTATCTGAGAAAGGCTGGACTTTTGCCAACGTTTCCAGAGCTCTGACAGAAGAATTTGGCAGCTAAAAAGCCCTTCTTGGTTACAAGATGGACTTTGCTGACACCAAGATAAAAGTGGGGGAGACTCTAGAAGACTTCACTTCTAGGTTCTACCTTGAGGCTCAACCCCTGTCATCTATGAGCGCTGTGCAGTTTATTGACGTACATTCAGCACTCCTCAATGTGGTACGTGTCAACCGGGAACTATCTCTGGCTCTCAAGTTGGGTATCTATAACGCTTGCACTGTGCCAGATCTGATTTGCCTCCTACACACCTACAAGGAGGAGTTCAAAGTCCCTCTCCCTGAAAGCCGCCCCTGCCAACAAGCTGAGTATACACCCAGAGTGGCTATGGAGTTGCCCAAGCCTTCTGACAAGGCTGGGGCTGCTCCAGTCAACAATGGCCCCCGTACTTGCTTCAAATGCAGTATGGCTGACCACTTCTCTTGGGAATGTAAGAGCCCTCTCCAAAAGGTCCACCATGTAGTCATGGAAGACACTGAGGAGGACTATGCCAGTGATGCTGATATTGAAGAGGACAATGAGGATCATTCAAACAACTAATAAGCAGCCAGGACAAAGAGAAATTCTTGGCTGCCTTTGTAATTTTGACACCCTCATCTCCCTCCATACTGCTGCCCCTTGACAAACCTGCCCAGAGGCCTGCTGCTCTATCATCCTCTAAGTTAAACCCTAAGGATGAACCTTCTCTGGTTGACTTCAACTCCCAACCAATTCATGAGGATGCGGAATTTGAAGGAGTTCAAGAGGACCTCCTATATTGAGTTCTCATTGTTAACACCTGAACCCATTGGACTACACCTTGCCAAGGTGGTTATCTCATGGATATCTTGGAGAACAGTATCCTTACCTTATTCTGAACAACTGGCTCAACCAGGTGTGGAAGTCATCCATGAGGAGGACAGCACTGAACAACTGGCCAAGCTGCTGGGTACCGTACACATCTTGGCACATCTTGAATCCCTCAAGGAAGAAAGCCCAGCTGTAGGAGCTGCCATGGCTACCTTTCTGGAGAAGTTCAAAGGACTGAGTGTACACCAGGTCTCCAAGATTGTGGAGATCAGAGAGGACCGCCAGGATTGTACCTATATCAACCTGGTGATGAACAAAACCCATGTCCAAGCCATACTGGATATGGGTGCCCCAGGGAACATCATCTCTTCCCACCTGTTCAAAAAGCTAAAGTTAGCCCCTGACTTGGCTTACCACAAGGAATTCAGCACAGCTGGGCCTCAGACCACTAGAGCAAAGGGGGCATACTCTTTCCTTCTCCTTTGCTTTGGGAAACTAATAGTCACCGCCCTACCATAGTTCTGGAAAACAACAGCTATGGCATTCTTATTGGGACTAGCTTCATGGTCCAGTATGGCAATGTGTCCAACCATAGAGTCTATACATTTGGGATCTTAGGCCACTCTATCTCCATGTTCTACCATGACAACCGCCCCTCTGACCTGCCCCTACGCTGCCTGCATTAACTTGAAGTATGCAGATGGAGAGATGGCTGTAGCTTACACTCTGCAAAGTAAGAAGGCTAAGGTGTTACCTCTCTTGGTTGGGGAAGCCAAGGGAATTCCAGTCTATTCCTCCTGTAATGTGACTATCCCACCTGGTTCTCAGGTGATTCATAATACAGGACTCTTGTTGGCTCTACTGGCCGGCACTCATGAAGAAATCTTTGGTATTACTAATGCCTCCATACTTAAACCCAGGGTTGCACCTGACATTCTCATGCCAAGAGAAAAAGAAGTTCTTGTACTCTTGTCTAACATGAGTCAACAAGCAAAGGTTGTCTCTAAACACCAACTTCTGGTTTATATACAGCTGGAAGAGCATTACAACTTAAAGAAGACTGCCCTCTTTTCAGACTTCTCTGAGTTGGGTCTACCTTGCAAACAACCACTGGTGATATCAGTCATAAGTTGTGACTCTCTTTCTGGTCTTCCTGAAGAGCAAAAAGATCAATCCATGTATCTCTTTGCTCAGTATAAGGATGTTTTTGCCCAGAATGATTATGATCTGGGTAAGGCTATAGATGTTGCCCATCATATTGACACTCAAGGCAGTCCACCCATCTGCTCCACGCCTATACAACATAGTCAAGCCAATAATGTCTTAGCCAACAAGGAGCTTCAGAAACTATTGGGGTCTGACTTACTGGTCCCCAGTAAAAGCCCTTGGGCTTCCCCCTCCTGATTGTCAAAAAGAAGGATGGCAGCAACTGCGTGGTGATTGACTACTGCCACCTAAATGCTGTGACTAAAAAGGACTCCTATTCCCTCCCTTGCATTAGTGATACCCTGGATTGCTTGGTGGGTTCCAAGTTCCTCAGCACTATGGACCTTATTGGTGGGTATTGGCAGATTGATCTACCCCCTGCTGACCAAGAAAAATGTGCAATTATGACTGAACAAGGGCTATTCAAACCAACAAGGATGCCCCAAGGTCTGTCTAAAGCCCCAGCTACCTTCCAGCAGGTCATGGATGCTGTGATGAATGACCTTAAACTCACCAGTGTCTTGGTCCATCTAGATGATATTAATGTGTTCTCCTGAACCTTTAATGGTCACTTAAAACACTTAGATGAAGTCTTTCAGAGGCTACTTGCAGCTAATCTTAAGCTCAAGCCATGCAAATTCAACTTCTTCAAAGAACATATGGTGTTCTTGGGGCTCAGCATTAGTCAATATGGACTCAGACCTGTACCACTGAAGGTGGAAGCCCTTGAGAAAATGCAGAGCCCAGCCAATAATTGGGACGTTCAGTTATTCTTGAGGATGATTGAGTACTACCACCAGTTCATCCCTAATTTTGCCTTCCTGGGGGAACCCCTCTTTCAACTCCTCTGTGCTGATAAGAAATTCTTCTGGAGTCCAGCGTGCCAATCCTCCTTCAATGCTCTCAAAGATACACTGACTGCAGCCCCAGTATTGTTGTACCCTGACTTTGCCAAGCCGTATGTGGTTCATACAGACACTAACCTGACTGCTATTGGGGTTGTCCTCTCCCAGCTGGACTCTGAGGGACTTTTACATCCTGTATAATACTGCTTGCACACGCTCAATTTTCACAAGATGAATTATACTGTCATCAAATGTGAGTGTCTGGCTGTAATATACTCTTATAAATAGTTCAGAGTGTATCTTTATGGAGTACATTTCACAGTTGTAACAGATCATACCTCCTTGCAATGGCTGAAGACCCTCAAGGATCCTTAAGGGCGTCTGGCGTGTTGGGCCATTAAACTTCAAGCCTAGAACTACAAGATCATTCATCAAGCTGGGGCTGCCCAACAGAATGTTGGCTGCCTGTCTTGTCTTCCTACTGTTTCCTTAGTATCCTCCATGGCTGATGTTCTCTATGACAAGCTTATGGAGTATCCTTCTTTATGGGGGCCGGTAGAGATACAGAGGGCTCTCAAGAAGTTAGCTGTTGAAACCAAGGTCTCCAAGGGACAACTATTGAAGCTTTGTAGAGACTCTTGGCTAATTTACATATGCTCATTCCTATGCATGGACTTGGTGGTGGCTGCTCACAAGACTACTGGTCATGGTGGTATACAGAAGATTTTAGCCTTTCCACAACAGCACTGCTTCTGAGAAGAAAGGTACACTGATGTAGTAGATACGCTAGCCACCTGTCATGACTGCAACATTGATAGACCTAAGGTTGCTAAGTTCCAACACATACTTGTGCGCCCTGGTTTTGCCTTTCACACAGTGGCCATTGACGTAGTGGGCCCCTTTCTAGTTACCAACAGTCACAAAAATTTTATCATTGTGGCTGTTGATCATCTGACTAAATGGGTAGAGACCAAGGCAATTCCTAACCATTCTGCACTGGTGACAGTCAATTTCATCCTGGAGAACATCTTATACAAACATGGTTGTCCCCAGATTCTGCTAACTGGCAATGGTACCTATTTCACCAGTCACATCATTCCTCTCCTCAATCAACTGATGGGAATCCGTGGGACGTTATCCACCCCTTATCACCCACAGAAAAATGGCATGTTAGAGTGCACCAATGGAAGTCTGGGCCAGATACTTCAAAATCTCAGTCACCAACATGAGACTGAATGGGGTACCTTTCTTCCTGCAGAGACCTTTGCATACAACATCAGATACCATTGTGCCACTGGCAAACCACCCTTCCAACTGCTCTATGGTTGACAATCAGGACTTACCATTTTACTATATTCCCTGGTAAAGCCCAGCCTGGCTGTGTCCCCAGAGGCATACCTTAACAAGCTTGTTCAAAACCTTATCCTTTTGCAATTGGAAGCCTAGACTGTAAACTTTAACCATAAGTTGCAGGACCTGGAACAAGATGCATCCAAACTCCCTTCCCTACCCACTTACTTGGTAGAAGACTCAGTATAATTCTTCAGCAATAGAGGTTATGGCTGCAAATCCAAACTTGCCTCCCTTTGGCAAGGCCCAGTTCAAGTTATCCAGAAGACTGGTCCTGACTCCTACACCCTAAAGTAGTCCCATTCTTTTCAATTGATCACTAGAGTACATTCTCAGTATATGTGTGCTGCTCCTAGTGATCAAGATTAAGCCCTAATGAAGACAAAAACCTGAAAAAATAAAAGCCTAATAAAAAATTCCATGGTTTGTTGTCCTGTTTGTGATAGTGATGTACAAATTCATGAGGAATAATAATGAAAGAAAAAAGTTATTTATTGGGGACTGATAATACTATGCCAATATTGCACCAACTGCTCCATCACCTGAATGGTAGCCAGGAAACACAACTGGTTACCCACAGAATCACAAAGTTGATGACCAAGGATTGGGCAATGAACCCCTAATAAGCAAGAGACACAATTTATCCTCACATCCACAGGGAAGGCAACACCCAAGAAGATGCAGTCCCACATAAGACTCTTGTAAAGAGTATACTCTACTGGTACTTTATCACCTACCCTGTAGAGAATCAACAAGGCCCACTCAAGGAAGATCCCCATATTCTCCTCCCATTTGGAGTTACAATGGTTGGTCCCCCCCAAGGAAAAGGTTACCAGCCATCACCATAGGTACTATATGGGCTGTCCCCCCCCACCGTGTAAGACTTCAGCAACTCCTGAAAGGCCTGCCAAAGACGCTGCTTGAAGTTGTCAGATGTTTTCCAACTGACTGCTTGGCTCTCTGTAATCCCTGGTGTTGCCCAAGCCCAAAGAACTGACTTCACAATATTGGACACAGTTCCCTGCTGTAATACCAAGAGCACCTGAACATGGAAATGAAAGTCCTTCAACTGAGCCTCCAAGTAGTCCTCTACAGCCCGCATGGAGAACTGCCAATGAATACCATTGCCTCCCTGAAACTTGGTCCCTGTCACCTCCCTGGGCTTACTTAAGGCTATAAGCAGCGCAACAAACAATGGGTTGATCCCCACTAAGATCAGCTGAGGTACCTGTATCTGATCTAACTGGACTCCCAAGTCAAGGTAGCTGCCATCCACGTCATTAAGGACTATCTGCTTCTCAGTGGCCTTCTCCACCTTCTCTGCCTTGTATTCTTGCACCTCTTGGGAATAACTACTTGCACTTTCTTCAAGGCTGCTCTTGGAACTCTTCTGGAATTACTATTCACCATGACCGCCCTCTTGAGACATCAAGCCTTTTAATCCTATTGTCTAATCCAGTGAAGGGAAATGTCACATACCTTAATGAATTAGACATTCCAGATGCTCACTTAGGATCCAGAACAATGGAACTCTTGCGTGATTGTGCAATTGTCTTATTTTGGCATGGATATATAAGAAATACTGTAAATTCAGAACCTAAACATAAAAATGCAGGATTGTCAAATCCTTGGTCCAACTTTTGAACCACTTTTGCAGGCAACTCAGCTGAGTGATAATTAAAATATTTAATAAAAGTAACCATTTAATTTGACTTTTTTGGTTTATTTAAATTGACAAATTTCAAATCTCTTGAGCAGATAACTCAACTAACAAAAGACAAACACAGCAAACAAATGTGAGATACATGAATCAGAAATGTGAGATTCTTATGTACAATTTGAGACTTGCTGTATTTCAAACAAATCATAGACATCATGTAAAAATTAACAAATCTGAAATTGCGGGATTGTCAAATCCAAAAACCAAATTTCAAATCAAAAATGAGGTGAATTTGAAATAAATATAATTTATGGGCATCTCAAAAAGGATGTCAAAGGATCTAGAGTGGATTTGTGCTAATTCTTTTAGGAATCATAGGAATTCTCAAAAATCACCCTATTCCATTTTTCAGAAAGGCTAAAATTTAGATCATAATATTCACCAACTTAACATACTTAACAATAAATTGATTAAAATATACACTTCTCTTTTTGAGCTTAACTTTTTAATAAAATTTATTACGCCTTCTTTTAATAACAACCAAATAAACAAGCTGTTCCCTGGCCTTGATAAAATCATGCAGGGCTATGCTGGATCTTCCAATAGTTAAGACTCCCTCTATGGCCATTCCCAACCCTCAGGCCCCTCCCCAAGCACTACCCAGGAGTGTGTTCTTTCTCCTATGTCCTCAAGCATGGCCCTGTTTGCCCATCATGCACAGTCAGATGCTAACCCAAAGTATGTATCAACACTAGCATCTGAAATTGGTCAATTGAGCCAAGGGGTCACCCAGGGAAGCCAGAAACATCCAATCAGATGGCACTGTCTGGTTCCTAAGACTGAAACACCCCACCTCCATCCAATCAGCCTGAAAGGCGCAGAAGAAGTTAATTGCCCCAGAGATTGTTCTAGAAATGGTCAAAAAACAAGGGATGCTTATGTCTCTTGGGGAAATTGTGGCTGTGATGGGTTTTACAAAGTCAACTGTGGCTGCAATCCTGTGACACACGCCAACTGTGGCCCCCTCCCAAGAAAACCCCCAACTGGTGCCTGTACTTCAACTGAAAGTGAAAAAGCCCACCCTCTCATGATAGCTATCATGGAGTGTGACCTGTGTATGCCCCTGGTCCAGGTTTTTCACTAAATGGGACTCCATGATATTTTCATAAATAAAATAACTATCAATTTGTGGATGCACAGAGTTGTGGTTGCTGCTAAAATCTTGTCAAATCAGGTTCTCATTGGCCCCAGTTTGGTGAATACTTACCCCTACAATTCAAACATAATTAATTTTATTAAAGGGAGGGCAATGAGGACAAAAAATGACACCATCTTCTTGTTGTATGCCAAGATTTCTGCAAGTATCTAAGATTATGCAGAAAAGTGTATCCAATCTGACGTCTACAAGTGCAGCCAAATTTTGTATCAATTTGTTGGGGTTTTGTTGGCAGTTTCCACATTGGGTGTCAATTATTACTCAGCAATATCAAGTACTGAGGATGGGTATGCCTACCAGACAGGGCTCAAGGACATGTTAGAGGAGTGGGCTATTCAACAAGCCGTGAAAGAAGTTGTACTGAGTGCAGAGATGGAGCAGCAGGAATGGGAAACTAAAGAAATTAGGGCTGCAGGGAATACTTGTTGGTCCTATCCCACTAACCACACTGACATGCATCTTTCAGATGTATGGCTTTGCAATTTTGGTTCCACTCTCAGGCACTAAAAGCCTGCCACCTACAATGAACGGTTCTCCCAAATTGAGAAGGGGTATGAGCTTTTCCCTTCTGTATTTGTCCAGGACTTATCAGATCTCATCATCTTCTATGCAAGTGATAGTGATAAGTCCAGAAAGGACTCCTGCCTTCCCCACACTCATCCATTTGTTTTTTCAAGCACACATACGTGACAAAAGAAGAATTTGAGCAATTGAAGCAATCAGCTCTTCCTGCCTCTTCCCAGTCAACAAACCCTGCCTCCCCAACCCCCCATCAAGCCACTTGTCTTCTAACTCTGACTCCCAAACCACCACTCATTCCCTCCCCACTATCTCTGATGCTGTCCCTTTCACAGGCGCAGATGAAGGCAATGTTCATTCCGCCCATTCCCTCCCATTCTCATCCTTTGATGAATAAAATAAAACTTTTCTTTGTGACAACTTACTAAAGTTGATATTATTTCTTTCAATTCATAATTAATAATATATATTTTTATATTATTGACACTCCCTAAAATTAATAAAAATAGTATACATTTGATACGGTAAAATATGATTATTTGCATGAATATTTTTCATTATCAATAATAAATTAAGCACCACAAATATTAATGTTATATTAAAATATTGCATGTATGTGTTAAATCCTGATATTTAGATATTAAATGCATAACTCAATTCATTCTGTATAATAAAATTCATTTTAAATAAGGCCTTTTTCATTGTAATTTATATAAATGGACTGTGTTTATATTAGGGGCCATTAACACTTAGTAAAAATATTGATACATATTGCATTTTACAGCTTGTATATTTACCTATTGATAATAATTCTGTAAACTTTCTAGTCAGATTTTGTGAGTAATAGTAATGTAATGGATTAATAAATTACAGTTTATTGTCATAATTGGCTGATTTTCTTTGCTGTGGCAATTGCGCATTTTCTGATATTTACGCACTAGTATCCAATTGGATGTGAAACCAACCAATTGTACACCAGTGTGTAAATATCAAAAAATGCATAATTGCCACAGCAAAAAAAATCAGTCAATTAATGGTATTAAAAGTAATTTAGAAACCCCATTACATTATTATCACTCACAAAATCTGGCTAGAAAGCTTACAAAATTATTATCAATATGTAAATATACAAGCTGTAAAATGCAATATGTATCAATATTTTTACTAAGTGTCAATGGCCCCCTAATATAAACACAGTCCATTTATATAAATTACAATGAAAAAGGCCTTATTTAAAATGAATTTTATTATACAGAATGCATTGAGTTATGCATTTAATATCTAAATATCAGGATTTAACACATACATGCAATATTCTAATATAACATTAATATTTGTGGTGCTTAATTTATTATTGATAATGAAAAATATCCAGGCGTTGAAGGTAGTACTATAAAAACAGGTTAATTGATGTACTACCATCAACATATCAAATATCTACAGCCTAATCAATGAATTAGAGCCAGCCCTCCAAAAGATTATTGAGCTCAAACATAACATCAGGGAAATAGTAGTAAACTAGCTGGAAAATGAGGGAAGGGCTTTGGTCCAGCAAAACAAAACCGCAAAAAATAGCCTGTGAACTTTAGTCAAAGAAGAACACAAGGAAATAGTTTTAAATCTACAAAAGGAAATACTCAAACGTTTAAAATTCACCAATGAAAGTTACAACTCATGGAAGTTTGCAAAAAACAACAGAAAGAATACTCAAAATTTCAAATTGATTGTAGGAACTGAAATTTCAAAGGAAATTAACACAAATGAAGAGGAAGCTGATCAAATGGAAACAGATGAAAATTAAGTGCAATCAAGCAGCAGAAGAGCTACAATAAACAATGAAAATGTATCAAATGAAAATCAAGAGGAAGCACAAGTAGCACAGAAAATAAGGAAGATAAGACCCAGGAAATCAAATGAAGAGCAGCCAACGTTCATGAAGTTTGCCAAAGGGGCGCCGGTGGCTGAAGGGGCTGTGAGGGGAAATCAGTAAGTTTTTTATGTTTTACTTATATTTACTTTAGTTATAATAAGGAATGGGGACAAGGTTGCTGAAGTGGTGGCCTTTACACCCAGTTGGTTTTATGGGGGTTACCAATCACTGGTAGCCTCTGTAAAGCAAATAAATAAAAAGTTTTTAAATGAACATGAATCAATATGGAAACAGGAAAGCAAAAAAGCAAGGAATATTTACCACCCGCAGGATGCTTGCCGTGGATTAGAGAAGCATATAAAATAGGGGCAAATATCAATTTCAAAGAGATGAATGAAATTTAAGGGGATATCAAGATGAATTTCAATGAATATATTTATGAAAGTATTCAAATATTTCCCTTTTCAAACATAAATGAATATAAAAAATCTAATAAAAACAGACTTTCAAATAGGACCAGAATATCTTAAAACTGATATTTTCAACAAAGTGTTTGAAGCATTATCAAATAAAGTCAGGGATGCAGTCCTTGTGAATAAGTTCAAGCCTTTATTAATTTTGTTTGCTGAGGCATGGGGGCAGATACAAGCCGGGTGCCCCCCAGAACCATCTTCAAGTTCAGCCAAATTTCCTACATCAACAGATTAATTCAAATATATAAAAAATTATGCATTTTTTCAGAAAAATATACCTATCAAAGGATTCATGTTGCAACATACCTAGGAATCCTATTACATTGCATATTAAAAACAAATGTTAAAAAGTTGGAGGACATACCAATTCAAATAGACATATACCAATTAGCACTAGAATAACAGAAGACACTGCGGGGGTACAGGACAGTCAAGCATGTCCTGTACAACTCCTTTGCACTGACATTGCTTTTTGTGTATTATGTGCCTCCCAAAAAGAACCTACTAATAAATTCACTTACTCACTTGCCTTTTATTAAGCGCTCAGCAACCACTGGGGTGCTGAGCACCACCCCTCTAGCAATTGCATCCAGAGTTGTCCACCACATACAGAAGAGTTTGTGGTCCCATTTAGACACATTAGCAGAAAATTTAATTTCAGGGTAAAATTCCACAGAATAATTGCATTCCCCTTTGCAATTTGCATCCCCCTAATAAATTTTCTTCCCTTACAATTTATCTTTTATTTTTATTTTAAATTTTATTATTAATATTAAATTATAATAATGATATATTTAAATATATTATAATATAGTAGTTATAGTAAGCAAGCATGTGAAATAATAAAATATGATTTAAAAATTTGTTTATTTAGTTGTTTGTTGAGTGCAGGATCATATATTACGTAGTTAAACAACGCAAGCTCTATTTATCCACATCATGCAGCCCGCTCCACTTATATTCTAAACAAGTGATTTTTTAGATCTTAAATTAGTTTTCCCTTGTAATATGATTTAACAAATATCTTTGATATGCTTGACCCACATCATAAGTACAAATTAGTAGAAGATACATGAAAATCATTAGTTTTTGTGTTGTGTGGCTATAGTGGCACTAAATCATAAAATCAGGTGAGGACTTGCAAGGTCCAATTTGTGGCTTAAAAAAGCCAATGTACTAAAAAGGTTCACAATTATTTAAATAAAATTAATCCATTTCTATCTTTTTTAATTTATTTATTTGTTACCTCTAAGTCAATACACTATTTGGTGGATTATAATAAAAAACATATTTCTATATCTAGTATAATTGATTTTATTTAACTTTTGCACAAATTCTTATATGTTTATAATGCAATTCAACATCAATTCATTATATATAAATAATAATTTTGCATCCTAATAAAAACAAAATAAATAAAACTGAAAAGAATTGATATCTGAAGTGCCCATTTATCTGATTGGCTCAGAGGCAAGGGATTTGGTGAGAAAAGATTCAGAGTGCTTATAAAAAGCTGCTAACACATTGGGTGAAATTGCAAATTGACTATCTCAAGGATATTGAAGAGATCTTTGGTGTCCTGTGGAATCCCTGCTTTGACCTTATTCTTGATCCACCTGAAGACCTCCTTGATTGAATTAATTAATAGAGAATATGGGGGAGAAAAGGGAGACTCATTGGGCAGTCAACCAGACAGTGGCTGGCTGAATGGTAATTTTTATCAACTAGAGGGAACTCTGATACAACCAAATCCACCTTGTGGAGCCCGACATTATCCAATACAATAATGTTGGTTGTACTGTGGTAATTGATCCAGAGGTGCTCCTTGACAGTTTAGAGAAAATCAAGGAATGTCCTGCTATTGTGGGAACCCTTGATCGTCTGATATTGATCCAATCTGCAGGGACCAAGAAGTGCTACCATTGAATAGGTCTGGGAACAGACAGCTGCACAATGTGCTACAACATCCTTGAACCCCTTCTTGACCCACCCATGCCTAGACCTGAGTGAGGAGGAAAATGATGATTTGTCAATGTAAAAGAACTGGACATTTCCAGTCTTCTTGAGAGCCACATAGGTCTTGGCATAAATGTGTCAATCCTCAATTGTCTTGTTGCTGTTCCTGTTATACGGCAAAGCTCCCAGTACTTTATAGGAGAAGCCCAATTTGACCATTGCTTCATATACAAGGGTTTTGGAGACAGAAAGCCCAAACTCTCTGGCGAGAATTGATTGAACAGCAAGTGAGTCCAGGTGGCAATCCTTGGTCACCCACTGTTTTATTGCCTCAAAATAAATGGGCTGAAGGATTTTGGGCTGCCACTTAGCCTTGGTGGATTTAGCAATTCTCCCGGTGTTGCCATATTTGGTGTTGAGGTTGCCAATATATCTGGCCATGACACCAAATTGGGAAGCAATATCCCAAACTGCTGTTCCCCTGTTCAAGCAGTTGAGGAGAGCTTCACACTCACTATTCATCAACCAACTCCAGCCCTTGGCAGGTACCACGGCATCCTGGCTAGCAGGCTCAACACAGGGGACAGGGACCTTTGTGTAGAAGGTGGGATCACGCTTGGTTGCACTGGTGCCGTCAATGGTGGCATATGATACAGGCGCAGATAGCTCTTCAGTGGTGGCCAATGGCTTGTAGGTGGTGTCAAAGATGCAGGGGCAGGAAGTAGCAACTCTTGGATCAAGAGTGCGGGTCCGGGTGACAACTGGGTATACAGTGGAGGTTTAAGTAACCTCATTATTCCCAATGACCTTTGTATGAGAGACTTTGGTGGCAGGCCTTGAGAGAGGCTTCTGTCTAGGATTCAAGCTGGTTGATTAGGATTGGGATGCAGGAGGTGGTTGACTGGCGCTGACACCTTGGGGGCTGTGTGTCAGCATTAGTCCCTTGATTTGTGTTCTGGGTCTGTTCTTGGACCTTCTGGGATGCCCTTGTAGACAGGCTGCCCTGCAGGCTGGTGCAGGAGCTGATTAGGAATGCAATTGTTGATCCATAAAAATAAAATAAATATATATTTTAGATTAAATATGTATTTATTTGGATTTATTGGCTTAGTTGTGGGTAGTTATTTTCTATTGAGTTAGCCTTGAATAGTAAAAGAATTTCTATATCCGTAATTTGAAGTGTATAATATTGTATCCTTTCCAGTTTGGATGATTTTAAAGTTTAATCACTTTTCTTGTCTAAACATGGTTATTGAGATTGAATTTTTAGTTTGATTTTAGTTGTGGTGGAGCTTCTTGATTTGGGTTGGTGTTTCCTAGTGTGCTTATTGTACATTCAATTTGGATTCCAGTTCCTGCAATTAATATCTGAGTTTACTAGTGGCATTCAAAAGTGATTTGAAATTTGGCTCTTGGATTTGACAATCCTGAAATTTCAAAAAACATAGTAAACTTAATGAAAATGGTTGATGGATTTGAACACTTTAAATATGATTCCAGTTAATTCATTTTGTCCATTGGAAATATGCAGTTTAACTTGAAATTTACAAAGTGTCTATGAGTTCCCGCATTTTTAAAAATTCAAATGAAAATACAAAAAATCAATTTAATTAAAAAAAGGCCATCATGTAAAAGTGATTCAAAATTTGGACCAAGGATTTGGCAATCCCGCATTTTTATGTTTAGGTTATTAATTTACAGTATACACATTTAAAACGCCTAAAAAACAGGTATCCAGATTGCTTTTCTATTGTGCACCTGGTGCAGGCTTCACTTTCAAAGTTATTAATAGGACAGAAAAATAATTGACACTTGCCTCCATTAGGCAAGGCGCATGAAACTGGTTGTTTTTTTGCATGGGCATTTCTAGGGTGCCTCTTCCCTCTCCTCCTTTTGGCAAGTCCTTTGGCCAGTGCCTCCTTCCCTCTGGTAGCAATTTCCCTCCTTCTGCTATATAAGCACATCACTATTAAATAAAATACCAGCTTTATTTTTATCCTTTATATTTTTCTATCCTACCAAAGGCTGTCACTATACCAACTACAGGTATATTATTAAGAGTTGGGATTACTGACTAACTATTGTAGAATTATTGCAACCTATAGCCATATTTTTGAAAGTACTCCTTAATAGTTCCTGTCATTTTAAAGGTTCTGAGTTCTTTCATGGTCACAACATCAGTGTCCTTTATGACAAACTTTTCTAGGAATGTATTGTTGTTCATGTACCAGTCTTTGTTGTGACCAGGGTGTTGATCAAACCATTTTCTTACAAGGTGTAAGGCAGCCCTAGTAACATGTAGAGTAATTTCACTTGCCCAGAGTTTCTGGGGGTAGCCTAATTGTGTAAACTTATTTTGTGTGCTTTGAATCCAGAGATTGTCATTTTTATGACAGGCCCTGAGAATGTTCCAATTTCTGCTGAGTGTAGGTGTTGTAATACAATGTTGGGTATTTTGGTTGCTTCAGGGATTAGAAGCGGACTCAGGACTCCTTTTGTACTGAAGAAGTTGTACTGTTTGGTTGGTACAAGGATATTGTTAAAGACAGTGAAGCCCGTGAGGACGTCCTGACCTTCTTCATATTGTATCCAGCTGTTAAGGAATGCCATCTGCTGGGTTCTTTTCTTTGGATGATTTTTTCCTTTAAGTTGTGTAGGTGTGGATAACCTACCTGTGCTACTACTGTCAAGTATATACCTCTTAGAAGTATAATAAACAAGATAAAGGGGAAAATCAAGAAGAGAATATACTTTATTAGATATAAGTTTGAGGCATTATATAGTATTGTTGTAACATCTTTAATTACTCCCTCTTGGGAAAGTAATTCCCTGAGTGATTCCCTTACTAATAATTAATTTGGTGGCACTCTTATAATTTGCCCATTGATTACATGGACCAAACATTTTGAGTCCTAAGAGGAACACTACTTGAACAAGCCTCATGACCTCCATGATGTACATGGACAAAATTTGGCTTCTCATGATACTATATAATACTCTAAACTAATATCTAATAAAGTATAATTCTCTTCTTATTTTCCCCTTTATCTTGTTTATTATACTTATCAGAAGTATATCCTTGACAGTATCATTAGAAGCCACAAAGCATCCATGTATGTCATGGCAGCCACAAGGCTTTTCCAAGTAGCTTTCTGTTTAGGACTCAAAAGATTTAATCCTGCAATTGATGGGTGATAAGAGTGCCACCAACTTAATGATTAGTAAGGAAATCACTAAGGGAATTCCTTTCTCAATAGGGATTAATTGAAGATGTTTTAACACTATTCTTAAAAATAAGCTTGATGAAATCCTTTTTGAATTGGAATAAGAGCCCAAGGTACCAGAGAAAAAATAGAAAAACTCTTCCCAGGAAGATGAAGATGCCATCTAAACCAAACCAAAAAAAACATCCTGAGAGCTTTCACTAACACACTCATATTTTGGTTGATTTTGATCAGGCTTGGGCTAATTCCTTCATTCAATTATTAAAGATCTCCACATATGAATGATATTTTCATTTTTGTCAAGCACTCTGACACTGCCTAAATAAATTCTCTGAACTTCAGGATCTGATCAACACTGAGGGCAGAAAAGAGACCAAAGACACATTTTACTACTTTGCTGAAATGGCCCTGGTAAGAAAAGAAGAGGTAAATTCCTTCTATGACACCTTTCTCAGCCATCTTGTTGTAACTGTGCTGTTTTAGAAGAGTTATAAGGGGAAAATATTTGGAAACTAGATAATATTCTTTATTGAGAGATATGTATTATATAGTCACTGTGAATTGTGGATAACAGGAACATGATAGTGTTAATCACACAGTGGGACAGTGAATAGTTGGCTTGATCCTGGTAATGAGTCAAGCGCCAAAACAAGGTATCCACTGTAAGGGATCATCATTTGTCCATGTTGTTGGATTTGGAAATTTGATTTGACTTCCTAGTTTAGCTTCAAGTGACTGGGTAATTGGATTGTAGGTCATAAACCCGCTTACTTGGAACCTTGCTGGCAGGTCGAGTCTGCTGTTTCAACACCCCCAACTGAAGGTTGGCCTCCTCTGGGGGTAGGTTGTCAGGGAGGTTGTCAGGAGCCTGGGCACCATACTGTACCAACTTCTATTTGGTGGTGGGTAGAACAGTCTTGTGTTGTTTCTGTCTTGCCTTGCAGGGTCTCAAGCAATCATGATGGAGAACTTTGTCCTTTTTACGCTTTCTGAGTCCTTGCACAAGGTAAGTATAGTTTTTTTACCTTTAGGATGATGGCTGGGCCCATCTTTTCTGGTTGTAGTTTACTTTTGTTGGTGTTCATGACCCAGACTTTGTTGCTGATCTGATGTCTGTCTTGGATGGGGACAAAGGTCTTTTGTAGACACTTTTCTTCCCTTTCTGATTGATTGCTATTGGCCTGTATGACCTGGGGATCTGAGCAGGATGGAACCTTGCTTGGCATTTCCAGCTTAGGTCCTGATAGTGCTTGGACAATATTGGGCTGTGTGCCATAAACTAACTCAAAGGGGCTTTACCTGGTGGATCTGTTCACACAAGTCTGACATATAAGCAATGCAGTTGGTAGCTGCTTGTACCATTCCTCAGGTCTCCTGGTGGTGAGCTTGGCCAAGGCTTGCATAAGGCTGCCATTCAGTTGCTCCACGCATCCATTAGCCTGAGTATGGTAAGGTATTGTCACTGTGTGCTAGACCCCATTCTTGGTGAGGTATATGTTGGTATATTCAGAGGTCAATTCTTTGCCTCTGTTGGTTATCAAGAGTTCTGGCTTTCCAAATTTGCTGATGATTTCTTTCCCTATGAATTGCTGCACATCATTGCCTGTATGTGTTTTGACTGCTTGTGCCACTGGCCATTGTGTGGCAAAGTCTATTGTGGTAATGATGTACTTCTTCCCATTATGTTTTCCTGTCATGGGGCCCACAATGTCTAGGGCCCACACCTTGAAGGGTAGTTGCGTGCAGATAGGTAGTACTGACTTAGGTGGGGTATTGCTCTTTGCAAATTTCTCACATACTTTGCATTGGTCCAAGACTTCCTGAACGTCTTGGTACAGGGTTGGCCACCATGCTTTTTGTTTAAGGAATTTGTAGAGGTTGCGGCTTTTTTGTGCGCCCTAGATTCTATGGTAATGTAGGATGGTGTCAACTTGCTGATGTGTGGGAACATAAGAGATAGTGGTTCTGTTGGACATTTTTTGATGTAAGGCTCCATACACGTCTGCAAATAAGGTTTGTTCTTATGACTATTTCCTTTGTTATGTCTGTGGTGCCAGAGGGAAGCCTTTGTCCTTTGTTTGGAGTACCAGGAGGGGCCACTTTGGGTCAAGCCCATTCTCTCTCCTTGTGGCTCTGACGTACAGGCGCAAGAGTGCATCCGCCATGGCAAGTTCTGGACCAGGCTTATATTGTATGAGCATATTAAATCTCTCCAGGAGTTCCATCCAGCAGGCCTGTTGGTAGAATAGATTTTCCTGGGTTTTGAAATATATAAGCAACTTGTGGTTGGTCAACACTGTGAATTCTTCCTGCCATTCTAGTTAGCAACGTCACTTGACTAGGCAGTGCACAATTGCCAACAATTCCTTGTCGTTTATAGGGTATCAACACTCACTGTCTGTCAGTTTTTGTTATTTTTAGGCTACAGGCAGGAAGTCATCATATTGTTTTTGATTTTTAGTACTCCCCCAATGGATTTGTCTGAGGTTTCTGTTTCCATTTGATACTCCCCATTGTGTTTGGGATACTGTAGGATGGGTGCTGTTGTGAGTTTCTCTTTGAGACGTCTGAAGCAAAGGTCACATTGGGGGTCCATACAAACTTAGATTTGGCGCCAGTATGGCAGATAGGGGTGTAGTCAGGACGCCACAGTTGGATATAAAGAGTTTCACATAGGCAAACATTCCCAAGAATGTGCAGAGTTCTGACTTGTCTTTTGGAGGGGGCATTTTACAGATAGCTTGAATTTTCTGGTTATTGGGTTTAATGCCATCCTTCAAAACTATGTGTCCCAAGAAGGGTAACTGCTCGCGGAAGAACTGGCATTTGGAGGGCTTGGCTAGCAGCTTGTGTTGTGCCAGGGTAGCAAAGACTGTCTCCAGGTCTTTGTGATGTTGTTCTACCAAGGGGTTATAGATAATAATGTTGTCCAGGTATACCAAGGTGTGTTTACCAATGTGGGGGCAAACACCTTGTTCAAGAAACTCACAAAGGTTGACGGGGTGTTTGTCATTCCAAAGTTAAGTACCACACACTTGTATGATCTGTATTTAGTATAAATGACTGTTTTTGGAATATCTTCTTCCTTGATGTGAATCTGATTGTAGCCAGTGTTTAGGTCAATCTTGGAGAAGACTGTGGTGCCGCCCAAGGCATCAAAGAGGTTGTCAATGAGTGGTAGTAGGCAACAATTCTTGATAGTAACTTTGTTTAGGGCTCAGTAGTCTGTGAATAGGCGTAAGGTACCATCTTTCTTTGCTACAAAGAATATGGCAGCACCAAAAGGAGACTGTGAGGGGAGGATAAGTCCTTTTTCTAATGCTTTCTTGAGGTAAGCATGTAGGGTGTTGTCTTTGTTTGGGGTCAGACAGTAGATGGGTTGCGCCTTAGGTACAGCTCCCTTGAGTTGGATGGAGTGTTGGATGTGTTTCTCTGGTGGCAACCCAGGTAGAGCCTCTTTAAAGATTTCTGGATGGTGGGCTACAATTTTTCAATCCTGAGGCGTGGAGGTATCCTGGTGATCCTTGAAGTGTATGATCTTGTACTGGCAGGAGTCCCAGTCAATTGCCTTGAGGTTCTCCTTTTTGTCCAAAGTCTCTGTGATGTGTAAAAAGACGTGGTTGTGTAGGAGCTGGTACACTGAGTTGGGGTATATATGGTGATTGACACCTTCACATTTGATGGTCAGTACTGAGGTTGTCCAGTCTATGTGGGGGTTGTTCCTTTGTAACCAGTCCAGTCCCAGAACAATATCAAACTTGGCAAAATTAATGACGGGACCTTAGATGGTAAAATGCATGTTCTCAAGAATGACATAGAAGGGGGTAGTTTTCCTTGTCACAGCAATGTGATGTTCATAAGCTAAAACCATGTTTTTAATCTGCAAAGGATTAGTGGTTAGCTTGAACTTATCTACAAAGCTGCTGTTGACTAGGGTTTGATCTGCGTCCAAGTCCAGGAGTGCTGAACCTGTGTAACTGCAAAAGCAGAAAGGGTAAGATATCAGTTTATTGGGATGTCTGGTGATGGTGTAAAGTACCGGGTCCTCTGAGAGCACTTGGATCATTGGACACTGGTCCACATCCTCAGGTTGGTATTTATCATTGGGTAAGTCAGGAGTTGCGCAGGAAGAGCTTGGCTTGCTTAGTGCTCTCCCCAGGCTTTTCCCTTGTCTTGATTGTCTTGTGTGGCAGTGATACAGAAATAGGTACAGTTTGACTGTCTGTTATTTCTATTTCCATGTCCATTTGAGCCTGTGGGTTTATGGTTTGCGCTGTTGTTGTTGTTCCCAGGGGGTGGTTGATTGGAATAGCCCGGCTGAGTGAGAGTCTTTAGGTCTCTCTATTTTTCCAGTTTGCGCCTTGTGGAAAGTGCTGAATATTTGTTCTTCTTTATCTGCCTTACAGTACAAACTTTGCAGGTTGGTTACTTGGTCCAGGTTTATATGTCTCATTGCGTGCAACTTGAGAGTGTTGTAGTACATGAGGTAGGTAGCTGGAGTTTCAAAAGCCATATCTGAGGGAGCACATAGTCAGAGCTCCTTGTAAGTGCGGGTAAGCTCCTTCACTGTGCCCATTTGGGTTAGATTCTTCACTTGGCATATGATCATGAGTGTGGTGTCCTTCAGCACAAATCTTGCCAAGAAGTCTTGTTTGAAAGTGTCCCAACCCTTCTCAGTGTGTTCTTAATGCCACTTGTTGCACCAGGTGCCAGTGTCATGAGTCAGTCGGATGGAAATCTCTGCAATCCAAAATTGTTGTGGGCATTCCATTTGGGCCATCTTGCTTTGGGCAGATTAGATTCATGCTGCAGTGTTATTGCTGTTGGCTCCAGAAAAAGGCTCCAATACAGTGCTTTGCAGTCTCTGATCTACATAGGCTGACATGATGCTCTTGTTGGTTGCTTGTGGCATGGCAGTGGGTGCCTGGAAGAACCCTTTCACTGACAGTGCGTTGAAGGCAGGGAGTGGGATCACCATGTTCTGGTAAAGTACAAAGCCATCAGGTATCTCAGCACCAGGGGTGTACAGCGTCCAGTCTAGAGGTAGGCCAGACATGATTCTATTGAGGATTTGTTAGCCGTGGCAAGTACAGGCAACAAGAAGAATTTTGGGGAATAAAGTAAGATGAAAAACCTACTTCTGCTACCAATGTTGTAACTGTGCTGTTTTAGCAGAGTTACAATGGGAAAATATTTATAAACTAGATAATAATCTTTATTGAGAGATAGTGATTGTATAGTCATTGTGAATCAAGGATAACAGGAACATGATTGTGTTAATCACACAGTTGGATGGTGAAGGGGGTGGTTTGATCCTGTTAATGAGTCAAGCGCCAAAACAAGGTATCTGCCATAAGGGATCATCATTAGTTTGTGTTTCTGGATTTGGCAATTTGAGTTGACTTCCTAGTCTGGTTTTGAGTAGCCTGGTAATCGGATTGCAGGTCACAAACCCGCTTGCTCAAAACCTTGCTGGTGGGTCAAGCCTGCTGTTTTGACACTGCTGTTTCAACAATCTGTATATCACTGCAAATCAAGAATTATTTGCATCATTCATTGAGTACTTTGAAACACAATAGAGTGAAGTCTTTCAAGGACCACACCACATCCAAAAAAAATGGTGACTCAACTCATTGGAACTTCTTCAAGCAGGTAAAATAAATGCTGATAATAACTACCTCTTCCCTTAAAGGGTGGTATATCTAGTTTTTTACAAGGATCTGGGCTAAAGGGCCCAAATTCAACAAGATCTTTGTTCACTTAAAGCACAGTAGTAAATCTCTGTCTATCTCTTCAAAAAAAGCATGAAAAACAAGGATGATCCTCCAAAGCAAACAATGTGGCCAAAGAGGACTATGACTTAAGCAAGACAGTCCTTGCTTACTATCCTAGGGATAGTAAGCTTGAAAACTTACAATACATCTCTTGGCTCTATCAGCCAATATATGAGCCTTTCTCAATAAATACATCCTCTTTTTTATCTTAGTTCCTTTTATTTTTATTGTTTTTTACTACTTTAGTATGTAGCTATTATATATGTATATCATAAAGTATTTCTCATAACTAATATATATTAAAAAGGCCTTTCTTGATGTGATGGATTTGGGGCTTTATGCTGCCTTGCTGCTAATAATTGACCCCTTTTTATTGAAGATTTAAAATCATGAGCCTTTTTAGTCTATCTACACTTTTTTTAAAAGTATATATGTTTTTTTATGTTTTCAGCTTCAAGCATAACCACTTGTTGAGTTACTGTTTTTCTTAGTTGTGATGCCAATAATCAAGATGATGTATCTACTATTGCTTACAAGAAAACATGAATCAAGATGGTGTTTTTTGAAATGCCATTTTTGAAATAGAGTGTCTTACTAATTTAGAACCTTATGGGAATCAATAATCAAGAGAGATTCAGTTCAACCTAACTTGTAAAAGAATAAAATATTTAAAAAATAAAGCCTAAGACTTATTTTTTCTAGAAAAAGGTTTATAAACTTGGTGAACTTAAAAATTGATTTTTTGGTTGTGAGAAAGGTAGGATTAAAAAGTATATCCTAATATAAATATTGATTTTTTACACCAATAAAATTCAAAAGTTAAAATATTTTATAAAGATTTTTTTAGTTAAATAACAAACATTTTTAATATCAAAGACTTTAATGCAGTAAGGTTCTCCATACAACTTGGTAAAGCGCAATGTACTGCTAATTTAGCTGTATAAAAAGCACAGTATTACGAAGAGAAACACCAAAGCCCTGTTAGCTCAGTCGGTAGAGCATGAGACTTTTAATCTCAGGGTCACGGGTTCGAGCCCCGTACAAGGCTTTCGCGGCTATAGCTCAGTTGGGAGAGCGTCAGACTGAAGATCTGAAGGTCCCGCGTTCAATCCGCGGTGGGCGCACTTTTTGCCATAGTTTTTGTTTCTGAATTTTTCTGCTGGCACATATCTTATTATATAAATAGTGCTTATATTTATCAATCTTTTATTTTGATATTCTAGTTAAACTTTAACAGAGCAATACTTGACTCGAGGTGCTACTTTTGATATAAGCAGTGTAAAGTCAAAAACAGTTTTGTTGCATATTACAGTTGAATAAGAGTGTTTATTTGATAGTTAAATATATGAAGTAACCAGGCGAATGAAGTGGATCACTTCTATTTGATAACTTGATATATGCCGTCATATTGATAAAAGCATTAGAGTTGGCATTGATTAGTGAATGTAAATTTCTATTTGGCTGGGCTAGAGCAGAGAAGTAAACTGTTATGACATCCGTCTTAAATGCAGTTCAGTTTTTCTATAGTATTATTTAGCATGGTGTATGATTGCTTAGTAGCTACCATTTTTAAGGTAATTGATAAATCGAGAACTATCCAAACCCTTGAAATCTAGGAACTCACAGTAATTGCAAAAAGAACCTCATTTAAAACTACTGTATTTTCGTATCATCTTAAATCAAGGAGATTCTGGATATTATCAGATGAATTATATATATATGAATATACTTCTTAGATGTATATACTATGAGACAAGATGAATATTTAGAAGATAATTGATATCTTTATCGAAATAGAAGAAGGGTACTAAATAGTTGGATGATAAACTGTACATCATTCAGTAGATCATATATATCAAGTGGTTTGGAAGAGGAGTATTTTGAGAAAATCAAGGGGCTGATCCTAGTGTAATATCTTGATTGATCCTTAGGGCCACATTCTACTCAATGGTTGAGTCATTTATGGGGAAATAATTTCCCAGGAGAAAGTAATCAAATATGTCGTGATATATAATATTATTTAACAAGTACAAAAAGTTTTCAGAAAACAAAAAAACTAATTTTTATCGCTAAATAAATAGATTATTTAATTTTTTAATCTAGTATTTTATTCATATGATAAATATACTCCAAACTAAATATCATTATTCAGTTTTTTTATTCAGTATGTCAGAAATATATCTTTATAAAGATGTAATTTATTATCTATGATGAAAATAAGGGGTCTTAGAAATTAAGGTGTCAGAAATGAAATTGTTAATAAAAATTGTTATAAGGAATGAGGTAGTTACCATAAATTATGCTACTTTAGCTGATTATTTTTAAAATAAGATTAGGCGTTGTTGGAACTGAACTAATTATAGACCAGTATTTGAGATTGAGGAAGAAAATAGTCCAAGTATAAAGGAAAAACAATACAGTAATTTTAAAAGTTATGGTTACAAGCAAAAATACTTCAGATTTAAACAAAATGAACTCATATTTAAGCAAACACCAAGTTGGGCAAGATTCAGGATTCAAATATTTTGGTTAACAAATGAACTGTCAAACAATGAACAATATGTCACTAGCCCATTATACAAAATTATAGTAAATATCAAGTGGCGTAGTAAAACTACAAACAAAATGACCCAAACATCAAGTGAGATGGATTGATGCTGTTCTAGAATATATTATAATCCTATCAGAATTCATATGAGGCATCACAGAAGGGCTAAAATAAAACAAAAATAGAGCAATCTAGAAGCAAGATTTCATAAACACAAAAAAAAATAAAGTCATACAAGATGTGTAGTATGTGCATCCTAAAATGCAAAATTAACAGTTTACCAGCCAATCAACAGCTATTCAATTTAAGAACAAGTACATTTTATTCATTTTCATGGTTTTTTATTTATGTATAATAGTTTCAAGAACTTTCCAAGTTTGGGCTCATGATTACAATAAAAATCAGACCATAAAAATATAAACTTGTAATTTTAGTGGTATTTGATTGCTTTATATTAATATGGTTTTGTTAACAACATTTTTGACTGTGCCAGTTAACAAGGTAGCAGCAGCCAAGACAGCTTCAGTGAAGGTGAGGCTCAGTATGTGGAGGCCCTTGTTTATATTCAGATCTTTGATGTGGGTAACAAGGAAGCTGAACTGTACCTGACCCCCAACTTATATGGGGTTGACTTGTTCAGTAGTCACCTAGCAACCAACTCTACCCCAGCCCCCTTTCTCAATCCTGTACAAGGTGCCAACTGTCAGGATTCACCTTTTTTATAGCTGCTATTCTGTCCCTATACTTATTTGCTTCATTGGCTTGTAAGTCTTCTCAGGATTTTCCTTATTCACTTTATTCATGATCCTCTTCTTTTCCCCTTCATTTTCCATCTTTGGGGTTTAAATTAGGCTTTGTTAAAGCCTAGGTATGATCTAAATACTGGTTAGTATTATTTTCAAACATCCCTTACTTCTGCTACCGGTTTCAAACCCTGGACCTCTACACTGAAGTTAGAAAGTTGGCTCTGAAACGCCTACCTTTCACTATATGCTTGCTTACGTCCTCCCAAAGCTTCATACTTAGTTTTTACTTTGCTTTTCACTTGCTTTTACATCCCAGGCATTGCTGTAACCGCTTCTTCTCCTCCTGGTCACCCTTTAACTGAGGCTAGCTTATTTAAGTTAGACTGGCAACACCTGATATTTTACCTTTATTTTTCATTCATGTCTTCTAACCATTTTTGATTAAAACTCTTTACACCATTTCTTGCACTTCACAAAACAAAGCACAATAAAAATGCTTGGTTTCCAGTCTCAACAATAAGTTGAGATTGTTTGACTTGCTCTCCAAAAAGGTACTTGTTAGGTTTTGTGGCTTGTGTTTTTCTTCAATTTTTAGTCTTAGTTTAAATCTTGGTCCATGATTTGTTTTGACTTTATGGTAGGACACGCCATTTTGAAAACGGCATCTCAAAATACAGCATCTCAAATTTCTGCTATCTCAATTTACTAGTAAAAACACCATTTTAATTTACGGCATTTTGACTAAGAAACAATGGTTTTAAAATTTTTAGATTTTTTGAACTCCAAAAACTACCCAAAAAATTCCCAAAAATAAAAATTCAAAAAGCATTTCTAGGCTTAAAAAAGCCTCATAATTTCAAATCTGCAATAAAAAATGGGGTAATTAGTAGCAACAAGGTTGTGTAAAGTCCAAAAGTTAAAATAATCCCAAAAACAACCATTTTCATATATTTTAACTATAAACTATGCTTTAAAATAAACATGTATTTGTACCAAATACCAAATAAAATTAAAATAATGATAAAAGTAAAGGAAATAATAGAGAAGATATAGTGGTGTTTATTGAGGAAGGATCATACATTGGTTGAAAGAGCAACTGAGATAGCTTGGAGATGCTCAAGCTTGCTATCCTTGGGATAGTAGGCAAGGACCACCTTGCTAATCTCTGTATACTTTTTCACCGCTTTGGTTTTCTTGGGGGGATCATCCTTGGTCTTGATGCCTGTTTTAAAGAGGCGGGCGGAGATGGCCTGCTGAGTTATGAGATGCACCATGATTTTGTTGAACTTGGGCTTCTGAACCTGGACCCTTGTGGCAAATTGACTATGCCACCCTTCAAGAGAAGAGGTGGTCTTGATTAGGCCATCCTTTACCTGCTTAAAGCAGTTCCACTGGATTGAGTTACCACCCTTTCTGATGCGGCGTGCTCCTTGAAACACTCCAACCCATTGAGTTTCAAAATAATCTATGAATGGAGCAAAGGCTGCCTGGTTGGCAATAATGTAGGGATGGCAGAGGAGGGCGTCGTAGAAGGCATTTGTCTCCTCCTTCCGCACAAGGGCAAGGGCAGCAAAGCAGTTGAACACGTCCTTTGCTTCCTTTGTGCCTTCAGTGTAGACCAGCTCATGAAGTGCAGAGCACTTTTGAAGGCGGCGGCAGAGTGCCTGCCAAAAGTGAAAGTAGCATCCCTGAGGGGAGCTCTTGAAGTCTCTAATAAAAGCATTGGCCTGAGCCTGCTCAAAATCTACTACCAGGTATTCATGGTATGGAAGGCTTTCAGGCTTTTTCTTGATTGGGGTGGCTTCCTCTGACTGGGTCTTTTTCTTGCGCTCTCTAGTCTCCTTTGGCTCCTCTTCAATAGTTGGGAGGATCTCATCCAACTTGGCCTTTAATATTGTTAGAGCCTGGACATAAGTTTCCTGCTTCTTATTTGAGAAGAAAAAGAAGACCAGGGGAAGAACAAGATTGCCAACCTGCCCATGGATATTCCAAAGCTGGCTAAAGAGCTTTGGGCAGGTTGAGAATGTTCCATCTGCAAGCCAGGTCTTGCATTTTAAAAGGTTGCAAAGATCCTGGGAGGTAGCAAAGCAGATGATCCACTCTGGGGCATGTTGCCCATTATTGTGAAGGAGAAATCTCTCTTCATGCTATGAAAGCTTTTGCTCTTCAGTTAAAATCAACTGGTCAATTGATGTAGTAATGACGCCTTCAGTGCTCAGAGCATATCTCTGGTCAGTGAGATATCTCTGAAGTTTTGAGGCGCCACCAACAGTTGCCAGTTGGGTATCATTTAGATTAATGAGTGCATTATTTACAACCTCAGTTGCAGTTTGGTCTTTGGTGGTTAGTATGACCTGGCAAATAAACCAGCAGATCAGTTGATACAGTGGATCAAAGGGCTTGGCACAGTCATGCCCAATAGTCAGGGCTTTAAAACAAAGTGAACCCATAGGTGGTAAGTCTAGCTGGTCAGCCAACATTATCACATTTGAAGTGATGCTGACAGATGGGCTTCTTCTTGTTGTTGCAGCTGAAGCTGTAGCCCTTGTGGACAAAGCCAACACCCCCTTTCTTTGTCATAATTGGATAGCTGACAGGGTATGTGGCAGGCACAGCAAATGTGCCATTTCTGTTGCATACATTATGGATGGTATTAAGATCCCAGAGCTCAATTGGCTCATCTGCAGGAGCACCAGGCTCAGGCTCCTGCTCTTCTTCATCCTCAGGCTCTGAAGTGGGGTCAGAGTGGCGGTTAAAGTTGAACAACTTCTCTTGAGGATCTGACAGGGAGTAAACAAAAGGAGAATGGGGAGGGGTTGGGCTTGTTTCCTCAGGCTCTGGTGAGGGCGTAGGGGTCTTGGGGGGAGCTTTACCCTTACCAGGCTGCTTTTTAGGGGTAGTTTTGGCCTTTTTGGCCTTTGGAGGAGTGGTCTTGGACTTTGAGGCCTTGGAGGCCTTGGATGCAGCTTTGTTGATGAACTTGGGAGGCATCTAAAAGTGAATTAGTATCAAAATATGAGCAATTTGGGGGTTGTTTTTAAAGAGAAAAACAAGAATGTTTTTAATATAAAAGGATCAATTTTTTTACATAGAAGTGTAGAGGAGATCAAATAATATATACTATCAAAATTTCAATGTTTCTTTTGAAAAAATAATTTTTTATTAGTAACGCAAGTAGGCAAAAATTTGAGTTTTGACTGAAAACTTGCTCTCAAGATGGTGTTTTCAAAGTGACGTAATTGAGGTGCTGTAGCTCAAAAACATAGTGTTTTTGACCATTTTTTATATTAAATTAACAAATTTACGGTGGAGCTACCTCAACCAGGCCAAAGAGTAAAACTTGAATTTCTAAAAAACTAGCTTATACAACTGGGATTAAAAAGTACCCAGTTGTTTAGAGGAGATGAATAAATATATATTTGCAAATTTTCATATGTTTTCTTACATTTTTTTATTAATGTTGGTTTTGACGTGAAACTATACTTCTGAAAAGTGGAAAGCAAGAATTGCGGTGGGGGAATTGATATAGCATAGCCTTGCGTCATAGATAATTTCCCCTTATTTTTCCCTATCCATTGTGCACCTTGAATAAATTGGGTGATGTGAAACTTGGTGGAATTCAAAGTGACATAAATCAAAATGGCGTAATCACCCTCTTCTATATTAAAATCAATATTAAAATATTTTATTGATGAAACCCTTATCAACGTATCCATGTATGATAAAGTTATAAATTACATATAACAAAACTGGTTTTTTTACCCAGCAATGACAATCACTAGAAGGACTATCATAGTGGCATCTTTTTAGGTTGTTCCTTTTATAAGTGTCTTAGATTAATACTATAGGAACATCTTCTGGCACTATACCACAGGCTTTATTTTAGTTTGGGTATAAACTTATTTTAGTTTAAGATAGATGGCGTAATTTGAAATGACGTAAAGTTGAGATGGCGTAAACACACCCCACACTAAGTGTTTTCATATGTAAATAAAGTTAGCAAAATAAGATTTAATTAATCTGACTCAAAGTGACGGAATTGAGATGGCGTAAATTTGAGATGCTGTATTATAAAAATATATGTAAATTTTAACTATTTTGTTGTTTATTTTATTTTTTTTTGATTCAAAATCACTAACACAAAAATGCCATCTCAAATTAAATTTGAGATGGCGTTTTTCAAGATGCTGTTTTTGAAATGGTGTGTTGTACCAACTTTATCCTTCACCAGTTAGGCAGCTTTTATAGTAGCACACACAATTTAATTATTGATAGCTTTAATCCTCCTGCTAGTGCAGACCATTTCCCAGACTTAGAAATTGGCCTTTTAACTAAATTGTCTGTTATTAAGACTGGTCTCTATTTTATTTTCTTAGGGTTAATAAATTGTCTTAGTCCTTATTTTACCTTGTATAAGCTCTTAGGAGCCTTAGTTCAGTTGCTATTGCAAACTTTGCCCACCTTTTTGTATTTGACCAATATAAACATCACTGGGTTAAAGGCTTTAGTTTATAATCATCTTTCCCAGACCATGAGACCTTACACCAACCAACCAGCCAATCAGAATGACAAGCCTGGTTTGGAACAGTTGCCTGCCACCAGCTAACCTGCCCCCCTTCAATAAATCAGGCTAAAGCTTCTGTGGCCCAGCACACCAAGTGACAAATCATTACTACCCTGATTCTCCAAGAAATTGCGGCACTCAATCAGCGTGGCCTAACTTAGGACTATATTACCACCCAATTAAAATCTACCCAAGCCACTGTCATGCAGGAATTCAATAACCTAATGTCAAGGGGAACATGATTGGGACAGCCAAGAAGCAGAATAAGGCCCCAGAGTCCCAGATCAACAACATATCCAATTATGCTTGATCTTCTGCAGTAGGACCCAAGACTTTCCCTGACCCAGGTCCAGAAACAATTTGTGCACCATGGCATATGAGTTTCTGAGTGTATGATGCAGCTCTAGATGTACAGGAAAGTGGCCTTGGTCTTAGTGTTGACCAATTTTGGTGGGGATCAATGAGATGGCAGCAAGGATTCCTTATATGATCCTGCCATTGAATTCACTCTTTTCCAATCCCTGACAATTTTGTCTGATGAAATAATGTTCTTTTTGTACTACAAGCTATCAATTGCTTTTGACAATTTCAGTGAGCAAGGAAAAGCTGCCAAGAAAAATGAAAGGAAGAAGGTCAAGAGGACTCCTTCTTTGGTGCATTTCTGGCTGTTTCAGCCAAGGGTTTTGTCTATTATTAGACAAACCCTGATTAAACCAAAGGCTATGAGTATAGCCATATCCTTAGTGAATTTCTGGACTCCTGGGAGAGCTCAAATTCCTCCTATTAGATTTTTTGAGCCACCAGATGAAGGGTAGCTCCACTACCATCAAGGCTATCCAAGGACATGGGCACCAGGTCTCAGTCTATTCAGATGGCCACACAGACATTCATCTGGCCAATGTTGTATTTTTTATATTAGGGACACATCCAGAAGCACTACTCACAGGCATTTAATGATCTTTATCTTGGAGTCCTTGACACAATTCTCTCTTTGGTTGTCATATAGTGGCTGAATTGTTTGCTCAAATTGTCTTTCATATGAATATGGGCAACCAATCACAGAAAAAAAGCACCTCTCACCCCGGGCCATAGCTGTCTACTAGCCAATAGAGCCAATGTTAGAGGAGGACTATAACAAGTTTTATATGGCAGCTATCACAATTAATATAATTGATCCAACAACTGCCACTGCCAATTCTCACCTGTCAGCCCCATCCATTCAGTACCAGACCTCTCAGGCCAGCACCATCTCCACGCTTTATTTCCTGTGCTATTCTGCCTAGTAGGCATCACTATTTTCCTCCCACATAAACTTCTTGCCACCAAACATTTTTTATTTATATTATTTTTATCCTGAATTTCAATTGTTGTTTCTCTTTGTTTTTAGTTGATTTTATTCTTTATGTTTAGTTTATTTCTATAAATCATGTTTACTATGCTGTGTATCTAGATCCAGAAAACAGATATTTTTAGCTCTTTACACAGCCCCTTGTGAAAATATTAACAACAATTTGGTGATCAGCTAAATTTGATGTTGCAACCAAGTTTCCAGCCTTGCCTGCTAACATATCTTACAATACACAGGGGCGCTCAATGAGTTGCCCCTTGACGTATCTAACATTATGAATTAATCTGATGGCAATGTTGAATGGCAGGTACTTCATCCTAATTAGGAACGTTGCCAATTTGACCTGCTGATCCCCGCACAAGTTATTCCTTGGCTCCAAACCCTACATGGAACTCCCTACTATGCCACCCCCTTGTGGCCTTGTGGCTTCCCCATTTAGTATATTAATCACAATATCCTACAATAAACAATACCTTATTCTTATTATTCTTTCCTTTCCTATTGGACTGTTGTCTTCCCTAATTCCAAGTACTAAACTCTCATTGGTTCAGTTGCAACAGTGGTAGCACAGGTAGGTTTACAGCCTATCTTCAAAACAAAATTCCCCCAAGAAAGAACAGAGTACAGGCCGTATGGCTACTCCACAACAAGAGACGTTCCTTCCAATCCCCAAGGGGGACATCCCCAAAGGTTATGTCATCTATCAAGACCAGCTAGTTCTCACCAGTGCATACAATTAGCTCTGCCTCGGGCAGCGTGACGCTAGCATCACCCTGCCACAGTTGGACCTGTCCCAACGTATGCTCAGCCTCCAAATAGAGTCCTTCACTGGCGGTGTCAAAGGAGCTGACATTGTCAGTTGGCTCCAGTCCACCAAGACACGCCTTTGTATCTGTCAGGTTCCTGAGTCCATGTGGGCCGCCACCACATCTGGCCGCCTTACAGGGCCTGCTGCCATGTGGTTCACCAACTGGGCCAGCCAGGAGTTTGACGTCACCTGGGCAACATTTTGAGACGCTGCTAAGTCCCAATATAGTGAAACCTTCTCTCCCATCATCTTGGGGACTCCCCTCTTAGCCATCAAGCAGGCTGGTTCCATCCCCAAGTATCTCGCCGCTTGGCAACAAGCCCTTGCTGCCGCCTCCAAAGCAGTGACCAATGGGAACACCATGTTGCTCACTCTCATTGTTAATGGGTTAAAACCCCATATTTGCAAGTGGGTTCCCGTTGGCTGCTGCACCTCTATTGACAACTGCTATAAAGCCATCATGGAGGCCAATAATCAGGCTTCAATGGGCTTCCACCGCACCAACAATGCTCCACCCCAACCACGTCCTGCACCTAACAATGGTCAAGGTCAAGTGTGCCGTTGCCAACCTTGCCAACAAGAAAGTGCAACTAAACGCCCCCGCAAGGGGGAGCTCCAGCTAGCGCTAATCAAGGACCAGGGAAAAGCCTGGGGGTTGTAGCAACAAGAGGCCTTACAACCCCAACCAACCTGTCCTCTCAGCCCTTGCCTGCAAAGAACTCCCGCAACTACAACCTTTACAAGGTTGAAACTCTGTACGTCTTTCAGGTCCATAGTGATGACCCCGTGTTGCAAGCCACCCACTCCTCAAATAAAGTAACACACTTTTTCTATCCCTTCTGTTTCCGTGGGAACACCCACAAGCTACTGGTAGATACTGGGGCCAACCACACCATGGTAGATCAAGCGTTTGCTGACTCCCAGCAATTAGATCAAGTACCCAGCAGATTTAAAGCAGTACATGTAGCTGATTCCTGCAGAATTGCCATCACCCACGAGACAGTGCCCTTCTCTGTAAGGATGGGAAACGTCCAGGTTAAGATCTCTGGGCTGATCATGGCAGACCTCAGCCATGACATAATTACTGGCCTTGACTGGCTCCAGCATAACCATCCCTACATTGACTGGGATACCTCTGTCATCACCCTCAATATAAATGGGGTGGGTTTTCAGATTTACCCCATGGAAATGAACAAACTACTACATGACACTGTGTTTGTCAGAATGACAGAAACAGGCTCATATGATTTCAAGGGGGGAGACTAGACTTTAATCAATGTTCAGTCAAAGTTATCCGTGCAGAACCATCTGCAGTCCCTCCCTTGTCAACATCACCACCACCAGCGTTAGCTGCACTCCCTGAGAAGTACAAGGACGTATTCAGTGAAACACTTGAACAACTACCTCCACCCTGGGAGATCCAGCACGCTGTACAACTTCAAGGATTGTTACCTAAAGCACAACCATTATACTGTCTCACACCAAAGGAAGATGAAGCCCTATGCCAGCACCTTGTGGACACGCTTGATAAGGACTTCATTTGCCCCTTGCTCTCTCCATACGGGGCGGCAGTCTTCTTTGTAGCCAAGAAGGACAAGTCCCTTTGCCTGGTCACAGACTACCGCGCCCTAAATGAGGTAACAGTTAAAAATAAATACCCCCTGTCACTGATTGACAACCTGTTTGATACACTCACAGGCACAAAGGTCTTTAGCAAGATTGATCTCACTGCAGGGTACAACCAGGTCCGCATTGCACCAGGGGATGAGGCAAAAACTGCCTTCCACACACGCTACGGGTTGTTTGAGTGTCATGTCATGAACTTCAGAATGACCAACGCTCCCTCCATCTTTGCCATGTTGGTGAAAAAAAGCCTTTGAGGAATTGATTGGAAAGTGTGTGGTGGTGTACCTTGACAACATTATTGTCTTCAGTCAAGATCAAACCACACACCTCTAACACCTCCGTGCTGTCCTCAACACCCTTCGGGAAAACCAGATAAAAGCTAAACCCTCCAAATGTGAGTTTCTCAAGTCAGAGTTGTTATTCCTTGGGCACACCATCTCTGCCCAAGGTATAAGGCCCAACCCTGCCAAAATCAAGGCAATCACTAGCATGCCGCCCCCCACTGATGTGGGCCAGGTGCAGACATTCTTGGGCATGGTTGCCTATGTACACAAATTCATCCCCAATTGCGGGGAACTAATTGCACCTCTCATTAAGCTCCTCAATACCAAACAGCGCTTCTATTGGACTCCTGTCAGAGATCAAGCCTTCAAGACGTTGAAGCAAAGGTTCACAATGGCACCCATACTGCAGTTCCCCAACCAAAACCAACAGTACAAACTTGAGACTGACGCCTCTGACAGGGCCATAGGGGGCGTGCTAAGGGTAGAAACTGACAATGGCGCCTTCCTCCCCGTAGCATATGAATACAGGAAGCTCACTGACTCAGAACAACATTATCCCATCCACAACAAGGAGCTGGCAGCCATTGTACACTGCGTTGAGAAGTGGCGTTGCTACTTGGAAGGTGCAACCTTCCCACCCCGCATTCTGACAGACCATAAGTCACTCCAGTACTTCAACACACAGTCCCATTTGACACGCCGCCAAGCAGGATGGGTTGAGTGTCTATCCCCCTATCAGTTACGCATCAAATATAAGCCTGAAAAGGAACTTGTCACAGCCAACAATCTTTCACAACTCTACGTAGCGTCCATCACTGGGGACAACAGTTTGGACCCAGACTGGCCCATGCTCTACCTGCGCCCTGAGGCAACCTGCTACAAGGGCCTTAACTCAGTCACCATCTCCAAGCTGAAGGACAACAAGAGTCAGTTCACCACCAATGCTGGTAACGTCTGCCGCTGGGCAGAGACAGGTGAGAAGACGCCATGCATTCCCACCACACAACAAGGGGACACCATCTTGCACTACCACCAAACCTTGGGTCACATCAGAGGGCGTAACCTCTTCAAGATTATGAACCGTAAGGTCTGGTGGCTGCGCATGCGCCAAGACATCTTGGACCTCCTCAAGACGTGTGTGTTGTGTGAAAAGAATACATCCAAACCTGCACCTCCCAAGTCTGTCCTACCCATCAAGGCTATGGAACCCTTCAAACAGTGGGCCCTTAACATTGTGGGACCGCTTCTCAAAGACAGACTGGGTAAGAAGTATATTATCACCGCTATTGACTACTTCACTCGTTGGCCAGTGTCCTGGGCCACAACCAACCACATCTCCACCACCGTTACCCGCTTTATTGGCAAGGAAATTGTGGCTTGCTTTGGGCAACCCAAGCGTCTCATCACAGATGGCAGGCCCAAACTTGTTGGACACGTTGTGAAAGCATACTGCGTCAAGAACGCGCTCCAACATATAGTCACAACCCCCTACCATCTGCAAGCCAATGGACACGTGGAACGGTTAAACAGCTTCCTGGTTCAACTGATTGCCAAGCTCTCACAAGAGCACCCTAACACTGTGTGGACTGAACATCTTCCCACTGCCCTACTGATCCTGCGAGCAAGAATCAACAGGGGCACTGGGTTCAGCCCTAAAACCCTGGCCTTTGGAACACCTGACGGTCTGACAGGGGTTGAACAGGGAAAACTACAGTCCAAGGTTCCTGACAAGCCCCCCTTAGTGCCAACTCCCTCCCTAGACCAATGGCGTGCCAAAGCCCAAGAGATCAAACACAAGCGGATTGCAGGAGGGACAAAACACCTCAAAGCTAGATACACCATAGGTGACCCCGTCTACACCCTCAATCCCAATTCTGCCAAATTAGAACCCAACCACCTAGGGCCCTTCAAGGTAGCTGCTGTCTATGACAACCACACCTACCAACTTGAGGATGCCCAGGAAAACACCAAGAAACTTCACCACAATTGCTTGCGTCCCTGCCGTGCCATCCCCACACAAAGGTTGCTTGTGCGGACCTTCCCAGACCTTCTGCAGACTCCAGTCCTGGTGTCTGACAACAAGCAGGGAGCAAGGGGGGTGTTGCAAACAAGTTTCCAGCCTTGCCTGCTAACGTATCTTACAATAAACAGGGGGCGCTCAATGAGTTGCCCCTTGACATATCTAATGTTATGAATTAATCTGATGGCAATGTTGAATGGCAGGTACTTCATCCTAATTAGGAGCGTTGTCAATTCAACCTACTGATCCCCACACAAGTTATTCCTCAGCTCCAAACCCTAAATGGAACTCCCCACTATGCCACCCCCTTGTGGCCTTGTGACTTCCCCATTTAGTATATTAATCACAATATCCTACAATAAACAATACCTTATTCTTATTATTCTGTCCTTTCCTATTGGACTGTTGTCTTCCCCAATTCCAAGTACTGAACTCTCATTGGTTCAGTTGCAACATTGAGTTATAAAATTATATGTTTATTGTTTTTAGAGGAAGTTGTTGCTGATCCAAATTCAAAACCTTAATGATAAACTTCAAGCCAATTAGAAGCTGTGTGAGAAAGTGATTGTTGTGACATAAAGGGTCATTTAATAATTCTTTGGTGTATGAGTACTAATTAATCTGATTGCCTGATTGTTTTTCCATTTTTCACCATTGCTGCTGTGGCAAGTTGTTGATGGACTAGTGCTAACCCAGCTGCTGATTGAGCACTAGTCCACAAATAACTTTCCACAACAACAATAGTTCACAAAGAAAAAAACAATCAGGCAGTCAGATTAATTAGCACACATGCATCAAAGAATTATTGAATGACCCTTTATGTCACAATAATCACTTTATCACTAGGCCCCTGATTGGCTTAAAGTTTATCATTAAGTTTTTGAATTTGGATCAGCAACAACTTCTCTAAATACAATAAATATGTAATTTTCTAATTTCAATTTAGCTGATCACCAAATTGTTGTTAATTCTTTTACAATGGACTGTTTAGAGAGTTAAAATAATAATGCAATTATGGAAGCATGAAAAAACACAAAGCAAACATCACATATTAAGATACACATAAAAACATATACACAATGGGTAAAAAGATGGGATATTGTAGTAAATGGGAAAACAAACAAGGATAAACAAAGAGGCAATAATATCAGAATAACATAGAGTTTACTGGGGTGAAAGCTATAAAAACATATGCAAAGGTTAGTAAAAAATAACATGAGAGAACTTGAGAGATTATTGAAGGACCTTGACAATGTAATTGCAAAGATCAAAGAGATTGACAAAAAATCAAGGCTAAAGTAAAGACTGTTGTCCTTACAGGGGAAAAATCAACAATGTGTCCACTAAGGCACTTATGGCTAAGATTCCAGGCACCCCCAAAAAACAATTGAGTGTCTTCTAAACATACAGAAGACTGTAGTCAAGGGCCTTCAGTTTAAGGCTTTCATCCTTTCCGCGCCATCTGTCTGGGCCAACAATCCTGAGATGTATGAACATCTCAAGCCCGCAAAGAGTGTCACAGTAAATTCCATAATGCCAGGAATTATTTAGACAAGTAAGAAGGCTCAAAAAGCCATAAAAACTTTAAAAAATTAACCAATTTAACAGACTTGAACCAAACAGTTGATCAAAAATGAGTTATGGCTGCTCCAGTTTGCCAGTTGAATCTTATTTCCCCCTGTAAGCTGACGTTGATAAATTGACATAATTTGAGGGTCACCTGATATGATATTGTTTATCAGCAGGGTCATCAGAAGTTGGTTAATCAAGGGTTCTTTGCAAACTGGACTAGATACTCACTTGTCAATATGGAAGGAATAGGAGCCCAGAATTCAGACAGTATTGCTTAGTCAAATTTTGATATATATTGAATAAGTTTCACTATTTCAACTCTTAAGAGTTGAGTCCTCTCAAAATTTTACTTAATAAAATCAAATATCCCTTGGTCTAACTTTTATTTAACAATGCATCCAGTAGTGGGTCTACTCTGCTACATCCCCTATAATCTTATCCTAAGCCAGATAATTACTGGCAGATGGGGCCCAACTGTTGGCACTTTGTTGTCAACACTGCCCATTGTTAATTCCATGCCTATCAATCTTGGAGTTGTTCTACATGTCTTTGAAGCTGAAAATCTTGTTGTATCTCAATGTCTTGAATTTTATTCCAAAGATACTCTGATGCTTTCCCAGGCTATTTATCTTGGGCTACTCTGGTTGGGATTAATTATTTTGCTTAACCCTAGTATCTCATTTGGAAATTTCACAAAACAGTATTTGAAGCTGCGTTGGTGGTAAATATTAACTCCATGTGGATTTGGGTGGTGATTACCCACCGCATGGAGAAAGCTTCTTACTATCCTGCTATTTCTGTTACAAAGAGGGCCCACAATGAAGATAGAAAATTTCCTGCACAACTGGCTACACCAAAGGTGATCAAACTGGCCAAGGCTGCAGGCAAGAAAAACACATAAGAAGGTAACCTAATAAAAATTAATAATTATTTCATAATTATTACCTCTTTTTAGAAGTCATGGATGGTGTTGTGCGCCAAGTCCTGGTCCAGTATGTTCCTGCCACGTTCTATGAAAACTACACCAGCCACATGAGTAAGCATCTGGTCCTATTCCCCCTGTTGTGCGGAGGCTAGAAGATTGCATACATGGTACCTTCCCAATGTTTCAAGATGTGCTCATGGGGCTTTTGCATGGCAAAGGGGCATCTGAGTGGGCAGTTTTTTCTTACAAGGATGCCCAGTTAGTCCACTTGGACCTGGTTTTCCTCAGTGGAGTTTACTGTGTAAACTCCATTGAGATTGTTTGGGAAGTCCTAGAGATGCTCCCATTTAAGAACATAATGGAGATAGGCCGGGATCATGTGGCTGCTTGCTTCTGCTTCCCAGTGAAGAACACCCTCTCTTTCTCTCTTGGAGAACTTTGGGTGCATAGTGGATAAATTGGCTGTTGCCAACACAACAGCCATAAAGAAGACCAAAATCCTCATGGCAGACTTTGGACTGACCTGGAGCACTGGTAAGACAGGGGTCCCTTTGGCAATGGAGCTGACCTTTGCTAAAACCAAACATGAAAAAAAGATTAGCACAGTACACAATAAGCTGTGTGAGTTTACTGAAGCCTTTGCTGGACAAAGGCTTCATCTTGTTGTTTACCTGGGGTTGCTGTTTTACTTTGGGATGGACACATTTGTTGAGGACCTGGGCGGGGTCCTCCTTGGGATTGACAAGGCCAGGCTCTCCCTCAATGAGAAGAAGGTTTCACATGGCTACAACTTGGTCAACTATATGATTCAGGATGCCCTGGTCCTGGCTGGAATTTACAGGTTTGCAGCCCCACCTGAAAAGCTGCTGCTTCACTCCCACCTCACCATCCTTTCTTTTACTAGCAGGCAGAAGAATTTTAACCAGAGTGTATCCACCATCTACAGTGTGGCAGTGGAGGTGGTTTGTCACTTCCATCACCAGCTGTGTTCATACTGTCAAACCAACTATTGGCACCCTCAATAAAATCTCTTCTACAATAAATCTACATTACAATTTATATTATTTTAGATTATAATTAATTTTTAAACAATTTAGTCTTTCAGTGATTGATTACTAAAACAAAAATATTTTAAAGCAGATATTTATACAGTTATAATAATATTTATTAATGTTGCAACATCTTCAATTACTCCCTCTTGGGGAAGTAATTCCCCATGTGACTCTCCAAACAATTCCCTAACTAATCATTAAGTTGGTGGCACTATTATCAATTGTCTATCATATGGGAATCAAACCTTTTGAGTCCTAAATGAAACATTACTTGGACAAGCCTCATGAATGCCATGACGTACATGGACAACATGTGGATTTTCATGATACTATATAATACTCCAAACTCATATCTAATAAAGTATCATTCTCTTCCTAATTTCCACTTATCTTGTTTACTATACTTCCTAGAAGTATATACTTGACAGTGGTAGCACAGGTAGGTTATTCACACATACAAAACTCAAAGGAAAAAATCATCCAAAGAAAAGAACCCAGCAGATGGCACTCCTTACCGGCTGGAGACAATATGAAGAAGGTCAGGACGTCCCCACGGGCTTCACTGTCTGCAACAATATCCTTGTACCAACCAAAAAGTACAATTTTCTCAGTAATCAAGGAGTCCTAAATCTACCTCCAGTTCCTGACACAACCAAAATACCCAACATTGTATTCCAACACCTATGCTCAGCAGAAATTGAAACGTTCTCATGACTACATTGAGAAAATGCCAACCTCTGGATTCAAAGTACCCAAAACAAATCTACACAAATAGACTATCCCTGCAAACTCTGGGCAAGTGAAATAGCCTTATGTGTTACTGGGGCCTCTTCATTCTTTGTAAGAAAATGGTTTGATTAACACCCTGGTCACAACAAAGAATGGGACATGTTTAAGAACACCTTCCTGGAGAAATTTGCTATAAAGGACTCTGATGTTGTGATCATGAAAGAACTCAGAACCTTCAAAATGACAGGAACTAATGAGGAGTACATTGCAGCTTATGAGGACATACATGACCAAGCCCCTGACACCATCAACTTTGATGAGGCTGGACCATGGCTGGACTTCTACAATGGCCTCCTCACACACATTAGATACCAGTTTGACATGACCTGCTGCAAGAACCTCCAAGACATGTTTCTGGAAGGAAAGCAAGATTCAAAAAAACTGCCATCCTGTATCTAACCAACCAATAAACAAAAGGAAAGTCTCACAGAAAAGAAGGACCCTTGACTTAATAAGCAGAACAGCCAAGACAATAACTCTCATCATTGAGGCAGAAATTGTACTGCTCAAGCAAATCAAATGAGCACTGATAACACCACCAAGGAGGGATAATCTCAGGGGAGTGCTTAGGAAAGACACCCTCCCCCACTTTGCAAGAATTGTACAGGGACCAAGACATGGATTCAATTATCATGATCCAAGTACCCTCCAGCAATCCTATACTGTTTACTGCCCAAACTGAAAATAAAATCCTCACTTATTCTTTCTGCTTTTGCAGATATTAGGGCACAGCACTATTTGACACTGGAGCAGACAAATCCCTCATTGACAAAAGAGTTGCCAACATCATGAAACTGCTCACAGTTCAAAATTAATGTCAAGAGGTTTGTCATGGAAGAAAACAAAAGCACATCAGTCATCAGAGAAACAAAATCTTTCCTTTCCTAAATAATAGATGTATATACTATCCTTAGTGGCCCTATCATACCAATCCCCAAGTACAATTTTATACTTATCTAGATTGGATGAGAAAGACTAAACCCCATATTGAATGGGATAGTGTTACTGTCACCATACAATGAGGTGAGGTGCACCATCATGTGTATCCAACCCACCTTGACACACTCATGAGAGATCATGTATTTGTGAAAATTATGGAAAATGAAGAGGAAATCAACCCTAGCAAGATTGATTGTAACACTTGAACATGTGAGATTATCCACTTTAAAAATGTAGAGACCTCACAAGAACAAGATCCAATCTGACAAAAGCTAGCCCTAGAGTTTCCTTCTGTTTTCCAAGAAACATTACCAGGGCTGCTACCTAACTGAGGCATATAGCATGAAATTGACCTCAAAGGGAGTGTGCCAAAAGCACACCCTATCTACTGCCTAAAATCACAAGAGGATGACAAAATAAATGCCTATATAGACAGAGCCCTTGAAAAAGGACATATACAACACTTTAAATCTCCTTTTGGTGCAGCTGTCTTTTTTTTAAAAGAAAGATGAAGGAATTTGCCTGGTCACAGACTACAGAGCTCTCAAAAAGGTCATAATTAAGAACAGGTATCCCCTACCCATGAATGATGACCTTTTTGACGCCCTAGGGGGTCCCAAGTCTTCACAAAAATTGACTTGACAGAAGGTTATCACCAAATTTATGTTAAACCAGAGGACATAACAAAAACAGATTTCAGAACTAAGTATAATTCCTTTGAATGTGTGGTCCTTAACTTTGGCATAAAAAACGCCCCAAGTATCTTTGTGACCTTTATGAACAAATTTTTTAAAGGGCACATTGGAAAAAGGCTATTATCTACCTTGACAATATAATCATATACAGCCTAACTAAGGAATTGCACCAGAAAGATGTCCACCTGGTCCTCAACACCCTTCAAGAAAACCAACTCATAGCCAAGCCCTCAAAATTTGACTTCTTTTTCAATAAACTCCCATTTTTAGGACACAAAATTAGCAAGGATAAAGTGAAACCAGACCCAGAAAAGATACAAGCCATAACCAACATACCAGCACAACAAAATAAGAGTGAACTTTGTACATTTCTAGGAATGGTGGCCTATGTTAGGAGATTTATCCCTTAATGGAGTGCCTTGACTTTTCCCTTATCCGCAATCACTGGAAAGACAACCAAATTTGATTGACACTGTTGAGAGATCAGCACTTTTGGCAATTAAAAGAACATTTGGTCACTGTTCCTATCTTACATTATCTAAATTTTGAAGGAGTGTACAAATTAGAAACTGACAACTCCAACTATGAAATAAGAGGAGTACTCTGAATTCTAACTGCAGAAAAGGACTTCCTCACTGTAGCATATGAATCAAGAAATCTGTCTGACAGTGAGCAAAGGTACCCAACACATGAAAAAGAACTGATAGCTATTGTACACTGTTTAATGAAGTGGCAATGATATCTGAAAGGTGCACATATATTCAAAGTGCTAACCAATCACAAGTTATTGGTATTCTTTAAGACTCAAAAACATATATATAGACAACAAGCTGAATAGATGAGTCTTATACAAAGGTACTCCATGATAATTGAATACAAACCTGGCAAAGAAATGCTTACTGCAGACGCCCTGTCAAGGCTATACTGTAAACATCTCTTATGCACTGATGGAGACCCCAATTAGCCCATGTTAATAACAGAAATCTCCAAGAGGGGTTCTCACCTGTTAAACCAATGAACATCCAAGAGAAAGTCATCAAGAACAAACATATGTTCAAAAACGTATATGATACTCTACACCACATACTACCAAGTGGTGATATTGTACCCTAAGTCCCATCAATACAAAAGATTTACACCATCCTTTGATACCACAGATACCTGGAACACATCTGTAGTAAGAACTTTCATGAATACCTCAAGATACGCTCCTGGTGGCCCAGCCTACTGGACAACATCAAAGAAGTACTAGACCAATACAAAATCTGTGAAAAGTACACCCGCTCCAAGACACCCACTAAATCAGTAATACCAGTGTCAATCATCCAACCTTTCAAAGTGTGGTCACTGGATATTGTGGGACTGATGCCTGACAAAAACAAAGGCAAAAGGTAAATTATCACAGCTATTGGCTATGTAACTAGGTGGCCTGTAGTGCAAGCTACAAAAGAACATAAAAGAAACAATGTAAGACAGTTTATTGGTAAAGAAATCATAGCTAAGATTGGGAAACCTGAACTCCTAATCACAGAGGAGGAACTGAACTTAAAGCTATTGACACCAACAACTATCTTGCCAAGAATGTAATAAAACACACCATAGCCAGCCCCTATCACTCAAAAGCAAACATAAGAGTTGAAAGACTGAATGGTTTCCTTGTAGAAGCCCTCAGCAAACTATCTGCCAAAAATCTGAAAGCCTGGCTTTATATGCTGCCAGCTGCACTTATGGCGTATAGAACTTGAGTTAACTGCAATACTGTAAATTCAGAACTTGAATGTAAAAATGCAGTATTGTTAAATCCTTGGTCCAAATTTTGAATCACTTTTGCAGGATGGTATTTTTTTAATTAAATTGATTTTTTTATATTTTTATTTGAATTTTTAAAAATGTGGGAACTCATAAACACTTTGCAAAGTTCAAGTTGGGCTGCATATTTCCAATGGACAAAATAAATTAACTGGAATAAGATTTGAAGTGTTCAAATCCATCAACCATTTTCATTAAGTTTAATATATTTTTTGAAATTGCAGGATTGTCAAATCCAAGAACCAAACTTCAAATCACTTTTGAATGCCACTAGTAAACTCAGATATTATTTTCAGGAACTGGAATCCAAATTTAATGTACAGTAAGCACACTAGGAAACACCAACCTAAATAAAGAAGCTCCACTATGGATAAAATCAATCAAAAATTCAATCTCAACAACCATGTTTAGACATAAAAAGTGACTAAACTTTAAAATTATCCAAACCCAGAAAGTATACAATATTATACACTTCAAATCACAGATAAGAAGTTCTGTTACTATTCAAGGCTAAATCAAGAGAAAACAACTACTCACAACTAAACCAATAAATCCAAATAAATACATATTTAATATAATATATATTTTTATTTTATTTTTATGGACAGACAATCACATTCCCAACCCGCTCCTGCACCAGCCTGCAGGGCAGCCTGTCCATGAGAGCGTCCCAGAGGGTCCAAGAACAGACCCAGAACCCAACTCAAGGGGAGTCATGCCAACACACAGGCCTCCCAAGGCGTCATATTCAGTCAACCACCTCCCGCATCCCAAGCCTGATCAACCAGCTTGAATCCTAGACAGAAGCCTCTCTCAAGGCCTGCCACCAAAGTCTCCCATAAAAAGGTCATTGGGAACACTGAGGTTACTTAAACCTCCACCGTGTACCCAGTTGTCACCCGGCCCCTCACTCTTGATCCAAGAGTTGCTACTTCCTGCCCCTGCGTCTTTGATACATCATATGAGCCATTAGTCACAACTGAGGAGCCATCTGCACCTGAGATGTATGCCACCATTGACAGCACCAGTGCAACCAAGCGTGATCCCACCTTCTACACAAAGGTTCCCATCCGCTGTGTTGAGCCTGCCTGCCAGGATGCCACAGTACCTGTTAAGGGCTGGCGTCAGTTGACAGATAGTGAGCATGAAGCTCTCCTCAACTGCTTGAACAGGGGAATGGCAGTTTGGAATATTGTATCCCAATTTGGTGTCACAGCCAGATATATTGATGATATCAACAAAAAGTATGGCAAAACCAGGCAAATTGCCAAATCCACCAAGGCTAAGTGGTATCCCAAACTCCTTCAGCCCATTCATATCAATGCAATCAAGCAGTGGGTTACTAAGGATTGCCACCTGGACTCACTTGCTGTTCAATCAATTCTTGCCACAGAGTTTGGGCTTTCTGTCTCCAAAACCCTTGTATATGAAGCAATGGTCAAATTGGGGCTTCTCTTGAGAGGTCCTTGGAGTTTCTCTGTATAATAGAAACAGCAAGAAAACAATCAAAGAGCGACACATTTATGCCAAGACTTATCTGGCCCTTAAGGAGACTGGCAATGTATAGTTCTTCTACATCAACAAATTGTTGTTTTCCTCCACTCAGGTCTAGGAATAGGTGGGTTGAGAAGGGGTCCAAGAACGGCGTAGCCCATCATGCAGCTGTCTATTTTCAGACCTATTCAATGGTTGCGCTTCTTGGTCCTTGCAGGTTGGACCAATACTAGATGATCAAGGGTTCCCACAATAGCAGGACTTTTCTTGATTTTCTCCAAGCCGTCAAGGAGTACCTTCAGATTAATTACTGGGGCACAACCAACATTGTTGTGTTGGATAATGTTGGGCTCCACAAAGTGGGTCTGGTTGTGTCCGAGTTCCTGCCCATCGATAAAAATAGCCAGCTGGCCAGCTACTGTCTGGCTGACTGCCCAATGAGACTCCTCTTCCTTCCACCCTATTCTCTATTTCTGAATCCAATTGAGGAGGTCTTTGGGTGGATCAAAATAAGGTGAAGAAAGGCCTTTCCCAGGACACCAAGGATCTCTTCAACATTCTCAAGATCAGCCAATTTTCAATGCCACCTGATGTAGTGGCGGCTTTTTACAAGCACTCAGAATCTTTTCTCACCAAATCCCTTGCCTCTGAGCCAATAAGATAAATGGGTGCTCTAGATATCAATTGTTTTTAGTTCTATTTATTTTGTTTTTATTAGGAAGCAAAAATTGTTATTTATATAGAATGTTGTGACATTGAATTGTATTATAGACATATAAGAATACATACAAAAGGTAAGTAAAATTAATTATTCTAGATATAGAGATATGTATTTTTTATTATAATCCACTAAATAGTGTATTGACTTTAGAGTTACCAAATAAAAAATTAAAAAAAGATAGAATTAGATTAATTTTACTTAAACAATTATGAATCCTTGTTGGTACTTTGGCTTTTTTTAAGCCACAAATTGGACCTTGCAAGTCATTATCTGATCCTTAATATTTCAGTGCCACTATAGCCACACACACAAAAACCAATAATTTTCATGTATATCAAACTAATTATTACTTATGACGCAGGTCAAGCATATCAAATATATTTATCAAATTATATTACAAGGGAAAACTAATTTAAGTTCTAAACAATCACTTGTTTAGAACATAAGTGGAGCAGGCCATCTGTTGCAGATAAAATCAGTTCCTGATGTTTAACTATGTAATAAAGGTACCTGTACTCAATGAGCCAGCAAATAAAAACATTTTTAATTCTTTTTTATTATTTGACGTGTTTGCAACTATAACTAAAGTCTTATAATATATTTAGATATATTAATATTATAATTGAACTATTAAAATTTAAATATTAAAATTTAAATTTGAATATTAAATTGTCTATATTTAAATTTGAATATTTTAAAAAAAATAAAAAAGTTAATTTGCAAGGGAATAAAATTTATTAGGGATATGCAACTTGCAAATGGAATGCAATTATTCTGGGAATTATACCCCAAAACCAATTTTTTGGCTAAAGCGTCTAACTGGGTCCACATACTCTTCTGTATGTGGTGGACAACCCTGGATGCAATTGCTAGAGGGGTGGCTCCCTGCATCCCAGTGGTTGCCAAACACTTGATAAAGGGAGGCAGGTGAGCAAATCAATTAGTAGATTCTTTTTGGAAGGCACATAGTACCCATACAACAATGCTATTGCAAAGGAGTCATACAGGACATGCTCAACTGTCCTATACTCCCGCAGTGTCTTCTGGCGTTCTAGTGCTAATTGGCATATATCAATTTGTATAGGTACATCTTCCAACTTTTTGACGTTTGTTTTTAATATGCAGTGCAACAGTATTCCTAGGTATATGGCAATGTGAATTCTTTGCAAGTTATATTTTTTGGAGAACATGCATAATTTTTTATATACTTGAGCTAATCTGTTTATATAAGACATATTGTTGAATTTCAAGATGGTTCCAGAGGGCGCCCAACTTTATTTGATAATATTTGAATAATTCATTAAAAATTTCAGTTTTTAGATATTCATTTCCTATTTGAAAGTCAGGTTTTATTAAGTTTTTTTTCATATCCATTGATGTTTGCAAATGGGAATTGTTGAATGCTTTCATAGATATATTCATTGAGGTTTAATTTGATATCCCCACAAATTTCATTCATCTCTTTGAAGTTGATATTTGCTCCTATTTTGTATGCTTCTCTAATCCACGGCAAGCACCCCACGGGTGGTAAATATTCCCTATCTTTAGCTTCAATATTTGAAAAACTATTCATATTCTGTTGAATTATTTTATTTATTTGTTTTACAGGGGCTACCAGCAATTGGTAACCCCTGTAGAACCAACTTGGCTAAAAGCCGCCACTTCCGTGACCTTGTCCCCATCCCTAGTTATAACTAAAGTAAATATAAGTAAAACATAAAAAGACTTACTAATTGTTTCCCCTGTGGCCCCCTTAGCCACAGGCACTCTTTCAGCAAACTTCATGAGTGTTGGCTGCTCTTCATTTGATTTCCTGGTTCCTATCTTCTTTATCTTTCTTGCAACTTGTGCTTCCTCTTGATTTTCATTTGATAAATTTTCAGTATTTCTTGAAGCGCTCCTGCTTCTTGACTGAGTTTTGTTTTTATCTGTTTCCATTTGGTCAGTTTTCTCTTCATTTGTGTTGATTTCCTTTGAAATTTCATTTCCTTCAATTAGTTTGATTATTTGAGTATTCTTTCTATTGGTTTTTGCAAATTCCCATGAGTTATAACTTTCACTTTTGAAATCTAACCACTTGAGTATTTCCTTTTGAAGATTTAAAATTATTTCCTTGTGTTCTTCATTAACTATTGTTCCCAGGCTATTTTTTGCGGGTTTGTTTTGCTGGACCAAGGCCCTTTTCTCATTTCCTAGTTGATTTACCACAATTTCCCTTATGTTATGTTCAAGCTCAACCACCTTTTGGAGAGCTGACTCTAATTTGTTGATTAGGCTGTAGATATTTGACATTTTGTTTGAATTACATCAAAAAACTGGTTTTTATAGTACTATCCTCAACACATGAATATTTTTTGTTATCATTAATAAATTAAAGACCATAAATGTAAATATTGCATTAGAATATTGCAATTAGACATCAACTCTTGATATTTAGATACTGTGTGCATAACTCAATGCAATTTGTTTAAAAATTCATTGTAAACTTGGCCTTTTTCATTGTAATTTATTGAAATGAACTGTGTTTATATTAGAGAGCCATTAACGTTTAGTACAAATATTAATACATAGTGCATTTTAAAGACTGTATATTTACCTATTGGTAATAATTCTGTAAACTTTTCAGTCAGATTTTGTGAGTAATAATAATGTAATGGGTTAATAAATCACTGTTTATTACCATTAATTGGCTGATTTTCTTTGCTGTGGCAATAGTGCATTTTATGATATTTACGCACTAGTATCCAATTGGTTGGCTTCACATTCAATTGCACAGGCAATAGGAAATCAAGTCACCACCCTGACCACATCCGGTCTTGGGGTGGCAACTTGATTTCCTATTGCCTGTGCAATTGGATGTGAAGCCAACCAATTGGATACTAGTGCGTAAATATCAGCAAATACACTATTGTCACAGCAAAGAAAATCAGTCAATTAATGGTATTAAAAGAAATTTAAAAAACCCATTGCATTATTATTACTCACAAAATCTGACTAGAAAGTTTGTAGAATTATTATCAATAGGTAAATATACAGGCTGTAAAATGCACTATGGATTAATATTAGTACTAAACGTTAATGACTCTCTAATATAAACACAGTTCAGTTCAATAAATTACAATTAAAAAGGACAATGTTACAATGAATTTTATTAAAAAATTGCATTGAGTTATGCATACAATATCTAAATATCAAGAGTTGATGTCTAATTGCAATATAATAATATAACTTTACATGTATGGTTTTTAATTTATTAATAATGATGAAAAATATTCATGCTTATAATTATATGTTACTGTATCAGATGTATACCATTTTATTAATTATATGGAATTAAAATAATATAAAAAATATATTATTGATTATGAATTGGAAGAAATAATATCAACTTTAATAAGTTGTCACAAAGAAAAGATTTATTTTACTCATCAAAGGAAAAGAAGGAGAGGGACTGGGCAGAATGAACATCACCTTCATCTGCGCCTGTAAAAGAGACGTTAACAGAGATAGTGGGGGGGATGGGCGGTGGTTTGGGAGTCAGGGTTGGAAGGCAGGTGGCTTGATGGGGGGTTGGGGAGGCTGTGTTGGTTGACTGGGAAGGGGCAGCAAGAGCTGATTGCTTCAATTGCTTGAATTCTTCTTCTGTCACGTATGCAGGCTTGACAAAACAGATGGATGGGAGAGGGGGGAGGCAGGAGTCCTTTCTGGACTTATTGCTGTCACTTGCATAGAAAACAACAAGATCATATAAATCCTGGAAAAATATGGACGGGAAAAGCTCATAACCCTTATCAATTTGGGTGCACAGTTTGTTGTAAGTGGCAGGCTTTAAGCGCCTGAGTGCAGAACTGAAATTGTAAAGGCATACATCTGCAAGATGCATGTTGGCATGATTGATGGGGTAGGACCAACAGGTATGCCCAGAAGCCCTGATCTCTTGGGTTGCCCATTCCCACTGCTCCATCTTGGCACTTAGTACAACTGTGTACACTTTTTGCTGTGTGGCCCACTCCTTCAGCATGGCCTTGAGCTCAGTCTGGTAGGCATACCCATCTGCAGTGTTCAATATTGCTGAGTAATAATTGATGCCCAATGGGAAAACTGCCAATAAAACCCCAACAAACCAATACAATATTAGGCCGCGCTTATAGATGTCAGATTGGATATACTTTTCTCCAAAGTCTTGAATACTTGCCAAAATCTTGGCATATGACAGGAAGATTATATTACACCAGGCCCTCATTGCCCTTCCTTTAATAAAATTGATGATGGTTGAATTGTATGGGTTGGTGTCCACCAAACTGGGGCCACCAAGAACCTGATTGGATAGGATTCTGGCAGCAACCACATCTCTGTGCATCCACAAATTCACTGTTCTCTTATTGATGAAAATGCTGTGAAGTCCCAATTGGAGACAGACCTGGACCAAGGGCATCCACAGGTCACGTTTCATAATGGCCATCATAAGGGGATGGGCTTTTTCACCTTCAGTTGAAGAACGGGCACCAGTTGGGGTCTTCTTGGTAGGGGGGCCACAGTTGGCGTGGGCTTGCAGGGTTGCAGCCACAGTTGACTTTGCAAAACCCATTGCAGCTGCAATTTCCCTGAGGGACATAAGCTTCCCTTGCTTTTCACCCATTTTGAGAAAAATGTCTGGAGTGATCAATTTTCTTCTGCGTCTTGCAGGCTGATTGGCTGGGGGAGGGAAGTGTCTATCTTGGGAACTGGTTGATGCCATCTGATTGGCTATTTTGGGGTTCTGGGCTCTCTGGGTGACCCCATGGCTAAAATGGCTGGTTTTTGCTATTGCTGATAAGGGATTTGGGTTGGCAGCTGCCTGTGCGTGATAGGCAAACAGGGCCATGCTGAAAGTTGCAGGGGAAAGAACAGACTCCTGTGTGGCGCTTGCGGAGGGGCCTGCAGGTTGGGAGTGGCCATAGAGGGAGGCTTCACTATTAGAAGACACAGTGTAACCCTGCATAATTTTGTTAAGGCCAGGAAACAGCTCGTTTATTAGGTTGTTCTTAAAAGAAGGCATAATAAATTTTATATCAAAAAATTAAACTCAAAAATAGAAGTGTATATTTTATTTTATTTTATTGTTAGTAAGTTAAGTCAGTGTTTAGTAGGATCTAAATTTTAGCTGCCCTAAAATGGAATTAGATGATTTTTGAGAATGCCTGTGGTTCCCAAAAGAATCAGCACATATCCACTCTAGATCCTTTGACATCCTTTTTGAGATGCCCATAAATTATAGTTATTTCTAATTAACCTCATTTTTGATTTGAAATTTGGTTCTTGGATTTGACAATCCCGCAATTTCAGATTTGTTAAGTTTTACATGATGTCTATGATTTGTTCGAAATACAGCAAGTCTCAAATTGTACATAAGAATCCCGCATTTCTGATTCATGTATCCCACATTTGTTTGCTGGGTTTTGTCTTTTGTTAGTTGAGTTATCTGCTTGAGGGATTTGAAATCTGCTAATTTAAATAAACTAAAAAAAGTCAAATTAAATGGTTAATTTTATTTAATATTTTACTTTTCACTCAGCTGAGTTGCCTGCAAATGTGATTTGGAATTTGGACCAAGGATTTGACAATCCCGCATGTTTACCTTTAGGTTTTGAATTTAAAGTATGAAAAAAAATTTATATTTAGCTGGTAGACAAGAAAAGTTAGAAACATGACAAAACTTTGTCAACAAACAGCTTGTTTATTAAATTGGATTTTTTTATCAATCAAGGACTCTGGATCACAAAAGCTTTCTGTCGTGGGTTGACGATAGAAGAATTTCTATATAAAGAGACCTCACCATTCTGGTTCATAGTATCGAATCTGTAAGGTTGGCATATCGATTGATCCAAGTAAATACCTCCGAATGCCACCGCAATGAATTTGCTGGTTTAAGAACCCAGTGGTTCTCATCAGGGAAGTAAACAAGACGTGATGCAATCCCACGGCGTTGAAGTGCAGTGAAGGTAGCAAGACCTTCGCCATCCACCAGACGGTAATCTTTGGCACTGTGGATCACAAGGGTGGGTGTAGCCCATTTCCATACATAGGAAGAGGGGGAGAACTTTTCAAACTTCTTGGGAGAAGCCCAGGGGACCCCTCCAAAGTCATGTTCATTGAAGTATAGCTCATCCGTGGTATAGTAGGCATGTTTAGCATCAAACATACCGTCATGGTTGACTAGGCAACGGAAGCGATCGGTATGGCCATTGATCCAGTTGACCATATACCCCCCATAACTGGCCCCTAGTGCACACATGCGCTCCTTGTCAACAGACTCGTAGTTATCAATCACGTAATCCAGTCCAAGCATCAAGTCCTTAAAAGGCTTTCCGCCCCAATCTTGTTTGATGGAGTCAGTGAACTTCTGGCCATACCCTGTTGAGCCATGTGGGTTGACGGCAACGACAATGTAGCCGGCATTTGCAAAGACATTGGGATTCCAGCGATTTGACCAGGAGTTCTCCCATGCACTCTGAGGACCACCGTGGATTAAAAACGCCAAAGGATACTTTTTCCAGCGGCTAAAAGTGGGCGGGCGTAGGAGGAGCCCATGTACTTGATGGCCGTCTGCACCCGGGAACCAGAACTCTTCAGGCTCTGAAAGAGAATAGTTTTTTATCCGCTCAGTATTGACATTTGACTGGCGCGTGATTTGGGTCTGGTTGTTGAGGGCAATGGTATAGAATTCAGGAGGGGCAACAAGGTTGCTTAGCGTTGCAACGAAAACGTTTTCGCATAGTAATTGGAGATCCGATGCCGAGTCATATTTCGTCACTTGTCGCAGCTTGTTGGTGGATACTTTGACATTGAAAACCTTGCTCTTCCCAAACTCAGAAGCAATCATGAGTAAAGTATCGGAATCGCCCGACCACTCAAGAGATGAGGGCGATCTATCCCACCAAGAAGCAAGCTTGGTTATCTTGCCGGTTTCTCGTTCGTAAACAAAAATGCGATTTTTGTCAGCCTCGTATTGCGGTTCCTGGAAATCAGCCAAAGTTTCGATTGAAGCTATACCTTCATTTGAAGCCACGCAATATATTTACCATCGGGAGAGTACTGGGGCTGAGAACTGGCTCCTAAGCTATCTGTCAGTGATTTTGGCGAACTCTGCCCATCAAGAGAGACAACGTAGACGTCAGATTTAGTGGTCCAAGCCTGTTCACGCCCAGGGAATTTCGAAATAAAAGCTAATTCTTTTCCTAAAACTATTAGATACAGATCGAAATTATCCTTTACCGTCTGGGGATAAAGAATAGTCGCCAGAATCACCAAAGGGAGCAACAGGCGATTCCTAAAAGTCAGAGAAACAACTTAATTGCTTTACTAATTCGGTCCCCTGTAGAAGGTTCATGGGTTCTGAGGCAAAGTACCAGATAGGATTGTTTTCCTTTCCTCTTTTAACACGTACACTAAAAAGCTGCCGCTTTGAATCTGGGTTGATGAAAGTATCCCAATGGCGGACGAATAACTGGTCAAACACAAGCGCAGAGTCTCCAAAATCTTCACGATGGCTACGGCGTATAACCTTGGCAGAAAAGATCAAGGTTCCTGTTTTAGGATGGAAGGTCAAGTCATCAACCTCCTCCAATCCCTTTAGTGGAGAAACATTAGACGGAGGTCGTATAAGAGAAGGGTATCGGATTATATCCTGGAAGTCTTCGGGCATGCATAAAGACCAAAAATGATTGTCAAAAACAAAACCCAGAGTCACTTGATCAAGCCACAGTATAGAAGGCGGTGACTTGAGAACAGCACCAAGTTTCGAAAAAAGTATAGTTATATCATGGGTTTTAGGCTTTGATTCTTCACGGATGGAAAACTCGATCACATGCGCCTTAACGGTAGTGCTGTGGTTCCTGGGATCGTATGCACTAGTAAAATAGAGCCCATGAGTTTTTTCGGGGGACAGAACAATCTTTGATGGGCGTGGCCAAGAAACAAGCTCCTCAGAAGTAAAATATAGCTTAGCTTGGCAATACCCTAAGCAGATGATTAAGAAGGCCAATAGCCCTAGGAAATTGTACTTCATGCCTAGGAGTATAGGATTATCTGCTAACGAACGACCTCTCCACAAAATTTAAACCAATACATCCTCAATCCATTGCCTACGTCGGCATGACTAGCCAGGGTTGAGCTTGGGGCTACCATACACCTCCGAAGCCTCCTTGAGATAATTACAATTGCTAAAAACTCGGTTTCATTGCTGGCTGACCACGTCATCCTAAATGTTTCTGTTTATAAAGCAGAATCTGATCCAATCTACCCACCCAATCAGATTGGACCTAATGCTTGGCTTCTTATTGAGTCATGGGTCAAATTTATGTTCCATAACCTTAATTTCCTTGGGTATAATGTCAGTTACCATGTTTTATAAATGCTAATTTCCATCAACTTAATAAAGTCCCAGTTTCCACAACAAAAATTTCTATTAATTAAAAACATATAAACAGATATATTGCAATTAATTTATAAACACTTGTCTATAAAAAATTAAGCCTATATTTTACAAAATGATGATAAATACCACTAAGCTACTTGTAAAATTAAAAATATTTTTATCAACTTTTATTTTTAACATAAAACAAAATAGTTATTTATCTCATAGCCAACAGCAAACTTGATTTAATTGAGAAAAGTTAATGACATCAACAACATACTTCAAATATTCCATAGCACTTGCTCTAGTGTGTCATGAATACCATTTCTCCCAAAATAAGTGAGAAACTCCAACTAGGAGAATTGAACTCAGGACCTGATTCTGAGGGTTGTGGGGATCCTGCAGACCCTTGGGCTGTCTGCCCGTGTTTTTCATGGCTAGCTGGTGAAAGAACTGAAACAGGCATTGGTTTAAATCTAATTAATCAAGGAAATTTGCAGGCCTGCCTGGCCACAAATTTACAGAAACAAGCTGGATTGCTGAAAGCGCTAAACCAATATGATGTCACTCCTGTCATAGTTGACAGGCCATCTGAAAAGAGGTTTGCTGCTCAGCACAAGGGGTCAAAATCCAAAAGGAATTCAGATAATTGGCTAGAAACCTGGGCTGCCAGATCATGTGATCCCCGGTCATGTAGTGACCCCAAAGCTACTCCTGAAGATGCTTGGCTTATGAAGCAAATGTTGACCTGGCTTATGGTTCCTGGAGGTCTCTTGGTCCATGATGACAAGAACTCCAGTGGCAATGATGAAGCCATGAAAATGTTGTGTCTGGACCGTCAGATGGAGATTATTTCAACAGAAGATGTGACAAGACAGAAGAATCAGAATGGGGCCAGAACTCTCAGCTCAAAGAAAACTGAGCAAACTCAGCTATCAGGTGATAGGTTAATCCAAACTTAGCATTTTGAAATGATATTTAAACTTTGGTAAAGTATTGTTGAAATGGTATTGCCATTATGAAATAAAATAAGATTATGGGACCTTGTTCTACCATTTTATTTCTTATTTTGTCTTGGTTGTTTTCCATTTTACTACTGTTTCAACTAAAAATCTTGAGCAGACAGCCCACATTTCTGAGAAAGCCCCCAAAACCTGGTCCACGTTTTATTGTCCTCTGGGAGCACCCTTTGGTCCACTGCATTTATCTGACTACCCCCTTAAGCCAGAGTATCGGGAGTTGACTGTGAAAAATACCCCCACCCAGACCACCTGGCCCAACAGATTACCTCACAGACAGCCTTCCACAAAGGTTCCTGGTGCAAGCAACCAGCTGCCAAAATTTTTGTGAAGTACAACTATTTGCCTGCCTACCAGACAGATATGAAAGCACCCCCGACACCCAAACCTGACTGCCTACACCCCACCCCAGGTCTGAATCCTCCAACAACCAACCAATATGCAGGCATTGCCTACATTACCTTGGCTGGGCTAGTTGACACAATGGTACCAGCCGCTGGACCCTGGGCATTGATAGGCCAATCAGCCTCTTATCTCATCAAGTCAGCACCCCATTATGATGGGCTCTACCCTTCTCCTCACAGAGTAAGTTGGCAGCTGAGGCCAACAGACTTCCCCCTGGGATGCGGTATCCTGACATAGTGTAGCATTTGATAACTACCTTATAAACCAATTACTTATTTAAAAAAAACTTACTATTTCATACAGCAGCAAAGACCCATAATTAGATTTCCCCAAGAAAATCAAATAAATTATTCTGCTCATCAGCAAGTGATTTAAAAATTTATCAGATAGAATATTTTCAATCCCAAACATTTTTCTGAACCTGTTATGTCATTCTTTAAAGCTAGATATCATATTTAAGATATATAATTTAACTGATTAATCAAGGTTGCACATTTCTAGGCTATGAATTAATTCTTAAACTCATCAGCTCAACCAAAGCCAAAGTATTACAGAAAAAAGATTTAATATTTATCATGCTCAGCATCTCATTTTGCTTCAGGATGCTGCTTATACATCCTCTTAATAATATCCCCTTTAACAAATGCCAGTACCATAAATCTTCACATCATGTTACTTGCAGCATAAATCATTTAAGAGGTGATATCATCAGCCTATACTTCAAAAAAGAAGAAAAAACTCAGCCATTATATTATCTCATGCCACATGGTTCTTATCAAGCCATATAATGATAGATATGAAGTTGTTGTCAGGGTACCAGTCTCTGGGAGCTGGGCAAAGAAACAGGGTGTCCATGAGGGTTGGTGGGATAAACTCATCACAGGTTTTGTTGCTAACTTGATAATATATAAGGTCAACTGTCCTAACATGACCAGGGCCTGTCAGATGACATCATAAAGTTTAACAGGCCTATGCAAATGATATAGACCATTTTAGATAGTTGATTATAAGAGGCATCAGTGGTAGGTTAAAAAAGGGGGTTGATATGGCTTAGGGATGAGAGCAGGTTCCACAAGAACCAAGTACATGAGCAGATAGATGTAACTGTTATTAAACACCTGCAGTAGTATGATATACCTGATTCTTTCTATATGCATTCTTTTCTGGGTTTTTTATATGAGCTAAAAAGTCAGACATAAGTATGCTTTCTAAGGTAAAATCCTTGCAATCAGGGGTTGAAGAGTACTCTGTAAAGTTCATTGGTTTTTAGGGCAAGCCATGAGGTCTAAAATAACCAGGCCAAGGGTCTACAGACAGGTTAACTGGACTATTGAGAGGGCAGTGGACCATAAAAATTAGAATTTGAGTGTCAGGGCCCAGAAAGCCCTGGACAATCAGCTGGCATTCCTAGAGGCAAAAAACCCCACAGTTTGGGAACCCCTACCAAGTATCCCCCAGAGCGAGAAAAACCCCCTTTTGACTAAAAAATGGCCCAGGATTTAAGAGGCACACAAGCCTCAAATCCCTGGCTTCAATTCCATTATCAAATTTGGGCCTCTCAACTATTGGGAAATGGCACATTGGGAGCACAATTGTTCAATTGCGCAATCAGGCGCTTGATCACTAGCAGGTTCTATAAATAACTGTGGCACCTTGGCATGCTGAAGTTCAAGTAAGGTTCATGTTATACCAACCAATGAGCACCCACCCCCTGGTCCAAGTACGCAAATTCCAGTAAAAATTGTAAGTTTAACTGCAATTGATACCATCAGTTCTCTGGTGGCACTAAAAATTTCAAAATTACCAGTAAGTATAAATAGTGAGGAGGAGAAGCCCTCCTCACTGTTGACATCTTAATAAAGCAAGTTTATGCCCAGAAATTATTATCTTATTGCAGGAATTGTCTATTTTTGCTCTAATTTAATTATTCTCTTTGAATCTATTTGGGAATCCACAACACAATGCAAACTTGCCTACCCATATACTCCTGGTTATACTCCTGCTATCTCAGTCAATCCACCCTGCACTTTTGACTTGAAGTATTACCACCCCCACCATCTGGATCTCCCGCCTACTATGAAAGAGATTCCTGCTGCTCCCCCTACCCAATGTGCCTCCTGCCCAGGAATTCAGTAAGTTGGGGTTCATTTACATCACATTATTGGGGCTGGCCAACCAGGTTGTGCCCTATACTGGGAGTTGGCGCCCCCTTGCTACTACAGTTAACTACCTAGGGTGTATTGCGCCTATTGTGTACATGGCCTTCCAGGCCCAGCCTGCCTCCCCTATGGGAGCCCAGTCAGACTCTGGTATGGGCCGTGACAGTTAGAAGACTAGAAAAAGATAATTTAAAGGTTCATTGATTCTTTATTTCAAAATAAAATTATTGTCAAAGGCTTAGATGTTAAAAAAGTTTGGATACAACCAATCTAGTTCAACATCCAACACATAACCTAATTTATTACCAAATAAATTTCTCAACCATTCATTTGTTTTGGCATCAAGCCAATTTCCACCTGACCCATTCAAGTACCCACTTATCCCTGATCCAAGTCCTTTCACCTGATACTAACCACAGATACCAGTTAGGTGCCTGCCACAATATTTCTGGCTATAATAGCCTAATTTCTCATCCAATAAAAACACTATTCTTCAAATTATTATTTGAATCTTCCCCAAAAGTTACCTCCTTGTCAATATCATTAATCTTGAGTTAGAGGGGCTTTATATCTCCTGCAACAGGATCATTTCCTTGTGAAGCTGATCTTCTGGGGTTCTGGTTGCACTGATCAGGGGGTATTTCTGCAAAGTGGAACAGAAGTTGGGGCTTCAACCTGATCCAATGCTTTATCTGTATCAGGGGTTTCCCTGGCATGCTAAAAAATATCACAACCTCCCAAAATAATTCAACATTCAACCCTGAAATGATACTTGAGCTCTGCTAATCCAGTGGATCAATATGCAATACAATCTGGTTTTAGCACACCTTTGGTTGTGTCCAGATTAAAGCCTGGAGCAGAAAAAAAGAACATAAACAAGAGAGCAGATAACAATACCTTGAAAGAGATGACACAGGCCAAGCAAACTCTGGAACATGTACTAAAGAAATCAAATTAGAATCAACTGACAATTCCTTACTTTATCCAATTTAAATCCCAAGGACCTGATCATCTTCTGACTTCATCTGATGGGCCCCTAGATGAAGAAGAGGTTAGTTTAAACTGTCCAAGTTTTTAATTGCCGTTTAAAGCATATGGATTATAATTAGCTAGCCACAGCTTAAACAAGAGAATTGGCACCAGCTACCCAAACTTAAACCATACCATTGAAAACATATGCTTCAACTTTATCTGATCTGATCTAGACCTAGGGCAGGTTAAAACCCCACATTCCCTCCAAAATTATTTTCAGCCACACTTCTAATCAAGAACCCTGAGCTTCATAACATCATAAATTAATCTAAACTGGCATCAAATACACTTTAAATGCCAGGCAGCAGCTTCAAGAGAGTCAAGAGGATCTATGCAGAGGACCTAATGAACCCTAGAGATGCTAATAACATATTCACTAATCCAGAACCCAACTAATAGCAGAAAAAGGCAAAATATTATCCCAAAACTTGAAGAACATGAAATAGACGCAGAAGACCCTATGTTCACACAATACCAGAACCAATTCTAAATATTATTTCACCCAAAAATTTAATTGGGGTACTCTAATTAATTTTTTCTCCACATTTTATATAAATAAAGATCCCTAAAAATGATAGCTCTTAAACTATCCTTGAGCTTAAACTCTATAACTTTGAAGCTTAATTAATTTATCACCATTTATAAGATGAGTAAAATAATGCTTCCAACATTATTGCCCTCTCTTACTAGAGATCCTGTCTCTTCTTACTCTACCCATTATCAGACTGTCCCCAATCTAGAATATGATCCTTTTGCCATTAACAACCAGGACCATGCTTAAATTAAGATCCAAGATTGAATATGTACTCTATACCTGCATCACTTTTCTTACTGTCATATACTATATATTGAGGTACAGGAATAGTCTCTTTGGGCGCTTCAACCCAGTAGCCAAAATTTCCATATTAATGCTGACAGTCTGACCTGTGACCTTCCATCTCACAGGCTTCTCCTTCAGTCAGGTACACAACACCTGATTTCCAAGCTCCCTGTGATGTATGGACTTTAAAGTCTGGGTTCTTAAGTTCTTTTACGCTATTTGAAATGGTAGGAAGATTGGGGGTTTGTTAGTTCAATTATTAAGCAATGTGCATTTCCTTATTGAGGGTTTCATCTTTGGGTTTGGCTAAGAGGCCCATTTTTCCAGAAGACACTGCAGGATTGGTATAAGACATGGGCCCCCAAGCTTTTCTAGAGCTGGTGTTATTCTTGGTGGTTTTGACTGCATTTACCTTATCTAGACCTCAACATTGTCAAAAGTTGTGTGTAGGAGATCAGAGCCTTAGATATTGGATCTCAGTTGCAGATCTGGAAGCTGTAGGGAGGTTAGTTATTTTTGCAGGGATTTTATTGTCAATCCCTGCAATTATGGCTCACTTAACCTGAAAGTATATCAGGGTCTCATATTTTTAAATAACAGGCAAGGTCAGTTTACAACAAAGTTCCTGAAGCCTATACACAGAATACTGTTGATCCCTAGTGGCTGTACTAAATTCACTTTAAGCTGTGGCTGAATAAAACTGTTGGTTTGCTATAGAGTTCATAGGTTATAATAAATATCTATAAATAAAGTAATTTATAAGCTCTATAAATCTGGTTTCTAGAATAACCTGGCCTCCTTATAAATAGTGCTGAACCTCCATGGAATCATTGGGCCCTACCAATTGAGAGATCTAGGCAGTCATGTCCACATCAGATTCAGAGACTAGGTGTTTCATAAGTCAGTTAATCTATAAGAAGATTCATTAATACCAAGTAATACAGTAGTTTTCAAAGCTATGGAGCTAAGCAAAAATAACTCAGATTTAAACAAAAGGGACTCAGATTTAAGAAAACTCCAAGTCAGGCCTGTTTCAGATAGCAAATAATTTAAGTATTTTTGGTGAATTGGCAAAATTTAAAACAAGAAATATAATATCACTAGCAAAAATATGAAATCATATCAAACATTAAACAGCATAGTACAAACTACAAAAAAATGACTTGGTACAACAAGTGAAATAGATTGGGGTTATTCTGAAATATAGTATAATTCTATCAGGATTCAGATGAGGTAACAACAGAAAGGCTAAACAGAAACAAAAATAGAGCAACCTAGAAGCAAGATTTCACAAACACTAAACAAAATGAAGTCACACAAGATGTGTAGCATTTGTATCCTAACATAAAAAAGAACTTTTGGCAGCCAATCAATGACTATCTAATTTTTAACAGAGGCATTTATTAATTTTCAAGGCTTTTTATCTGTGTGTAATGGTTTCAAGAACAATCCAAATCTGGACTTGTGATTACAATAAAAATCAGAGCATAAAATTTTAGCCTTCTTCTTTTAGTGATTTTTATTGCTTTTATTTTATAATGGTTTTTTAACAATAAACCTTTTATGGCCTCAGCAGGCAATCAAGCAAGGTGGCAGCCAAGACAGTTTCAGTGGAGGTGTGGCTCAGTATGCCAAGGTCCCTGTTTACACCCAGATATTTTATTGGGTGATGAGGAGCTAACCTGTACCTGACTCCCAACTCATATGGGGCTGACATGGTCATTAACCACCAAGAGTATATCTCTGTGCAAGCCCTCTTTCCTGAACTCACACCTGGCACCAGTTGACAAGCCAATCAGATTGGTAACCCTGGTTTGAAACAACATTCCTCAAATAGATAACTGGCTCCACCTTCACCCAATCAGACTACAGTACCTATGGCCCAGCGCGCCAGGTGCAGAATTATTGTTGTCCAGATTCTCCAAGAAATTGTGGTACTTGACCAGCATGGCCTGACCTGAGACCAAATTGCCAACCAATTGAAGTTTGCCAATCCACTTTTATGCAGTAATTCAACAACTTAGTGACCAAGGGGAAAATTGGGATAGCCAAGCATCAGAAGAAGGCACCTGAATCCCTGATCAACAATATATAACCAATTATGCTTGATCTCCTGCAGTGGGACCCTAAGCTTACCCTGGCTCAAGTCCAGAACCAGCTTTCACACCATAGAATATGAGGTTTGGAGCATATGGTGCATCTCTGGATGTATGACAAAGTGGCCTTGGTATTGACTAATTTCAGTGGGGGACCAATGGGATGATAGAAAGAATTTCTCATATGATCATGTCATAGTATCTACTCTTACTCAATGCTTGACAAGTTTATCTGATGATGTCATATTCATCTTTTATTATAAACTGTCTATTGCATTTGACAATTTTTGGGGGAAAGAAAAACCAAATAAAACCAATGGAAGGAAGAAGGTCAAAAGGGGACTCTCATTGGTGCATTTTTGGACGTTTTGGCCAGGAGCTCTGTCTATTATTAGACAAACCATTATTACAACCATGGTTATAAGTATAGACAGATTCTTGGTCAATTACTTGACTCCTGGGATAGCTCAAATTCCTCTTATTAGATTTTCTTGAGCCGCCATATGGAAAACAATTCCAAGTAATTCAAGACAATTAAATAATGTCAAAACTTCAGGCTCAACCTGCCAACAAGGTTCCAACCAAGCAGGTTTGTGACCCGTAATCCAATTACCTGGTCACCCAAAGCCAGACTAGGAAGTCAACTTGAATTACCAAATCTATCAACATGAACAGATTATGATCCTTCACAGTGGATATCTCAATTTGGCGCTTGACTCATTATCAGGATCAAGCCACCCCCTCTTCCATCCAGCTGTGTGATCATCAATCATGTTCCTACTATCCATTGACTCACAATAACTATATAGTCACTATCTCGCAATAAAGATTATTATCTATCTTCTAAATATTTTTCCCCATGTAACTCTGCTAAAACAGCACAGTTACAACATTGGTAGCACAGGTAGGTTCTCCATCCTACCACATCTTGAAAAATTCCGCCTGTTGCCTGCACACGCCGCGGCCAACAAATCCTTGACAGAATCATGTCTGGCCTCCTGCCTGCCTGGACTCTGTATACCCCTGGTACTGAAATACCTGATGGTTTTGTTCTCTACCAAAACAGGGTGATCCCACTACCCGCCTTCAACGCCCTGCCTGCCCAAGGGTTCTTTCAGGCACCTTACTTGGTGCCACAACCAGCTGACAAAACCACCATGCCCGCCTATGTTGTACAAAGACTTTGCAGCGCCGCCTTGGAACCCTTTGCAGGGGCCAACAACAACAACGCTGCCGCATGGATCCAGTCCGCCCAAAGCAAGCTGGCTCAGATGGAATGCCCACAGCAATTTTGGATCACAGAGATCTCCATTTTCCTGACCCATGATGCTGGCACCTGGTGTGACAAGTGGCACAAAAAACACACTGACAAGAACTGGGAAGCCTTCAAACAGGACTTCTTGGCAAGGTTTGTGCTTAAGGATATGGCACTCATGATCATACACCAAGTAAAGAACCTGACCCAGACAGGCACTGTTAAAGAACTCACTCACGCCTACAAGGAATTCTGCCTCTGTGCCCCATTTGACATGGCCTTTGATACCCCAGCAACACACCTCATGTACTACAACGCTCTCAAGTTGCACATGATGAGACATGTGAACCTGGACCAGGTTACCAACCTGCAAAGCCTGTACCGTGAAGCAGAAAAAGCAGAGCAAACATCCAACGCTCTATACAAGGCACAGAATGGGAAACAAGAGAGACCTAAGGACTCCCATTCAAGCAGGTGCTCCTCTTAACCACCCCCTGGGGGCAACGGCAACAACAATAACCACAAACCCACGGGTTCAAATGGGAATGGGAATAACAGCCAGTCAAATTGTACCCATTTCTGCGTCACTGCCACCCAAGGCAACCAGGATGAGGGAAAAGCTCAGGAAGAGCACTAAGCAAGCAAAGCTCTTCTCACGCAACTCCTGACTTGCCCAACAATGAATACCGACCCAAGGATGTGGACCAATGCCCAATGATCCAAGTGCCCTCAGAAGACCTGGTACTATACACCATTGCCAGATATCCCAATAAATTGATGTCTTACCCTTTCTGCTTTTGAAGTTACACAGGCTCAGCACTCCTGGACTTGGGCGCAGACCAAACCTTAGTCAACAGCAGCTTTGTGGATAAATTCAAGCTGGCCACTAATCCTTTGAGGATTAAAAACGTGGTCCTGGCTGATGAACACCACATTGCTGTGACAAAGGAAACTTCCCCCTTCTCTGTCATGCTTGAGAACCTCCACTCCACCATCCAAGGTCCCGTCATTGACTTCCCTAAGTTTGACATTGTACTGGGGCTGGACTGGTTACAGAAAAACAACCCCCACGTGGACTGGGCGACCTCAGTGTTGACCATCAAGCGTGAAGGTGTCAACCACCAAATCTACCCGGACTCTGTAGACCAACTCCTACGGGACCACGTCTTTGTACGCATCACGGAGACCTTTGACAAGAAGGAAAACCTGAAAGCAATTGACTGGGACTCCTGCTAGTATGAAATCATACACTTCAAGGACCACCAGGACACCTCCACGCTGCAAGATTGCAACATTGTGGCCCGTCACCCAGAAATCTTTAAGGAGGCGTTACCTGGGCTACCCCCTGAGAAACACATCCAACACTCCATTCAACTCAAAGGGGCTGTTCCCAAAGCACGCCCTATTTACAGGATGACCCCATACAAGGATAACACCCTGCGCGCCTATCTCAAGGAGGCATTGGAAAAAGGACTTATCTGCCCCTCACAGTCTCCCTTTGGGGCCGCCGTATTCTTTGTGGCTAAAAAGGACAGCACCTTACGCCTGGTCCTAGACTACTGCGCCTTAAACAAAGTCACCATTAAGAATTGTTACCCATTACCATTAATCAACAATCTTTTTGACGCCTTGGGAGGTGCCTCCGTCTTCTCCAAGATTGATCTAACTGCAGGCTACAACCAGATTTGTATCAAGGAGGAAGACATCTCCAAGACAGCCTTCTGCACCAAGTACGGTTCCTAAAAATGCGTGGTACTCAACTTTGGCATGACCAACACCCCGTCCACCTTTGTAACCTTCATGAATAAAGTGTTTGCACCACACATAGGCAAACACGCCCTAGTGTACCTGGACAATATTATTGTCTACAGCCTCTCGGTAGAACAGCACCACAAAGACCTGGAGGAAGTCTTTGCAACCCTGGCACAACACAAACTGCTGGCCAAGCCCTCTAAATGCCAGTTCTTCCAAGAGCAACTACCATTCTTGGGACACATAGTCTCAAAAGACAGCATCAAACCCAACAACCAGAAGATACAAGCCATCTGCAAAATGCCACCTCCCAAAGACAAATCAGAACTCTGCACCTTCTTGGGAATGGTGGCCTATGTACAACACTTCATACCCAACTGTGGCATCTTGACCGCCCCCCTGTCCATCATAACAGGCGCCAAGTCCAAGTTTGTATGAACCCCCCAACGTGACCTCTGCTTTAGACGTCTCAAGGAAAAGCTCACAACAGCTCCCATCTTACAATACCCCAAACAAGACGGAGAGTACCAGATGGAAACCAACACTTCAGATGCATCAATTGGGAGAGTACTACAAATTAAGAATAGTGATGGTGACTTCCTGCCCGTAGCCTACAAGTCACGCAAACTGACAGATGGCAAGTGTTGATACCCAATCCACAACAAAGAACTGTTGGCCATTGTACACTGCCTAGTCAAATGGCGCTGTTACCTGGAACGGCAGGAAGAATTCACAGCACTAACCAATCATAAGTTGCTCATCTATTTCAAGACACAAGCAAACCTGTCACGCCGCCAAGCACAGTGGATGGAAATCTTAGAAAGGTTTAACATGCTCATCCAGTATAAGCCTGGGGCCAAGCTTGCCATGGCAGACACCCTGTCCCGTCTGTATGTTTGCGCTTCTAGGGGAGAGAATGGGCTTGACCCAGACTGGCCTCTCCTAGTGCTCCATACAAAAGACAAAGGGTTCCCCGCAGGGACAACCAATATCACCAAAGAGATGTTCATCAAGAATGAACACCTCTTTGCTGTGTATACAGGACTCTTCACAAAAAGATGTTGGATGGCACAATCATTCCCTGCATCCCCACACATCAACAAGTTGATACCATTCTTTGCTACCACAGAGATCTTTGACATACCAAGAGCCAAAATCTATATGAATTCCTAAAACATAAATCCTGGTGGCCAACCTTATACCGCAATGTCCAGGAAGTGCTAGAACAGTGCAAGGTCTTCAAAAAGTTTGCCAGAAGCGGAACCCTGCCTAAGTCTGTACTCCCTATTCAAACCCAACTACTGTTCAAAGTATGGGCTCTGGACATTGTGGGCCCCATGCCAGGAAAGCACAAAAACAAAAAATACATCATCACAGCCATCAATTTTGCAACAAGGTGGCCAGTAGCCCAAGCAGTGAAAACACACACTGGTAACAATGTCCGACAATTCATTGGCAAGGAAATAATCAGCAGGTTTGGAAAGCCAGAACTCCTGATAACTGATGAAGGCAAAGAATTGACCTCCAAAGACACCAACATGTACCTCACCAAAAATGGGGTTAAATACACTGTCACAACACCATATCATCCACAGGCCAATGGACGCGTAGAGGGGCTTAATGATAGCCTTGTGCAAGCCTTAGTCAAACTCACCGCCAGGAGACCTGAAGACTGGCATAAGCAGCTAACAACTGCATTACTTGTGTGCCAAACCCAAGTGAACAGATCCACTGGAAGAAGCCTGTTTGAACTGGTATACGGCACACAGCCAAATATCATTCAATCATTGACAGGACCCAAACTGGAAATTCCAAGTCAAGTCCCCCCTTGCTCTGACCCTCAAATAATAGAGGCCAACAGCAAACAAGCAACCAAAGAAAAGGAACACTTACAAAAGACCTTTGTTCCCATTTGCCAAAGACATGAAGTTGGGGACAAAGTCTGGGTCATGAATGTTGACAAAAGCAAACTACAACCCTAAAAAGTAGGGCCAGCAATAATTCTAAAGGTAAACAACAATAACACTTACCTCGTGCAAGGGCTCAGGAAATGCAAACAAGACAAGACCTTACACCACAACCGCCTATGACCCTTCAAAGCAAGATAGAAACAACGGGAAACCGCCCTGCCTGCCACCAAACAACAACTGGTTTGATATGGCGCCCAGGCTCCCAACGACCTCCCTGACAACCTGCCCCCAGAAGAGGCTGACCTTCAGCCGGGGGGGGGGTGTTGAAACCGCAGGCTTGACCCGCCAACAAGGTTCCAACCAAGCAGGTTTGTGACCCACAATCCAATTACCTGGTCATCTGAAGCCAGACTAGGAAGTCAACTCAAATTACCAAATCTATCAACATGAACAGATGATGATCCTTCACAGTGGATATCTTGATTTGGCGCTTGACTCATTATTAGGATCAAGCCACCCCCTCTTCCATCCAGCTGTGTGATCACCAATCATGTTCCTACTATCCATTGACTCACAATAACTATATAGTCACTATCTTGAAATAAAGATTATTATCTATCTTCTAAATATTTTTCCCCGTGTAACTCTGCTGAAACAGCACAGTTACAACAATAATGTTACACCAGACCTCATTTTATCTAGACAGCCATGTAGATATTCATCTAGGTGATATCATACTCTATAATATTGGGGACATTGTCTGGGAGCAACACTCACAGATATTTAATGATCTATATCTTGGAGTACAAGACCACACTTCTCTCTTTGTTAAGCAGATGGTAGCTGGCTTGTTTGTCCAAATTGCTTTCCATGTGAATAAGGGCAGCCAACCACATAAGGACAAGCACCTCCCACCCCAGGTCACAGACATCTACCAAACAACCAAACCAATTACATAAAAGGAATATAATGGGCTTTTTCTGTTGGCCTTCACACAAAAGCCACTTATTTCACCCCCTGCTATCACCAAACCTCACATTTCAGCCCCTCTCACCCAGTTCCAGGTCAAGAAACCTTAACCCAGCACCACATATAAACCTTCTTTTCCACCTTATTCTGACTCATAGGTATCATTCTTCTCACCCCAAATAAACTCTATACCACCAAAAAGATTTATTTATATATTTTATTATCCAGAATTTCAATTGTTTATTTATCTCTTTGTTTTTTATTTTCATGTTTCCCATATGCCTAGCTTATTTTTATATAATATCATATATTTACTATGCAGTGTATCTAGATCCAGAACACATTTATTTTTAGCTCTTTAAAAATCCCCCTGTGGCAGAAATAACAACAATTAAATGTTTAGTTAAGTTTAAATTAGATGATTGTATGTTCATTTTGTTTTAAGAAGTTGTCAATAATCCAAATTCAAAACCTTAATGATAATAATTAAGCCAATCAGGAGTCATATGAGAAAGTGATTGTTGTGACATAAAGTTTATCATTAATGTTTGAATTCAGATCATTGGCAACTTCTCTAACCAAAATGAACATATAATAACCAAATTTTAATTTAACTAAAAATTGAATTTTTTATTTATGTCACAAGGGGCTGTTTAAAAAGCTTAAAACAAAACCAGAAATTATGGAAGCAAGGAAAACCACAAAGAAAACAATAAAAATTGATAATATCTAACAAAAATATACATAATGGATAAAAATAAGAAAAATGATGGGATATTGTAATTGTACAGAAAACAAAAAAGGAAAAAAGGGGCAATAAGATCATAATAAAATATATTTATTGTAGTCAAAGCTATAAAAACATACAAAAGGATCAGTAAAAAAGCAAATTTGAGAACTTGAAAAGCTGCTCAAAGACCTTGACTCAGCAATTGCTGAGATCAAGGAGATTAATCACAATATCAAAGAAAAGGCTAAGTCTTCCATGCTGACAGGTAACAAAATTGACAAGGTATCAGCCAAGGCCCTGATTATGAGAATAAAGGAGCAGATTAGAAAGGAACAAAACCTAGCTCTCAACTACAATAAAATTGCGGTTTCAGCAAAAACCAAAAAGTTATCACTAATAATTCCTGAGAGGCCAAGGGGAAAGGAATTAACTGAGCACCAAAAACAACAGAAAAACCCAAATGGGCAAAACTACTAACAAATTTCAAACTTTATTATGTTAGAAAATAATAAAACAATGTCTTTTACAACTATTGCATTCATTTAAAGGGAGGGGATAGAATTTGGTTGGGGGGTTGAATGTCAAAACCAATTGAACAATTATATGAGGGAATAAAAATGCATTTATTGAGGCAGGAAAATCTGGGCAAATTTAAATTGACAAAATAAAAGAGGAAACTTAATCTACTAAAAATTGAGAAACCTGTCTTGGATGCAGTTACCACTGCTTTTAGCTACTCTTGCACATGATATTTAAACAGAGGTGTCTCTTGTGTGGGTTAGGTGGGGGCTTCTTCAAACTAATTCTTCAAGTAATAGTGTGAGGAACTTTCTTGGGTTTTTCAGTAAATATTTGGATAAATATCCAGGCGTAATTTGGCAGAGATCCTCAAGAATTTGTCAAGGATTAAAGTAGAGGCCCAAGAGATAGGCGTAGCTTTACACTGATGGACAAGATGCCTTATATGTCAAATAATACAATTGAATGTCTTCTCAACGTTCAGAAGACTGTGATTGAGGGACTATAGTTCAAATCACATACTCTTTCTGTGTTGTATGTCTGGTTGTATGACCCTGAGATGTAAAAAATCTGAAACTAGCCAAGAGGCCTGCAAGGAGGGTAACAAAAGGCCTGCATAGCTTGTTGCGCCAAAGATGGCCCATCCTGCTAATTCTTCTAGCAAAGAAGATCCTAAATAAGTTATATAAAAATGAATAAAGAGTTCCAAATACTTACCTTTTTTATGAATTATTAATAGTGTTGTAAGAAAAGTCCTGGTCTCTTATGTCCCTGCCACTTTTTACACAAACTACGCTAGCCACATGAGCAGGCAACTAGCCATGTTGTCTCCTGTTGTTTGCAAGCTCAAAGATCAAATAGACGGGGTATTACCTATGTCAAAGGATGCACTATCACAATTGAAGTACAGAAAGGGGCTACCAAATGGGCCATAGATACATATAAATATGCACAGCTGGTCTTCCTGAGCCCAGTGGCACTTGATGAAGCTTACAGAGTAAACTCCATCAAGCTTGTTTGGGACATCCTGGAGATGTTCCTATTCAAGAATATACCAGAGATGGGACAGTCTCACAGGGGTGCTTGCTTCTGTTTCCTGGTAGAACATACACTTTCTTACTTTTTAGATAACTTTAGGGGTAAAGTGGAAAAATTGGCTGTTGCAGACGCAACTGCCGCAAATAAGACCAAAATCCTCCTTGCTGACTTTGGGCTGGCCTGGAGCAGGGACAAGAAAGGAATTCTTTTGGCCATGGAGACAATATTCTCTAAAACTAAATACAAGAAAAATCAGTGCATTATACAATAAGCTGTGTACATTAACTGAGGCCTTTGTTAGGCAAAGACTCTATATTGTATTTTACCTTGTTTATCTCTTCTACTTTGAAATAAGCACAGGTGTGGAAGACCTTAACGGGATTCAACTCAGAATTGACAATTACAGGATCACCCTGGAAAGAAAGAAGGTTGCTCTGACTTTAACTCAGTAGATCATGTTATCCAGGATGCCATGGTCCTGGTGGGCATATATGGGTTTGCAGCCCCATCAGAGAAGCTGCTCCTCAACTCTCATCTGATGATCCTCCCTTTTACAAGTTGTCAAGAATGCTTCAATAATGGTATATCTACTGTATATGATGTGGAAGTAGAGGATGTGCACCACCTCTATTGCCAGGTGGTTACACATGTGTAAACTTGCCACAGGTGTAAACAATAAATCTCTTCTACTCTTAATATATGTTCTAATTTTAATTCTTCACTATAAGTAAAGTTTAAACATCTTCACTTAAAAGATATATTAAAAACAATATATATAAAGAAAATATTTATAAGTATATTTTAATATATTAATTAAATAAAATATTACTTACTTTGTTATCAAGTGCTTGGGATAGCCACCATAGGCTATTTCAAGGATTTGGAATAATATGGTAGACTTGGTCATCATTCTTCTGATTTATTGGCTACCAAGACCCAAGCACCACCACTTTGTCAAGCTTAATAAAATATTGATGTGATCCCGCTGATATATTTGAATAATCAGAATACTGAAAATTACTCCAAAGCCTGATTCTTATACAAGCACAATAACATTAATTGGCTGATACACAAGTCAATTAGATTGATTAATTGGGAATATGATAAAATATTACTAAGGGATGCTCCTCTGTCAAACCTTCCAGCATCTGGGTTTGATTCCAAGAAAGCACCAATTATAGAAGGTCAATTAACTGCAATACAAGATGTGAAGTACCCATTCAACGGGTAACCAATACTTGAAGCTGCATGAATAGTGGACAAGATGCCGCCAGGACCCTGTTACACATACATGAGGTATATCAATTAAATTTAACTCCATGCTGGTACAACATAGATGCCTAGCTCTGGGGACTGAAATTGGCAGTCTAGGGAATAGTGGACTGGCCAATGAGTTAGAGGCGCCAGAAGATAATCCTGGCAAGAGAGCTAGATGCCCTATAAAAGGAGCTCTCCTAATAATGAGATGAGCAGAACATTCACCCTTGGTAGATAGATAATTGACATTTTTATTTTAGTATATCACTACTATCCACCACCTAGTAGTCAGAAGTATCCAAGTGAGAGCACACCACTGTGCACTTGCAGTATTGTGAAATTCTCTAACGGGCTAACAAGGAATTACCAGCCCACAGAACCCCAAGACCTGAATGGTAGCTACAGATTGTTGCCATACAATCTCCTATCAATATCCTCATAAATGACAAACAATAAAAATAATGCATCAAAGACCAGAAATTTTGATAGATTATAAGAAATTAATTTAAAATAAAATACAAAAATTGAATCTCTGTGTTATTGACAACTCATTTTTGATTATGTGATTAGCATATTTTAAATATAAAATGAATGTCAATAAATTTAAACATAATAAAATAAAATGTTAAAGAGAAGATATATAAACTACTATAAGATTAATAATAGAAAAATCATTTTAATTGATTGGCTGTTCATCAAGGCAAAGATGAATATATAATCCAGAATGTGCATAAAATTTAGCCATGACCTAAGCTAAAAGGGTATAGACCCTAACCTATAGCAAATTAAACAAGCCTACAGCCCAGTTAGGGTTCCCTGCTTGACAACTTGCTTGAGCCACTCAAAGACATTCTTTATTGGGTTTAGTAATGGTGAATATGCAGGAGTACATAATATGTGCATAGGCGCTGTGACCAATTTCTGTTGGCTAATTACCACACCTGTCTCAATTGTTAGAAAGTTCTTAAGTGTATCTGCCACCTTTTGGTGCCCAACATTATCCAGTACAATAAGATTGGTGAAGCCTGGGATAGTGTACCTGTGGGGTTCCTGGTTGCCAGCCCCCAAAGTGTGTCCTGGGTCATAGCCAGGGAATGGCTTGAAGGAGTTGTCATTTACTAGTAGAGGGTGTTGGCTAGCTAGAAGTTTATACTGATCCTGCATTAATGCAAACTCTTCCAATAATTTTCTGATTACTAGGCAGGCATCCCCATCATGCACTTGTACTTCAGCTGGTGCTAAACCTTCTGTAGGCCTGTACCAGTCTTTCAGCAACCTAGTAAACTCATTCCTAATGAACTCCTGTCCCTTATCTGTCATTTCAAGGTGTCTAGTCAACCTCTCCCACTCTTCCTGAGAGGTCTTACTAGTGGCAAACCTTATACAACTTTGGCAATATGTATCTTCTTCCCCTTAGCCAGGGTAAAAGATATGGGGCAATTCACTCATGGGGGTTATCTGTACTACTTAGAACTTTGGGCAGGGGTCAAAATAAGCTTTTATTCACAGTCAGAAGAAAGATCCCCTTAGAAACCTTCTGATATATTGCTTGGGGGTCTAGGAAACAATAGGGATTTGCATATATCTTGGAGTCTTTCAACAATATCTTGGACTCCTTGTACTTGGACTTGGGCTCCTTCTCCTTCTCCTTGGTCTTGGACTCCTGCTCTTGAGTCTTGGGCTCCTGAACTCTGCTCCAGCTCCAGCTCCTTTGTCTTGGGATCCTGCACCTTTATCTTATGCTTAAGACCTCTGTGTAGTCCTTGTGGCCTTTGTAATCCACTTGTGTCAGTCCCTGAAAAGCCTCAGATGGCTTCCCCTTTTATAGCTCCTTGTTTAAGTCCTGATTCTCTCTCAGAACTCTTGTTTCCCAAAGCTTAAACTATCCAGTTTTTCCCCTCTACAATATATTAAAGTTTATATCTTACTTCAGCCAAATTAAACCCCTGAGTTTTCTGCTTAATTCCCTCATTTTTTAGGCTTTAACTCTTCAGTTAAAGCCCTCAAATACTGATCAAACAGGCTTTGACCTGTAGCCAATCAAACGCTTGTATTCAATGAGTTTGCCAAACAGTTTGCCCAAATGACTTGCTCTTGACCATGGTTTGAACCCAGCACTGTCTTGCTCTGGATAAACAACTGCTCTGCGTTTTAAACGGTTTCACCATAATTCCTGTCATGTTTCTCCGGCAAAATTTGAGCACCTTTGCCTATGTTTTACTTAGGGGATTTGCAAACTGTTGATTATTCAACGTTTCTCCAAGTTTCCCTGCATTTTCTTCAACATTTCACCACTTTGAACTTGCCTGTTGCTTGCCTTTTGCCTTTCCCAATCATTTTGGCAAAATTCCAACACTCATTTTCACAGTTTCTCCATCCTGTTTCTGGCCTCTTTCTAGCTCCTTTCCACTCAATCAGCTCTTTAATAAATTGAAGTTTAATTCCTGGAAATTATTTCTTCTTCTCCTGCTCTTATTTTTATGATAATTAATTTCATCCTTATATCATATCTTTTGGCAGCATTAATGAATTCTTTAACTGCTTCTTTCTTATCAATTTCTCTTTCAAGAATCTAAAACCAGCATCCTAGCTTCTGTATTCATCTCAGCCAGTCTTGCACCATGATCTCCTGGTCCTTCAGCTAGTCCTTCATCATGATCTTCTTCTTCAGCTAGTCCTTCCTTATTCATCAATAGTCCTTTTCAGTCTAGCAATCAGTCATTTTCAGCCAGCAATCAGTCCTTTCCAGTCCTTTTCAGGTCACCAACCATTCCTCACCATGAACCACCTAGGTTCCAATCCTTACAATGAACCATCTTGGTTTCAATCCTCATAATGAATCATCTTGGTTCCAATCCTCACAATAATCTTTCAGTCCCTCAACTAGTCTTTACTGTTGATCCTGCACTATGAACCACTGTGGTTCTATTTTCAGTTCCTGTTACCAATACCTCAGACTCAGGCATTAAGTCTACAAGGCTACTGGAGTTTGACTGGGCCCTAACAAGTGTTCTCCACTTAGGCTATTCAACCACAGACAATCCTCATGTCTGTGCAGCTGTCTTTACTCACTCAGATAATTAAGTTTGAGCTTTCAGTTGCAAAGTAATCAACTTTACTTCCCAGAGGCCTGATTATACCAAGTTCTGCAGCTGCTTCCCCAAGCAGCCACCCTGGTAACACCCCTGAGCATATTCATGCCCCTAATGGTAGCCTTAGGACCTCCCAAAGCTCCCAAGGAGACACAGACAAGGACACCCTACCAGTTTGTTAGGTAAGGTGCTTGCTCACAGACCTCCTGTAAGTGCACAAGGGCACATAGAGCCATCTTAGCTCCTCCCTTCCCTGGCAGCCCACATTACCTGCCAGGGTCACATCATTCATCAGCCCTGGTAGCCCGCGTTACCCACCAGGGTGGTCCACTTCCCACCCCTAGCAGCCATCATTCCCTGATGAGTGAAGACACCTAACCAGCACCCTAGCAGCCAATGTTACCTGCTAGGCTGGTTCATCATTTTCCTCTAATAGTCCTCTGTTACCTACTAGGCAGGCCTTACCTTTCCTAGTAGCCAATGTTCTCTACTAGGACTATACCTGTATTAAAACCACAGCACATTTATCAATTCTCAGCACTGTGTCTTTATTTGAAGCCAAATCAACCCTCACCTTCAAAACTGCTTTCATGTGGATTGTCACAGCACCTAAGATACTCTTGTACCAATTGGAGAAATAATAGAAAAGTCATGCCATTATGGGATCCCTTGATTATTTGATACATCTCAATCCCTTTTGGAATAAGGGGCGCCATCATATAATAGGCTGTGGCACAGACTGACACAAACCAAGATACTCTGTCTTTAGCACCTCTGGGAACATAGCCATATGAATTATGCATAGACAACAATTCTGATTTGTTATTATAATGGAATTAGAGTGTCCCTTTATTTTTGAGAGAAGTGTACACCTCTGAATATTTTTACTAGGTCTTGATATTGGCAGGGCTGTTAAAGTTAAAGGGAGATACCCCAAGTTTTTTCCCATGAGAACTGCATCCTCCTGACCACACAGCAGAAAAAGGAAATTTAATCCTTATTCCTAAAAGTAGACTGGATCACTGAATGGATATTTTATAGTTCAAGATGAAGGTCTCAGTTAATCTACTGGTAAATGGCCCATTTATAATCTTTGGTGAACATGATTGACAGGAACTTGACTTTCTCTATTTGGATAATTTGAATGATGTTAAGAAGCCAGTTATATAGTTTGTTGAAAATTTTTAGATCCACTCTAAAAATACCTGTATCCTGTATTAACCTGATAAGAATAAGGTGCTTTATGTCATGGATAATCTTCTTAGTTGAATTTTTGGGTACATTTGAATCTGAATTTTGTACAGTGATTGGCACACAAGGAATAGGAACCTTGTTGCAGAAGACTGTGACCTTTTTTAGCACCTACTGCCCCTCCACAGTTATATAAAACTCTGGCTCTTTGTCATTGTCTTATTCACCATTGCTTACATAGGGCTCATAGCTAGTGTCAAGCACTAGCTGAACCTTTTATATCATGACTGTTGGGAGTGACTTCTGATAGCAAACAGGCTCAAATACCAAAGAAGTGAGCTTGACTTCCTTGTTTTTCACTATTTTAGATGTGAAAACTTTGATGGCCTTTCTGGATAGCTTGGGAATGTAAAGTCACTTCCCCCTTTGGCCTTGGATAGGACAATCTTCCCACGTTGCACCAAAAAATCTCCTTATAAGCCAGCCAAGCCCCTCAACTCTCTTGAAGATTTAGCCCACACGGTTGACAAGAGATTTGTGTTAGCATACCCTTCCCAGGCGGAAAATGTTGATGTTGGGAACTCTGTTACTACCTGGGAGGAATCCCTGATTAATTTGGACTATCTTTTGGCTTGGGCTCAACTGCACCTAAAATTAATTAGGTCTAAACAATCAGGTTGCGCTACTGCTAAATCATTAAATTCCAACTTAACTGGATTGAATGGCAAGCTGCCCCATTCATTTGACCCCAGCCAATCAGAGTTGGTGTCAGAAATTGGTGTAAAACCCTCCAGCTTGCTGGATCTGCCTGGCAAAATTTATCCTGCAGCCAATTAAACCCGCATCCCTGGGTCAGGTGACCTTGAACTTTGAATTACACTCTTAAAGCAAGACAGAGGACTTTGGTCCCCTGCCTACTCATTTTTACAATTAAAGTTTGAACCATTCAGCTTGAAATCTGGTAGTCTTTTGGGTCCCCCTTTTGGTCCCTTTTAATTTTCTAAAGTGTTAGTATTGGTTTCCCCTTCCTTACTTTTTTCTTGCTTTTGGGCTGTGAAGTGTCTTTTTGAAGCTGCCATATATGTTGTTAGCTTTAACGTTAAGGCTTATTTAACTGATTTAAAAGAAATCTGTTAAAACTTAAAATTAGTGATTAAATCAATATAATTACCTATTTTAAGCTCTTTTTCATTTTTCTTTTGCTTTTGATTAAATCACTGCTTTATTTACGCTCCAAAGCTTTTGGTTTTGCTTTCAAAGTCCCTTTGATCTGTGGTTGCCGTCCTTGATTCCCCTTTGGCCCCAACAAACTTTCTTGCTTGTTCTTGTTATTCCTTGTCTATTTTCCTGGGGCATTGAACCAAAAGAAGCAAAAATGAAGTTGCTGGGTTCTTCTTGGACCCAAACAAAATGTTGGTGCCCCTTTTTAAGTTTGTTACTCTCACCCTGACGCCAGCCTTGGTAATGATATGGTGTACCTCCCCTGATCTTTGAGGTTGTATCTCCCATTTATTTAATCATGTTGGTGCCAATCCTGGTCAATTTTTGCATCTGTTGAAGGACATCCTCAGATGGGCTGTTGAGCAACTTGGGATATTGCTGATATGTTCAAAGCTACAGATAGATGTTAGCCTTGCCAATGTACTCTACCTAATCCTATGTAAGAGCACTACAGACTACAATAGAATAGAACTTTGAATATAATTACGTTTATTGATACTGGAGTACAATCTAGCCAGCGGCTGCAATCTATCCAGGTGTAACTAAGAACTTGTTCATCCTTTCAGGTGTCTATATCAATATATACTGCAACAACCCTTCTTATTGTCCTTTCAGACAGTTCTCTGTGGCTATCTTTGCAATAGGTCTATCTTTGCTGGCTACGCCCATCCTGATTGGCTGTCCTTGGCACGTGATATGCTACTGACCTTAGCAGGCGTCCATGGCACTTCAGCTACAGCCTACGCTCTTCTTAAGCTAGCCTAATGACATTTATCAATTGGCTGTATCTTACTCGCCTATTATTGCGCTGGGAAACTACACTGTATTTAGTTGGTGCTTAGAAATTGTCCCTGTTCAGCCCTCCTACATTGGAAGGTAGAATTCTGGTATTCCATTTTCAGGGTTTAATCAGTGATCCTTTTCTGGTTGGCAAACCTTCTGCTTATTAATGCAACAAGTCAAATTAGGGATTATACACTGTATAATAGCAGACTCAATCCATTAGTGACTCAAAGGATTATCTGCCGTGTAATACTGACACAAACCAATAAGGAACCCAATTATACATCGTGTAATACTGATCCAAACTCAGTATTTCTTAGCCATTTGTATATCACTTGTTTGCTATGAACATATACGTTCATAAGGCTGTGTGGGGCTGAGTTGATACAACATCTAGTAGGGTAGAATAGGTGATATACAATTGACAATTACAAGATTACATGGCGTGTAATCAATGATAATTGCTAAATTGTCTAACATTTATATGGTGTATAATTGCTACATCAATTATAATAAAGCAAGCAATATACGGCGTATAATCACATCACATTAGGACAATCAGTGATAATACGGCATATAATTGTTACATCTATTATAATAAACTAACAATTACACGGTGTATAATAACTACACTTGGTTAAGTGATAACCAAATGATAATACAGTGTATAATTGTTACATCTATTATAATAAACTAGCAATTAAACGGCGTATAACTGCCATATCTATTAATATAATGATGACCAGTGATAATACAGCGTGTAACTGATTAAGATTTGCGTGCAATGATTAACCTGATTATTTGTGGTCAATCAGCCTAATCTCACACGGGCCCAGGTTATCCTTGCCACCAGCAAGAGCATTCTGAGAAGCCTTGCTTGCAATGACCTTGAGTTCCCTGCCCTTGAACCAGCCCCCTCAATGCCCCCAGGTTTGGCCCACCCAATGCCCCTCCTTTCCAAGGACCTGATTGTCCTGGTCCCAGAAGAAAGCTTGATCATTCAAGAGCATGCCCCCAAGCGCGCCCCCTGGCTTCTTGGTGGAATGATTTTGATGGGTTTGGACTCCTACTTTCCCAGAATTTCTGCTGCGTCCTCCCTATGGACGCCTCTTTGAGCGGCCATTCCAGTCTTGCACTAGATGGTATCCTGGTGGATCCTTCCCACAGGATAGGAGCCAAACTTAGTTAGTTTAGCCCCCTCTCTCACAGGGCACCTTTGTGTTTATGCTCTTTGCCCTCTCAACCTGTGTAGCTTGAATTGGTTGTTGTTTCTGTGCAACCTCAACAGTGTACATTTCTATATTGCCTCCTTCCTGGGCTGGCACTTGTGTTGCACTAACAAATTTTTTGAGCCATGGGGACACCCCTAACCACAGCACACACTAGCTGCATTATCATTTATTTTTGTGTACCTTTCATTTTGAAATTCAATTAAACACTAAATAAAACTCAATTAAGTTAAAACCCTGGTTTTGAATTTTAATTTTAATTCTGAATATGGTTATTTAGTTAGAATTTACACCACCCAAATACCTGTTTATAGATGTTTCATTTATTAATTAGTTGTTTTGATTTTAAAAAGACCATTTTAGATTTACTAAATTAATTACCACCCATTTCCCCCAGATTTTACACTATATTTAAATCCTCAGAATAATGTTTTTTATAATTTATGTTTTGATCATGTGTCTTATTTTAGATAGATAGGTATTATTCTCATTTACATTCCATTTCACATAACAACTGAGTATTTTTGTTTACTGATTAAGTTGCTATAGTATTTTGTTTTTGGATTGAGTTTTGACTCCCCTTTCCTGATTGTGTTTTGTCACTAATTTACATAGTAAACACATGTATATCAAAGATTGACTCAGATATTTTTTTTGCAAATTTAAGTATTTTCTACTATACTTTGAATATTTTTTGTTTGTAGCATGAGTTTTTTTGTTGTTTGTTGAGCCATTTTTTCTATTAACACCCATAATCCATGTTAACAGAGATATTTTTATAATGATAGTTGGAGGTTACTTAAATGTATTTCATTTTGTTTAAATCTTAGCTATTTTTTTCTTAGCACTATATCAGTGAGAACTACTACATCAGTTTATACATATGGTAAGAGAATTTTTAGTTTTGTTGGTAAGGTGTGCCTTTTTATTAAGGTATTCTTCAGATAACTCCCAGTAAGCCTCATTAAGATCTTCCCAACTCTCTTCCAGAGTCATATCAAGTTCTTCTTATAAATAGCCATCACCTTGCTTTTGAACACAACAAACTTTGACTTTCACCAATTGAAAATATATTCCATAAAAACTTTAAAAGAATTGAGATTAAAGCAACTATTGATACAAAAACTATTTATTTGTAAAATTAATGTTTACTTTTTATAAAGTAGTTTTTAAAGCTATAAACTAAGCAAAATCAACTAAGATATAAATGAAACAGAAGAGAATCCAAATCTACTGTTGATTAATATAAATTTATTGGTTTTAATTTCATTTGCATCTGAATTAATTTTGTTTACATACAAGTTGCTTTTGTTTCATATGAGGTTTTTTTCTTAAAGATGAGTATTTTTGCTTGTTGGCATAGCTTTTAAAACTACTGTATAAAGTCAGGCATAAACTGTCATAGTAAAAAAACTGGGAAATCATGAAAACCATTGCAAAAATTGTCAGGCTTGAAGGATCTAAATCAAGCCATCAATTGGAAATGGGTTACAACATCTCCATTTAATCAACAGATCTGAATATCTGTACCAAATCAATACTGATAGATTGATGTAATCTCATGATCACTCAATATGCCCTATTTTATCAGAAGGTCCATCATAAGTTAATCACTCAAGGGTTTTTTGTGTACTGAACTAGTTACATACAGTAGTTTTAAAAGCAATGACAACAACCAAAAAACCTATGATTTAAACAAAATGATACCAGATTTGAATGAAATCCAACTATCAGGTTGAAATATACACTCTGTTAACAGGGATTTTTGGTGTTAATGGGCAAAATGGGTCAACACAGCAAAGAAGTGCTCACGCGCAAAGCAAAACTATTAAAAATACAATCTGAAATACATTGATTTGCAGACAAAATGGTGTGAGTTGACTTTTGGTGTACATGTGGGCCATTATTTTAGGAATTAGGCCATTTTCTAATACACATGCTGCTCAAGTTACAGCATAACACAGTTTGATTTTGAAAAAAATCAAATTACAAATGTTTATATTTAAAACAGTAATAAATCAACAAACATTTAATATTTTTCACACTGTAAGCTATCAAATGAAGCTAAAAATCTTATCTTTCTATTAGAGTTAAATATTAATATGTATATTATATTGAATATTAAAGCAAAAGCAATTTAAAAGAGCATGTGTTAGACTTTATTATATTAATTGATAATGAAATAAATAGATTGCTTTAAGATAAAAAGTTATCTTTTATTAAACAATATATACTTTTTATTTATTGAAATTAAAGATAAGATTTAGAGCTTTATTTTTGCACTTTATTTTATTCAAAAAGCTCAATTCTTTAGAATTTTACGGTAGTTTGAAGTTAGAATGTTATTATCACTGTTTAGATTAATTTTAAGGTTCAAGGGAGCTTTGAACCTCAAATTAAGCATCCTTTAAATGTATTTCTCTAATATTTTATCATTTTAAAAACATGTAGAAGAGTTACAGTTAAGTGAATACATCATTTTAATTGATTTGCATTGATTATAAAGAGGATATGATGTAATAATGATCCTTAGCTGCTTCACATGAATCACTTGTGCATAAAAACTGGGTATTTAGCTAATTCTACAAACATAAATTCAAGTTCAAACTATAGTAAAAGCTATCACACCATTTCTTTCAGAATGGTGCCATTTAGCTTGGTCTATAAAAACTAAAGCACCACAAAGCTTCTAATCCAAAAGACCCCATTCAAACTGCCACATTCTGATCATAACTACTCCAACATCAAGGCACATTTAAGAGATCTGACCTTATTACAGATTTAAAACACTACCATGTCTTCAGTTAAATTTACTTCTGCCATGCTACCTTTTTTCCCTTGGGATCTTCAACAAAAAGAGAAAGAATTGCAATGTTAAAAAAGGCATTCCTCTTTATTGCTGTTGATGATCTTGATACTTTCATCAAGCACTTCCTTACTCAAACTGAATTTGAGAGATCTCAAATCCTTCCAAGTATTCAAAATCAGAAAGGCAATTAATTCATTGAAAACTTAAAGGATCTCCTAAAATCTTCTTCCCAAAAGCATCTCCCAGCCTTGCAATCTCTGGTTACTTCCAGCTACTCTTTAAAAGAGCTTAATGATATGGGGTTTAATATAACCAAAAGTGAGTTTGAATACTCAAGAAAAATAAATAAAAATAAAAATGTAAGCTTAAACAAAAAAAGCCAAAAAAAGAACTATTCATTAAAAAAAGAAATAATTAAAAAAATAATTAAAAAATTTCTAAAATTCTTTTGAAACAAGCCAGTTTACAAAAAAGTGCCTGAAAAAATTTATAAAGATATTGAAAAAGAAATGAGTGAATACTCAACTGCAATAAAATACTCTCTCTTAAAAACAAAAAAGAAATACATGAAAATATGATAATAAAAAAATGAAATTTCAGTTTCAATTTCTACTTACTATAAATTAATCCCTAAAAATATAATAAAAAGTAAAAAACAAACTGATATGTGCAATATTTAAAATTTAAAAAATTCACTAGGAAAAAAGAAGGAAGAATGTGAAAGTAAAAAACTTACCATTACCAGAATCTATAGATAATGACTTAAAGACTATTAAGCAGCACCAAGAATTTTATATTCATCAAGATAGGGAATATAAAAAAGATATTAACAAATTAGATGATGAGTCTTGTGTTGTAGTTATAGATTACAAAGAAAACTTAAAGGTTTGAAGTGGTCCAATTGAGACCAATAATTGCTTTTATTCAAAAAAACCTATCTCATTATTAGGGTTTGTATTAGTTTTCAAAGAAAACAATAAAATTAAATATAAATATCATGATTTTTTGTCTCAAATATTATCACATGACTCTTTATTTTCAGGTGAATGTCCAATAAGTCTTCTTAAATTAGATAGATTCAAAAAATATAAAATATAAAAGTGTGGACTGATAATGGAAATCATTTTAGATCATATGAATTTTTATATTACTTATTTAAAGAGGCACCTAAATATATTAAAGGTTCAATAAAATATAATCATTTTGTTGAATGTCATGGAAATAGCATTGTTGATGGTCACTTTGGTTTAATATCAAAAATGTTAAAAGAAAAAGAAAATGAGCTTTATATTAACAATATTAATGATCTTAAAAATATTTTTGAGCAAGAAGAAAAAAGAAAAGAATTATATAAATCAGTGCTATCAGACTCAAATGCTTCTCAAAAGTAATTCTTTTATATTTATGAAAGAAAAGTTAGGCCTATAAAAAGAGAGCTTGAAGTTAAAAATCTGCGCATTAATCCTTTATATTTGATAAAAGATGGGAAGCTATATACTTCACCTCTAACATTTGAAAGTTTATCAGAATATTCTGAGATAACTTATCATTTGAAATCACGTGATGATACCAGAGAAATAAAAATATCAGAAGATGCTAGTGGTGCATTAGGGCAAGTTCATGAAGTAGGGCAACTTACTAGAGGGTGTATTTTAAATAGAGTTATTAGTCTTTCAAAAACAATAACCTTTTTTTCTGAAACAAACTAAGAATATTTATGATGAGCCAAAGATAGGGTAATAGCATTTATAGCTTTGGGGCTGCTATTACTCTCCCATGCAACTCATCATAAATATTTTTGGTTTGTAGTTTTTAGTAGCACTTAAGATATTTTTAGTAATACTATAAGTTGCAATTTTCAATTCTAAAATTGATGACTTATTTTTTAAAAAAATCACCTAAGCCCAAGATCAGTTAAAGTTTTGGGATTGATTGTATTTTAAGCTTTCTGAATAATTTGAATATGAATAATGTGATTAAGTTATAAAATAATTAATCTGGCGCCTAGGGATAACAAGAAAATAAAGACTCATGTGTTTACTATGTGAATTGGTGACAAAATACCCCCAAGTGCAGTGATTCAAAACTCAACCCAAAACCAAAACACAATAGCAACCCACTATGTAAACAAAATCACTCAAATGTTGTGTGCAATGGATTGCAATAATGAATGATACCAAGGTATCTAAAATAAGACACACAATCCAAGACATAAATTTTAAAAATATTGTGTTGGGTGCTTAATTTGGCATAAAATCTGGGGAAATGGGTGAAAATTATTTGGGGTATTCTAAAATGGGTGTGATAAAACCAAAAACAACTAATTAAGAAATAAAAAATCTATAATTGGGATATTGGGTGGGAAAAACTCTAATTAAATATCCATATTCAAATAAAAACAAAAAATAAAATTAGGGAGTAACTTAATTGAAATTTATTTAATATTTTATTAAATTCTCAAAGTGGAAGGAACACAACAACAGAGTGACAATGCACCCATGTGCGCTGCGGTTGCCCCACAGGTCAAAGAACAGAGTTAGTGCAACCCAAGTGCCTACTTAGGAAGGAGATAGGAGAGGAGAGTTCAATAGTGAAGCTGCACTGACACAGATGGTTCAAGGAGCACAAGCTGCTAGGGTGCAGAGCATTAACTCTTGGGTCCCCAAGCTGACCCAGAAGCCCACCAAGGTTACTACAACAAAAACGGTTAGAAACAAGGAGGTAGAACTTACTTTGTAAGTGTTTGATGTTGTGTACCGGCAAGAGTCAGTCCCGTCAGCCATGCTGGAGAAGGTGAAGCCCGTATTTGATACTAGCTACAAGCCCTACGTCAGTGATGGCAATCAGGAAGAGGACAAGGAGCCTGAGTTCTACAGAAATGATGAGGGACAGTTAGCGCTAAAGAAAGTGCCAGCCTTCTACAACAAGGTACTGTAAATTCAGAACCTAAATGTAAAAATGCGGGATTGTCAAATCCTTGGTCCAAATTTCAAATCACTTTTGCAGGATGGCCTTTTTTAATTAAATTGAAAACTTTGTATTTTTATTTGAATATTTAATAATCCAGGAACTCATAGACACTTTGTAAAGTTCAAGTCAAACAATATATTTCCAATGGACGGAATGAATTAACTGGAATCAATTTTGAAGTGTTCAAATCCATCAACCATTTTCATTAAGTTTAATATGTTTTTTGAATTTGAGGGATTGTCAAATCCATGAACCAAATTCAAATCACTTTTAAATGCCGCTAGTAAACTCAGATATTAATTGTGGGAACTTGAATCCAAATTGAATGTACAGTAAACACACTAGAAAACACCAACCTAAACCAAGAAGCTCCACCACAACTAAAATCATGATAAGGAGCGCCTTTTAGGGAAGCTTCAAATATAAAAGTAGGAGGAGAAGAAGTATATTTTATTGGATGATACTTTAGACTTATATAGATTTAGCTGTGGCAGGGATATTAGTTAGATCAAACCCAGGAGCTGGTCATGTGCTGGATGGGTTCAAGTCGTTGGATACCTGGAAAGTCATGTGATATTGGTTTGTTGCCATTTCTGGTATGTTTAATGGTATATTGGAAAGGCTTCAAATTGGGCAATGACTGGATGTTAGGTGTGATGGCAATAGCTGGAATACTTGTACATCCAGACCCTCAACACACCCCTCCCTTAAGGGGTTACTCAAGTACATCAGAAGGGGGCTTTGTCTTGACGGCTGCCGCCTGATGTTCCTGGAGTTGTTTACTAGTGGGCACCAACTGGGTCAAGTGTTCTCCTTTGCTAGGGCGGAGGCAAGATCTGTGGTACTTTTTGGTGATGGGCTCTTTGGCACCCTGGAACTTAACCAAGTAAGTGTTCCTGTCTGTTTGGTATCTGATGATTCTTCCTGGTCCCCTGTGTACTGAGTCTAGTTTCTTTCTGTTCCTGGCTAGGACCCAGACAGGGGAGTTGATGGGGAGTGGGTCCTCTGTTGAGGTTACCTTTTGAGTTTTGAGTCTCTTTATTTCAGCCAGTTTGGCTTTGAGGCATATGTGTTGTAGAGCTGGTTTCTATTCTACTGTGGAAAGTTTCCCCGGGGGGATATTTACATATGACTGGTTATTGCAGGTGACTATTTCTGGCTTATACCCGTATGTTAGTTCAAACTGTGAGTAGCCTCTCCCTTGATTGGTACAAACCCAGGATACTAGTAATGCATGTTTCACGTATAGCGGCCATGTGTCTTTGGCTTTGCCATCCATTATTTTCTCCAGGGTTCTGATAAGGCTGTTTTTAAGGCATTCAACTCTGCTGTTGGCCTGTGGCCTGTAGGGCAAGGTTGTGGAGTGTTTGATGTTTTTTGTTTTTAGATTGTTGTTTACTATGTGGCCTGTTAGCTCTTTTGCTCCATCTGTTATGATGTAGTCTGGAGTGCCGTAGTCTGCTATGATTGCTTTATTGATGAATCAATTTATTGTTTCTGCCTTGTGATCTTTTGTTGCCCAGAAGATGGTCCAACATGTGGCAAAGTCAATGGCTACAATTAGGAAACAAAGATTTGTTTTGGTTTCTGGGAAGGGTCCCACTACGTCCAGTCCCCAAGCCTTAAATGGTTCAGGATCAGGTACTGGGTTAACTGTTGGCTGTGGCGCCTTGGTGCTGGCATATTTTTCACATATTGTACACTTTTTTAGAGCATCAATTATGTCTTGCTTAAGGTTAGGCCACCATACTATCTCTTTTCAGTGTGGGGTATATGTTGTTAGCCTTTGTGTGTCCTAGCAGACAATAGGTGCCTTAGTATAGTGTCAACTCTTTGTGCAAGTGGGATGTATGGAATGTGTTTATCTTTGATGATTTGGTATACTGTGCCATTTGATATGTGGAAATGTTTTCATTCCTTACTAGTGTATTGTGGGTTAGTTGATATGTGGAGGGATCCTTTCCTTTTGTCTTGTACTCAGTGTTGTATAGGTTGGGCCAGTCAGGGTCCAGGTGGTCAGGGTGATCCTCTCTTGGCTGGCATAGCCTAGAGAGAGCATTGGCCGTGACCAGCTCTGCCCCCTTTTTGTATTGGATGTCCAGGTTAAGCTGTTCCAGCAAGGACATCCATTGGGCTTGGCGCCACGCAAGTGCATTCTGAGTTTTGGAATAGATTAAGGATTTGTGGTCAGTTAGAAATCGGACTTTTAAGTGTCCTTTGAGGTAACATCTCCATTTCTTGCATGTGTAATATATTGCTAGCAATTCTTTATTGTGTATTGGGTATCTCTGCTCAGTTTTTGTTAGTTTTCTGCTTTTGTAACATACTGGCAGGAAATTTTGCTGCCCTGGCTGGCAGATGCGTAGGACTGCACCAATGGCAGTGTAACTAGCGTCTTACTCCAGCTTGTAGCACCCGTTGTTATTAGGGTATTACAAGATTGGTGCTTCAATCAAGCTTGTTTTAATAGTTGGAAATTCTTGTCACATTCTGGAGTCCAGATGAATTTCTTTTTGGCATTACCTTTAGTTAGGTCATTGATTAGTGCAGTGAGCTTTCTGCAGTCTTTGATGTATTTCCTTAGGTAAGCTACCATACTGAGAAAGCATCTAACTTGTTTCACAGAGGTGGGGCGTTGCATGTTATTTATGGCTTTTATTTTATCTGGGTCTGCTTTAATGCCACTGTCAGAGACAATGTGGCCCAAGAATAAGATTTCCTTTTCCATAAATTGGCACTTACTAAGCTTAGCGTATAGTTTGTGCTTTGCAAGTCAATTGAGTGTCTTGCAGACATACGTGAGGTGTTCCTCTTTTGTTTTTGAAAATATGATGATGTTGTTGAGGTAACATAATGTGTTTGAGAGACTGCTTAGAGCTTGGTTCATCATGGTGACAAAAGTTGTGGGAGCGTTGGTCATCCCAAAGTTCATTAATTTACATTCAAACAACCCAAATTGCGTGCAGAACACAGTCTTTGGTATGTCCTTCTCTTTGACTTCAACTTGGTTATAACCAGATGTGAGGTCAATTTTCAAGAAATTTTTTGCTCCAGAGAGCCTTGAAAATAGGTCTTCTATGAGGGAAACTGGGTATTTATTCTTTACTGTACTTGCGTTTATGCTCTGTAGTCAGTAACTAGGCAAATGGATCCTTCTTTCTTCTTTACAAAGAAAACTGCTGCCCCCCAAAGGGGTTCAGATGGGCAAATGAATCCTTTGGCTAGGTTGTCCTTGATGTGGGCTTTAGGTGTTTGGATCTACATGGGGAAGAGTCTGTAGAGGGGTGCAGGTTTGGGCATTGCTTTTCATAAGTTGATGCCATGTTTGACCTCTTGTTTGGGGGGTAACTCTGTGAGTTGTTCCTTGAATACATGAGCGTATTCATTTAGGAGTGCCACAAGTTCTGGACATTGGATCTTTTGTGTTTGTAAATTATTAAATTTGGAGTATCTCATTATGTGGAGGGTACTGTCTTTGGTAAGATATTCAGAGTTATCTTGATTTATGACTTGGACAAATACTGTATCTCTTAGAATTAGGTCAATGGGTTCTTTGAGAATTTTGAAATTGACTCCATTGTGTTTTGTTGTCATGGTTTTTGTTTTCCAACATATGCTGGCATTCACTCAGGTGAACCAGTCCATGCCTGCTACAATGTTGTAGTTTATATTGTTCATGACAAGTCCTTTGATGGACGTTTGTATGCCTTGGAGGTCAATTCTGAAGGGAGTTGTTTTGCCTTTGAGTAGAACTTTTGTTTTGTCTGCCATCTTGGCGTATTTGAAGTTGGATTTGACAACTGGTATTTTGTACTTGGTTACAAAAGGTTTGCTAACCATAGTGTGTTGTGCACCAGAGTCAGATAAAATTTTATGTTTATGTGATTTGTAAGTGCATGGATAGACAAGAAGTTGTGAGTGATCTTTAATTTTCAAGTTCATAAAAATGGAGGATTACAGGACACGGGGGATGCAAGCAGCAAAGTTTGTGCCTTTTTTACTTCTTCTTGTCAAGTTGGGGGGAGACAGGGGCACTTAAGCCTGTTCCCCCTCCTCTTTTCCCTGTTCCTCTGTTTTGAGACCCTTGAGGTCAGAGAATGTGGGGTCAGATTTGTAGCGGGTTGCTACTTCAGTGTTGTTAACTTCAGCAGTGTCCTCTTTCTTGGGACAGGTGCGGTCTGCGCTTTGGCTACAATTGATGTTGTTACAATTGGAGCTGCTGTTTTTATGGTTGGTATTTTGGCGTTTATTGCCATTGGCGTTTCCTCTGCTATTGCCATTTGAGGAGTGGTTGCCGTCGCGTGCCACATATTCTATGTTGGCGCGTTTTTCAGCTTGCTTGGCTTCAGCAATGAGCACAGGCATGGAGGTGTTAGCCTCTGGGCAGATGAGGGCAGCAACAGAGGGTTTCATTCTGCTGATGAATGATGCTCTGGTGTGTACATTGTCAGCTTGTGCTGGGTTTTAGATTTTGCATTGTATTTCTTCAAATTTATTGGCATAGGCTGCAATAGTGGTCTTTTGAGGAAGATCACTGAGCTGTATTGTAATATATTGAAGAGATTTGGTGACGCAGAAATTGTGGATGATGTCGGCTTTGAACTCTTCCCAGTTGTCAAGCTGGTCGTTGGTTTGTGAGCCAACCCAGGTGGCAAACCAGTTAGCTGCGGCCTTATATAGGCGCTTGCTGACTTCCTGGACCCATTTCTTGTGAGGGATGCGGCTGGCGCGGAGTTTAGCGGCTGTGTGGTCTAGCCAGTTGATGACATTTTCTTTGTTTTATCCAAAGAACTTGTCAATAACAATGTATTTGGTGTTGGCAACTTCACCTGTGATGAATGGTTGTGTGTTTGTTTGTGGTTGAAGAGAGCAACTGTATTGAATTATCTTGGCACATGCTTTGGGCATGACCAGACCTTTGAATACGGTGCATCCACTAGGAATATCTTCGTCAATGTTGTGGGCACGGAAGTATGTTTTCCAGGTATCTTGGGATGTGGCCTTGTTGAGTACGTAGGCAAAGGTGGGCAAGTTCTGTTCAGTCATTTTCTCTTTCATTGGCATGATCAAAAACTGTAGTGCTACCAGTGATAAGGAGCCCCTTTTTGGGGAAGCTTTGAATATAACAGTAGGAGAAGAGAAGAAGTATATTTTATTGGATGATACTTTAGACTTATATAGATTTAGCTGTGGCGGGATATTAGATGGACCAAACTCAGGGGATGGTCATGTGCTGGATGGGTTTGAGTTGTTGGATACCTGGACAGTCATGTGATATTGGTTTGTTGCCATTTCTGGTATGTTGAATGGTATATCGGAAAGGCATCAAATCAGGCAATGACTGGATGTTAGGTGTGATGGCAATAGCCGGAATACTTGTACATCCAGACCCTCAACAATCAAATGAAAAATTCAATCTCAATAACGATGTTTAGACATAAAAAGTGATTAAACTTCAAAATCATTCAAAACTAGAAAGGATACAATATTATACACTTCAAATTACGGATATAGGAATTCTGTTACTATTCAAAGCTAAATCAAGAGAAAACAACTGCTCACAACTAAACCAATAAATCCAAATAAATATATATTTAATCTAAAATATATATTTTTATTTTATTTTTATGGACTGTCAATCACATTCTCAACCAGCTCCTGCACCAGCCTGCAGGGCAGCCTGTCTACAAGGGCGTCCCAGAGGGTCCAAGAACAGACCCAGAACCCAACTCAAGGGGAGTCATTCCAACACACAGGCCTCCCAAGGTGTCAGGGCCAGCCAACCACCTCCCATATCTCAAGCCAGGTAAAGTAGCCTCAATCCAAGACAGAAGCCGCTCTCAAAGCCTGCAACCAAAGTCTCTCATACAAAGGTCATTGGGAATAATGAGGTTACATACACCTCCACTGTGTACCCAGTTGTTACCAGGCCCCACACTCTTCATCCAAGAGTTGCTACTTCCTGCCCCCACATTTTTGATACCTCATATGAGCCATTGGCCACCACTGAAGAGCCATCTGTGCCTGTGTCTTATGCCACCATTAACGGCGCCAGTGCAACCAAGCATGATCCCACCTTCTATACAAAGGTCCCTGTCCCCTGTGTTGAGCCTGCTAGCCAGGATGCTGTGGTACCTGCCAAGGGCTGGCGTCAGTTGACAGATAGTGAGTGTGAAACTCTCCTCAACTGCTTGAATGGGGGAATGGTGGTTCAGGATATTGCGTCCTGATTTGGTGTCAAGGCCAGATACATTGCCAACATCAACACCAAGTATGCAACACCGGGTGTATTGCTGAGTCTACCAAGGCTAAGCGGCAGCCCAAACTCTTGCAGCCTGTGCATATTGACGCAATAAACAGTGGGTTGCCAAGGATTGCCACCTGGAATCACTTGCTGTCCAATCAATGCTTGCCACAGAGTTTGGGCTTTATGTTTCTAAAACCCTTGTCTACAAAACTATGGTTGATTTGGGCTTCTTGTGGAAGATGCTTGGAGTTTCTCTGTATAATAGAAACAAAGAGAAGGCCATTGAGGATTGACACATTTATGCCAAGACATATATGGCACTAAAGGAGACTGGGAATGTCCAGTTCTTCTACATCAACAAATTGTTGTTTTCCTCCTCACTCAGGTCTAGGCATGAGTGGGTCAAGAAGGGGTCCAAGGACAGCGTAGCCCATTGTGCAGCTGTCTGTTCCCAGACCTCATCAATGGTTGCGCTTCTTGGTCCTCACAGGTTGGATCAATATCAGATGATCAAGGGTTCCCACAATAGCAGGACCTTTCTCAATTTTCTCTGAGTTGTCAAGGAGTATCTCAGATCAACTACTACAGTACAACCAACATTGTTGTGTTGGATAATGTCAGGCTCCACAAAGTGGATCTGGTTGTGTCCAAGTTCTTGCCTATCAATAAAAATAGCCATTTGGCCAGCCACTGCCTGGCTGACTGTCCAATGAGACTCCTCTCCCTCTCCCCATATTCTCCATTCTTTAACCCAATTGAGGAGGTCTTTGGGTGGATCAAAAATAAGGTGAAGCAAGGCCTCCCTCAGGACACTGAGGATCTCTTCAACATCCTTGAGGTCAGTCAATTTGCAATACCACCCAATGTGGTGGCGGCTTTTTACAAGCACTCAGAATCCTTCCTCCCCAAATCCCTGGCCTCCAAGCCAATCAGATAAATGGGCGCTCCAGGATTTATTTGTTTTTTATTAGGACTCAACAGTTATTATTTATATATAATGACGTGACGTTTGATTGTATTATAGACATATAAGAGTATGTAGAAAAGGTAAGTAAAATTAATTATACTAGATATGAAGAATATACTTTTATTATAATGCACTGAATATTATATTGACTGTTGCGCTAACAAATAAATAAAATAAAAAAGATAGAAATAGATTAATTTTATTTCAATAATTGTGAATCCTTGTCAGTACTTTGACTTTATTAAGCCACAAATTAGACCTTGCAGGTCATCATCTGATCCTTATTAAATCAGTGCCACTATAGCCACATGACACAACCACCAATGATTTTTATGTATCACTTACTAATTAGTACTTAGGACGCAGATCAAGCATATCAAATATATTTATCAAACCATATTACAAGGGAAAGGTAATTTGAGTTCTAAACAATCACTTGTTTAGAATATAAGTGGAGCAGGCCGCATGATGCAGATAAATTCAATTCTTGTTGTTTGTATATGTAATAAATGAACCTGTACTTGACGAGCTAGTAAATAAAAACATTAATAACTTATTTTTATTATTTGACGTGGTTGCAACTTTAACTAATGTCTTGTAATATATTTAGATATATTAATATTATAATTTACCTACTAATAATTTAAAATAAAATTAAAATATTAAAAGTAAAATTATAATTATAAATCTTAAAATTTATCTATTAAAGTTTAAAATATTTAAAATTTAATTATTTTTATTTAATTATGATTTATTCAATATTGAAATATTATATATTAAAAATTTTAGTATTGAAATTTATAACATTAAAATTTTAATATGAACCTTAAGCTATTAAAATTTTAATATTTAAAAATTTTAAATTTAAAATTTTACTATTAAAATTTTAATATTACATATTTCAGTGAAAAAATTTAATATTAAAATAAAAAAATTTAAAAAAAATAAAATTTAATTTTCAAGGGGAAAATATTTATTTAGGGGATGCTAATTGCAATGAGAATGCAATTATTCCGGGGAATTATACCCCAAAATTAAATTTTTGGCTAGAGCGTCCAATTGGATCCACATACTCTTCTGTATGTGGTGGACAACCCTGGATGCAGTTGCTAGAGGGGTGGCGCCCTGTACCTTGGTGGTTGTTGAACGTTAAATAAAAGGATGGCAGGTGAGTGAATTGACTAATAGGTTTTTTCCAGGGGACACATAGTACCTGTACAACATTGCCAATGCAAATGAGTCATACAGGACGTGCTTGACTGTCCTATACCCCTGCGGTGTCTTCTGGCGTTCAAGTGCTAACCGGCATATGTCTATTTGAATAGGTATATCCTCCAAATTTTTGACATTGGTTTTTAATATGCAGTGAAGTAGGATTCCCAGGTATACTGCAATGTGAATTCTTTGTGAGGTATATTTTTCAAGAACATGCACAATTTTTTGAAGACTTGAACTAATCTATTGATATTGGATGTTTGGTTGAATTTGAAGAGGGTTCTGGGGGGGGCGCCTGACTTGTATCAGCCCTGTGGGGTTTCTGTCTGCCAGTCCCCAAGTGTGTCCTGGATCATAGCCAGGGGCTGGCTGGAAGGGTTTGTCATTCTCTAGTAAGGGGAAAATGTATCTCAGAAATATGTATAGGGGCCAAAATGGGCTTTTATTCACTCTCAGAAGGAAGATCCCCTTAGAAACCTTCTGGTATATGGCCCAGGGGGTCAAGGAAACAATATGGATTTGCCAATACTTGGTGTCCTCCAACAACATCTTGTACTCCTTGTACTTGGTCTTGGACTCCTGCACCTAAGTCTTGGACGTCTGCCCCTTAGACTTGAACTCCTGCTCCTCAAATGTGGACTCCGGCTCCTTGGAATCAAACTTCTGCGCCGCGCTTAGGAACCTGCTCCTTATTCTTGGGCTCCTGCTCTGTTATCTTGGGCTTCAGCTCTAACCAAGCTCCTGCTGGTGATCAAAAGGCTTTCAAAACCTCTTGGCAGAAACTCAAGAGACCCAGAAGTGTCCTCTCAAAGACCTGGAACAACCTGCAAAAAGACCGTCAAAAGACCCCGTAACTTTCCAGCCAGCCACCTTCTTATAGTGTCTTTTTCCCAACGGTTCTGCCTTCAAAATAGCTTTCTTCATAAGCTTAAACCATTGTCGCTCACTTTTTCCTATAATAATTTAAGCTTACATACTTACTTTCTCAAAAGCTTAAAGTATTAATATACTATTTCCTCACTTATACTTTAAGCTTTTGGCTTCCAACCAATCATTTTCATCAGAAAACCTGCCAGAACTCAACCAATGAATGCAGAGCGCGGAAATAGACCATTTCTGAAGTTCCACCGAGATCCAACTATGAAACTCATTTCCACAGCTCAAACTGTTCAAATTGACAACTCTTTGCGCACCAAAGCGTTAACCAGTCCATTATTCCAGCACCATTTCTTCCTGCATTCAACCCAAACCCATTAAAATAGTAGAATACTATTTAAATTGTTCTTTCTGGACCTCTTCTACGTTTTCCCATATATTTACAAATATAGTAAAATCCAAGGAAAACGTCCCACCAAACCAACCTTGTATCCCGCTCTCATAGCAACATACCTTCGTCTATCCTAGGAACTTAATAAAAAAATATCTTACCCAAACTTCTATCCACATTCCTTCTTGATTTTCATACTAAACCAAGGCAAAATATTCCACATCTTCTCACCTTGGCAAATCAATTTGGCAAAATCTTGGCTCATTTCTCCAGACCACTTGTTCTTCACCATCATCTTCTGGTCCTCCAGCCAGCTTTCTTCAACAACAGTCACTAAACTTTCACTTGGCTAACATAAGCCCCGCCTGCAAACCACCAAACATGTGGATCATCACAAGCCCCCCATGCCTCAGTAAACAATTTAATAAAGGCTTAAATGTGTTCACAAGGACTGCATCCCCGGCTTTATTTGACAATGTCTTTAATACTTCAAAAAAATCAGTTTTTAGATATTTAGTTCCTATTTGAAAGTTGGTTTATATTAGTTTTTTTCATATTCATTGATGTTTGCAAATGGGAATCTTTGGATGCTTTCATATATATATTCATCAAAGTTTAGCTTGACATCCCCAAAAATTTCATTCACCTCTTTGAAGTTGATATTTGATCCTATTTTGTATGCTTCCCTTAACCACGCTAGCACCCCACAGGTGGTAAATATTCCCTATGTTTAGCTTCAATATTTGAGAAATTATTCATATACTGTTGAATTATTTTATTTATTTGGTTTTTATTTATTTGTTTTACAGGGGCTACCAGTGACTGGTAACCCCCGTAGAACCAACTTGGCATAAAAGCCGCCACTTCCGCAACCTTGTCCCCATTCCTAGTGATAACTAAAATAAATATAAGTAAAACGTAAAAAGACTTACTAATTGTTTCCCCCTGTGGCCCCCTCAGCCACAGGCGTCACTTCAGCAAATTTCATGAGTGTTGGCTGCTCTTCATTGATTTTCCTAGGCTTAATTTTTCTTATCTTTCTTGCAACTTGTGTTTCTTCTTGGTTTTCATTTGATAAATTTTCCGTATTTCTTGAAGCGCTCCTGCTTCTTGACTGAGTTTTGTTTTCATCTGTTTCCATTTGGTTGGTTTCCTCTTTTTTTGTGTTTATTTCATGTGGGATTTCATTTCCTTCAATTAGTTTGATTTTTTGAGTATTCTTTCTATTGGTTTTTACAAATTCCCATGAGTTATAACTTTTACTTTTGAAATCTAACTGCATGAGTGATACTTTTAAGATTTAAAATTATTTCCTTGTGTTCTTTTTTGACCATTTTCCCAGGCTATTGTTTGCAGTTTCATTTTTCTGGACCAAGGCCCTTCCCTCATTTCCCAGTTGATTTACCACAATTTCCCTTATGTTGTATTCAAGCTTCACAACTTTTTGGAGGGCTGAATCTAATTTATTTATTAAGTTATAGATATTTGACATTTTGTTTGAATTCCATCAAAAAACTGGTTTTTATAGTACTAATTCAACACATGATTATTTTTTTCATCATCATTAATAAATTAAAGACCATAAAATTAAATATTGCATTAGAATATTGCAATTAGACGTCAACTCTTGATATTTTGATATTATGTGCATAACTCAATGCATTTTGTTTAATAAAATCCATTGTAAACTTGGCCTTTTCTATTATAATTTAATGAAATAGACTGCATTTATATTAGAAACCCATTAACGCTTAGTACAAATATTGATACATAGTGCAAATTACAGCCTGTATATTTGCCTGTTTATAACAATTCTGTAAACTTTTTAGTTGGATTTTGCAAGGTAATAATAATGTAATGTGTTAATAAACAGCAATTTATTAGCCCATTACATTATTACCTTGCAAAATCCAACTAAAAAGTTTACAGAATTGGTATCAATAGGCAAATATACAGGCTGTAAATTGCCCTATGTATCAATATTTGCACTAAGTGTTAATGGCTCTCTAATATAAATGCAGTCTGTTTCATTAAATTATAATGGAAAAGGCCAAGTTTACAATGGATTTTATTAAACAAAATGCATCAAGTTATGCACACAATATCAAAATATCAAGAGTTGACATCTAATTACAACATTCTAATGCAACATTTACATTTATTGTCTTTAATTTATTAATGATGATGAAAAATCCATGGAAAAGATTATATGTTACCACATCCAATGTACAACATTCTTTACATATGGAGAATGATAACAATGTAAAAATTTATATTATTAATTATGAAATGAAAGAAAAAAATCAATTTTAATAATTTGGCACAAAGACAAGTTTTATTTTACTCATCAAAGACAAGTAGGGGAGGGAATGGGCAGAAAGAACATGGCCTTCATCTGCGCATGTGAAAGGGGCGGCATCAGAGATAGTGGGGAGGGAATGGGTGGTGGCTTGGGAGTCAGGGTTGAAAGGTGGGTGGCTTGATAGGAGGGGGGAGGCAGGGTTTGTTGACTGGGAAGGGGCAGCAATATTGATTGCTTCAATTTGCTCAAATTTGTCTTCTGTCACATATGCGGGCTTGGTGAAACAGATGGATTGGCTTGGGGGAGGCATGAGTCCTTTCTGGACTTATTACTATCACTTTCATAGAAGATGATGAGATCAAATAAGTCCTGGACAGACACAGAAGGGAAAAGCTCATAACCCTTAACAATTTGGGTGCATAGTTTGTTGTAGGTGGCAGGCTTTAAGCGCCTGAGGATGGAACCAAAATTGTAGAGACATACATCTGCAAGATGCATGTTGGCGTGGTTGGTGGGAAAGGACCAACAGGTATGCCCCACAGCCCTGATTTCTTGAGTTGCCCATTCCTGCTACTCCATCTCTGCACTCAGTACAACTGTGTGCATAGAGTTTTGTGTGGCCCACTCCTCCAGCATGGCCTTGAGCTTTGTCTGGTAGGCATACCCATCTGCAGTGTTCAATATTGTGGAGTATTGAGTGACGCCTAATGGGGAAACTGCCAAAAAAACCCAACAAACCAATACAATATTAGGCCACGCTTGAATACGTCAGACTGGATGCACTTTTCTCCAAAGTCTTGAATACTTGCCAAAATCTTGGCATATGATAGGAAGATTATATTGCACCAGGCCCTCATTGCCCTTCCTTTGATAAAATTGATGATTCTAGAATCATATGGGTCAGTTTTCATCAAACTGGGAACACTGAGAACTTGATTGGACAAGATTCTAGCAGCATCCACATCTCTGTGCATCCACAAATTCACTGTTCTCTTATTGATGAAAATGCTGTGGAGTCCCAATTGAAGACAGACCTGGACCAAGGGCATCCACAGGTCTGCTCTATAATAGTCATCATTAGAGGGTGGGCTTATACCTTCAGTTGAAGAATGGGCACCAAATGGGGTCTTCTTGGTAGGGGGGCCACAGTTGGCGTGGGCTTGCAGGGTTGCAGCCACAGTGGACTTTGCAAAACCCATTGCGGCTGCAATTTCCCCAAGGGACATAAGCATTCCTTGCTTTTCAACCATTTTGAAAACAATCTCTGGAGTGATTAATTTTCTTCTGTGTCTTGCAGGCTGATTAGCTGGAGGCGGGGCGTGTCTGCCTTGAGAACTGGTTAATGCCATCTGATTGGCTGTTTCAGGATTCTGGGCTCTCTGCATGACCCCATGGCTCAAATGTCTGGTTCCAGATGCCATTGTTGATACAGGATTTAGGTTGACGGCTGCCTGTGCGTGATGGGCAAACAGGACCATGCTGGAAATTGCAGGAGAAAGAACACACTCCTGGGTGGTGCTTGCGGAGGGGCCTGTGGGTTGGGAGTGACCATAGACAGAGGCTTCACTGTCAAGAGACCCAGTATAGCCCTGCATGATTTTGTCAAGGCCAGGGAACATCTTGTTGACTTGGTTGTTATTGAAAGAAGACATAATAAATTTTTATTAAAAAACTTAAACTCAAAAAGAGGAGTGTATATTTTAGTCATATTTATTGTTATGTATGTTAAGTTGCTGAATATTATGATCTAAATTTTAGCCATCCTAAACTGGAATAAGCTGATTTTTGAGAACACATATGATTCCTAAAAGAATTAGCACAAATCTGCTCTAGATCTTTTGGCATCCTTTTTTGAGACACTCATAAATTACATTTATTTCAAATTCCTTGCAATTATGATTTGAAACTTGGTTCTTGGATTTGACAATCCTGCAATTTCAGATTTGTTAATTTTTACATGATGTCTATGATTTGTTTGACATACAGGAAATCTCAAATTGTACATTAGAGCCCCACATTTCTGATTCATGTATCCCACATTTGTTTGTTGTGTTTTGTCTTTTGTTAGTTGAGTTATCTGCTCAAGAGATTCAAAATTTGCCAATTTAAATAAATCAAAAAAAGTCAAATTAAATGGTTGATTTTATTAAATATTTTAATTCTCACTCAGCTGAGTTGCCCGCAAAAGAGATTCAAAATTTGGACCAAGGATTTGACAATCCCGCATTTTTAAATTCAGGTTCTGAATTTACAGTACCTATACAACTTGATATATGCCAATTAGCACTAGAACGCCAGAAGACACCACAGTGGTATAGGACAGTCAAGCACGCCCTGCACAACTCCTTTGCACTGGCAGCACTGTATGGGTTTTACGTGCCTCCTGAAAAGAACCTGTTAATCAAGTTGCTTACCCAACTCCATTTTATCAAACGTTCAACAACCACTGGGGTACAGGGTGCCACCCCTCTAGCAATTGCATCCAGGGTTGTCCACCACGTACATAAGAGTATGTGGATCCAATTAGACACACTAGCTGAAAATTTAGTTTTGGGGTATGATTCCCTGGAATAATCACATTCCCATTGCAATTTGCATCCCCCTAATAAATATTTTTCCCTTGCAAATTAAATTTTATTTTTTTACAATTTTTTATTATAAAATTAAATATTTTCATTGAAATAGGTAATATTAAAATTTTAATAGTGAAATTTTAATTTTAAATATTTTAATATTGAATTTTTTAATATCTAAATTTTGATATTAAAATTTTAATATTACATATTTCAATATTAAACTTTTTAATATATAATATTTTAATATTGAATAAATCACAATTAAATAAAAATAGTTAAAATCTATCTATTTAAGTTTAAATATTTGAATTTAAGATTTATTATTAAAATTTTACTTTTAATATTTTTATTTTATTTTAAATTTTAATGTGTAAATTATAATAGTAATATATCTAAATATATTACAAGACATTAGTTATAGTTGCAACCAGTCAAATAATAAAAAATGAGTTAAAAATGTTTTTATTTACTAGCTTGCTTAGTACGGGTATATTTATTACATATACAAACAACAAGAATTGAATTTATCTGCATTATGTGGCCCACTCCATTTATATTCTAAACAAGTGATTGTTTAGAACTCAAATTATCTTTCCCTTGTAATATGGTTTGATAAATATATTTGATATGCTTGACTCACGTCCTAAGTACTAATTAGTAAGTGATACATGAAAATCATTGGTGGTTGTGTTATGTGGATATAGTGGCACTAAAACAATAAGGATCAGATGATGACCTGCAAGGTCTGATCTATGGCTTAAAAAAGCCAAAGTACCAACAAGCATTCACAGTTATTTAAATAAAATTAATCTATTTCTATCTTTTTAATTTATTTATTTGTTAGTGCAACAGTCAATATAATATTCAGTGCATTATAATAAAAATATAATCTTCATACCTAGTATAATTAATTTTACTTACCTTTTTCTACATACTCTTATATGTCTATAATACAATCAAATGTCACGTCATTATATATAAATAATAATTTTTGAGTCCTAATAAAAACAAAATAAATAAAAATAAAACAAATAAATTCCAGAGCACCCATTTATCTGATTGGCTCAGAGTTGAGGGCTTTAGGGAGGAAGGATTCCGAGTGCTCATAGAAAGCCGCCATCACATTAAGTGGCATTGCAAATTGACTGACCTCAAGGATGTTGAAGAGATCCTTAGTGTCCTGAGGGAGGCCTTTCTTCACCTTATTTTTGATCCACCCAAAGACCTCCTTAATAGGATTCAGGAATGGGGAATATGGCAGGAGGAAGAGAAGTCTCATTGGACAATCAGTAAGCCAGTGGCTGGAGGTGTGGCTGTTTTTGTCAATGGGGGGAACTTGGACACAACCAGATCCACTTTGTGGAGCCTGAAATTATCCAACACAACAATGTTGGTTGTACTGTGGTAGTTGATCCAGAGATACTCCTTGACAACTCGGAGAAAATTGAGAAAAGTCCTGCTATTGTGAGAACCCTTGATCATCTGATATTGGTCCAACCTGCAAGGACCAAGAAGCGCAACCATTGAATAGGTCTGGGAACGGACAGCTGCACAATGGGCTACACCGTCCTTGGACCCCTTCTCAACCCACCCATGCCTAGACCTGATTGAGGAGGAAAACAACAATTTGTTGATGTAAAAAAACTGGACATTGCCAGTCTGCTTAAGAGCCACATAGGTCTTGGCATAAATGTGTTGATCCTCAATTGTTTTTTTGCTGTTCCTATTGTACAGAGAAACTCCAAGGACCTTCCACAAGAAGCCCAAATTAACCATTTTTTTGTAGACAAGGGTTTTGGAAACAGAAAGCCCAAAATCTGTGGCCAGCATTAATTGGACAGTGAGTGAGTCCAGGTGGCAATCCTTGGTAACCCACTTCTTGATTGCCTCGAGATGGCTGGGCTGAAGTAGGCTGGGCTGCCACTTAGCCTGGGCAGATTTTGCAATTTGCCCAGTGTTGCCATACTTGGTGTTGATGTCAGCAATGTATCTGGCTGTGACACCAAATTGGGATGCAATATCCCAAACTGCCATTCCCCCGTTCAAGAAGTTGAGGAGAGTTTCACACTCACTATCCGTCAACTGATGCCGGCCCTTGGCAGGTACCACAGCATCCTGGCTAACAGGCTCAACACAGGGGATGGGGACCTTTGTGTAGAAGATGGGATCATGCTTGGTTGCGCTGGCGCCATCAATGGTGGCATAAGACGCAGGCACATGTGGCTTTTTGGTGGTGGCCAATGGCTCATATGAGGTATCAAAAACATGGGGGCAGGAAGTAGCAACTCTTGGATCAAGAGTGTGGGGCCGGGTGACAACTGGGTACATGGTGGAGGTGTATGTAACCTCATTATTCCCGATGAACTTTGTGTATGAGACTTTGGTTGCAGGCCTTGAGAGTGGCTTCTGTCTTTGATTAAGGCTACTGTTCCTGGCTTGAGATGCAGGAGGTGATTGACTGGCGCTGACGCCTTGGGGGGCCTGTGTGTCAGCATTACTCCCCTCAAGTTGGGTTCTGGGTCTGTTCTTGGACCCTCTGGGACGCCCTTGTGAACAGGCTGCCCCGCGGGCTGGTGCAGGAGCTGGTTGGGAATGTGATTGACAGTCCATAAAAATAAAATAAAAAATATTTTAGAGATTAAATATGTATTTATTTGGATTCATTGGTTTAGTTGTGGGTAGTTATTTTCTCTTGAGTTAGCCTTGAATAGTTACAGAATTTCTATATCCGTAATTTGAAGTGTATAATATTGTATACTTTACGGGTTTGGATAATTTTAAAGTTTAATCACTTTTATTGTCTAAACATGGTTGTTGAGATTGAATTTTTCATTTGATTTTAGTTGTGGTGGAGCTTCTTTATTTGGGTTGGTGTTTCCTAGTGTGCTTACTGTACATTAAATTTGGATTCCAGGTCCTGCAATTAATATCCGAGTTTAATAGTGGCATTCAAAAGTGATTTGAAATTTGGTTTATGGATTTGACAATCCCGCAATTTCAAAAAACATAGTAAACTTAATGAAAATGGCTGATGGATTTGAACGCTTCAAATCTGATTTCAGTAAATTCATTTTGTCCATTGTAAATATGCAGTTTGACTTGAACTTTGCAAAGTGTCTATGAGTTCCTGCATTTTCAAATATTCAAATAAATACTCAAAAAATCAATTTAATTAAAAAAGGCCATCTTGCAAAAGTGATTCAAAATTTGGACCAAGGATTTGACAATCCCGCATTTTTACATTTAGGTCCTGAATTTACAGTATAGACCCCACTGAGGGAGCAACACTTCAGAAAATTGAAAGAAAAAATGGTTACAGCACCTATCCTACAATATCCCAGTTGAGAAGGGATCTACAAGCTAGAAACAGACACTTCAGATTATACAACTGGAGGAGTACTCATGATTCAAACAAAAGAAAAGGATTTCCTCCCTGCTTCCTATTATTCAAAGAAATTGTATGGAGGTAAACAAAAATAAACATTTCATGACAAGGAACTGATAGTCATTGTCCACTGTTTAATGAAGTGGTGATGCTATCTGGAAGGTGCACAGATATTCAAGGTGCTAACCAACCACAATTCATTGGTATTCTTTAAAATACAACAACATCTATATAGACAAAATTTACTGATTGAATGAGTCTCATGCAAAGGTAACCAATGATAATTGATTACAAAAAGGCAAGGAAATGCTTACTGCAGACGCCTTATCAAGACTATCCTGTAAACATTTACTATGCACTGATCAAGACCCCAATTGACACATGTTAATAATGGGAAATCTATAAGAGGGGTTCCCACCTGGTATAAAAATGTGCATTCAAGAGAAAGACCTTAAGAACAAACATCTGTTTAAAAACATATATGGCACACTACACTGAATATTTTCAAGTGGTGATACTGTATCTTACGTCCCATCAACACAAAAGATTGACACAATCCTTTGATACCATAAAGATCTGGGCCATACATGTAGTAGGAACTACATGAGTACCTCAAGACACGCTACTGGTGGCCCAACATGCTGGACAACATTAAGGAAGTGCTTGAGCAATTTGAAGTATGTGAAAAGTATGCCCACTTCAAGGCACCCCCAAATCAGTGATACCAGTGTCAATTATCCAACCATTCAAAGTATGGGCACTGAAACTTGTGGGGCCCATGCCCAGAGATAACAAAGGCAAAAAATACATTATCACAACTATCAACTATGCAACTAGCTGGCCCGTAGCACAAGTCACAAAAGAACACAAAGAAAATGATATGAGATGATTTATTGGCATAGAGATCATAGCCAAGTTTGGAAAACTGAACCTTCTAATCACAGATGGAGAAACTGACCTTAAAGCTATTGACATCAACATTGACCTTGCTAAAATGGAATAAAGCACACGGTCACCAGCCCTTATCACCTACAAGCAAACGAGAGAGTTGAAAGACTAAATAGTTCCCTTATAGAAGCGCTTAGTAAACTGTTTGCCAACAACCCACAGCTTTGGGCCATCATGCTTCCAACAGCACTAATGGTATGCCAAACACTAGTTAACTGTAATACAGGCAAAAGCCTGTATGAACTTGTCTACAGACATAAACCCGCCATTGTCAGTACTAAGCTAGGACCATTTTTACCTCTACCTAAAGAAGTACCAGCCAGCAATGACCCTGACGTACAGCACATCAAAAAAGACCAAGAGATCAAAGAAAAGGAAAGAATCAAGAGAGAAATAATCTCCATACAACAGGAACAATTTCAAGTTAGAGATAAAATTTGGGTTGTCAACCATGATTTACACAAATTGGAACCAGGGCTAAGAGGACCAGGAATTGTCATGAAAGTCAAACCAAACAACACCTACCTCTTCAAAGGAATTGGCGAATGCACTGAGTTAAAACACCTGCATCATGATTGACTCTGCCTATGCAAGGCAAGAACAGCACAGCGTAACTCACGACTACCTGTCCCCAATGCAAAACTGGATCAATACCAAGCCCAAATCCCCAACACTCTCAAGAAAATTCTTAAGGTTCCACTTTCTAACACCCAGGGGGAGATGTCACAACATCTTTGATTACTCCCTCTCGGGAACCTACTTCCCCAAGTGACTTGCCAAATGATTCCCTGGCTAATCATTAAGCTGGTGGCACTGTTATCATTCAACCATCTATTACAGGGATCAAACATTTTGAGTCCTAAGAGGAACACTACTTGGACAAACCTCATGGCCTAAGTGGAACAATTACTTGGATAAGCCCCATGACTACCATGATGTACATGGACAGAATGTGGCTTCCCATGATACCATATAATACTCCAAACTCATATCAATAAAGTATCACTATCTTCTAAATTTTCCTCTTTATCTTGTTTCATATACTTCTAAGAAGTATATACTCGACATCATGCTTGTGTAAACATCCGTGGTGCATCTGCTCATGCTTTTTATAGCAAATTTTGTTACTTGCATTCTGCTTTTTTATGAAATACTTGTGACAATTAATTTTTTGGCCCATTGTATATAAAACAACATTCCCAAAATGCTGGGAAAATTCAGTTCCTGTCTGGGGGTGGTCCACCGCAACCCTAATGGCAGAGTATAAAACGCGAAGGAAGTGAGAACGGATATTGTAAAACACTTTTTATTATAGAACCCCTAAAGAAATGGGCTGAGGGAAGTATACAATAAAGGAATGTGGTCCGAACTTTAGCAAGTAGGGCGAAAATAACAAAGCAACTTAACGTTTTTCTGCAAGATGGTTAGATACGAGATTTAGCGGGAGTTTTCATAGTAACAAGGGCAACGACAACTGTAATGTCGTCCATTTTCCCGCCTTTGAACTTAAAGCCGTGCTTAGCTGCTTCGGTTGAAAATGGAGAGTCAGTTTTTCTATCCTTGGCTCTCAAACGGGCTTTCTTCACTAAAGCTCCAGCAAAGGCATTCGTGTATGCTCTTAAAGCTTCTTGCGATTGACCAGGCTGCGCAAGAAGGCGATCTAGATCAACTGGTTTTGTAGTTAAAGCTTCCTCTTCAATATCTTTGTAAAAAAGGTTGTCGAACAAACCATCAGTCCCCATGACAACAATGTCTCCATGTTCGAGCTGAAGCATAGCGACTTGGCCCTCGGATGGCTTATTGCGGATATGCCCGCCATTATCCATTTCAGGTGGGATGACAGAAAGTTGATACGGTGCATTAAAGTAATGAGTAGTTTCACTGGAACGATAGGCAGTTACCCCTCCACGAATAATAATATACCCGGAATCACCAAGATTAACTGAACACAGTCTTCCTGTATCGGTGTCGACTACTGCTAGACAAGCTGTGCTACTTCCCGCCTTGACTCTTCCGCTCTTTATCAACTTGTTGTAGGCCTGAGTTAAAACCTTTTTGGGATCGACTCGTGTAGCTATACCGAGGGTTTCGCAATGCATTTTACAGTTGTTCATGAGCTCCCAGGCGAATTGAGAAGGATCTACCCCGACTTCACTCCAGCCACCAACACCATCGGCAACACCTTTAAAAATAAATTCATGGAAAAAGAGTTAAATATACCTAGGCAATAGTTAGAGTTGACCAAGATTGTGAAGAAAGCATCTTCCCCACAGTCCGCTTGGCACCATTCCGGGAGGTTGGAACGAGGCCTTTTAGGGGCCCAAGCAGCACCAACTGTTAGCATGCAAGGGTTGATTGAGGAAACAACTTCTGAGTTGCCTGGATCTAATTCAATTATCGAACTGGCAGCAGTAGTATAGCTAGCTAGAGCTGGGGTGGGGAGGAGAAGTAGATTCTTAGGTTTCAAATTCGGTCGAGGTATTTGATGAAATCTCGCCCAAGAGGAAGAGGAAAAGGATCGGGAGCTTTGAATTGGAAACTGGCGAAAAGTTGAGGGTAAAAACTTTGAGCTGCTCACTTTCGATAATGGGTGGGCAATATCAGACATCAACGCATTTTGAAGATAGTGAAGCCCCCCACGGGGCAACTTAGAACCTTGCAAAGCCCAAGCCATTAAAGTACTAAACAAACGAATTAAAGTGTGAAGATCCAGCTTGTCAAAAGTTGAAAGAAGAACTCTCATTTCCCACTTGTTGCCAGAATCTTGACCAAGTCGACTCTCATCAGACTTCAGCCCATTCAAAAAGTGCCATTCTGATATGGCATTTATAAGGGCAGTTGAACTCAACGCCTAGACCCTGGCGACGCTCGGTCTCACCCTTGCGACCAAATATAGCCGAGCTCGACTTGCCTTGGCTGATTTGGAAGGCCAATGAGATTGGACTACGCTGGTGATACTCCATCTGATACATGGACAGGACAGCCACTCTGATCTATGTTAAAACTAAGCATATGCGAGTTTGTGGTCTCCACCTCAATTCCAACCGTTTTTTAAGGAACAGAACACGAATATATGACATCAATTTATGTTTTTAAGTTTAAAAATTTATGTTTTAGACACAGAGGACGGTCATAAAATCGTATTTCTGTTCCAAGAAAAACGGTGTCGGAATTAGAGTACCGAGTTTGTTACTGCCCTCCCAATAGGGCTCCTGGAAAATCACTTTGTTTTTTGAAAAAGGGAATTTTAATCTGGTAATTATATAAACTCAGCGATAGTCCAAGGCTTTGCTTTCAGGCATGAAGTCCAAGCAAATCCCCATCCCAAAGGATGATTTAAAAACTTGTATTAATCTGCAGCGATACCAAGGCATAAATTGCAGCGAGAAATACATTTTATTATGCGCACTATGGAAAAATATTGCATTGTAGTAAAGCAGGGATAACTCCGGAACTTAGAAGGTGATCCATCCGAGGTCTTCACTAGGGCTGCTTTGGCCAGTTTCTCGCTCTGGGTTACATCCATCAAAGCTTTATTTTAAAAGTTTTAAATTAAATATTTCTATCTTGCTATGCGGCCCAGAGCTAGAAGCTAGCCGAGGCTGAGCCGAAGCATCTCTAAGCAATACCTTGGAGAAAGAAAACAATAACTGTAGCAAGTTAAAACAGCAACTTTAAAAGTAAAAGTAGCCTGAGTAAAAGTCTCTCTATTACTACCAACCAACAGACAACAAACATCAAAGTTAAATTTTTTTCTAAGGAAATTATTCCTGTAGAATACAAGGATTATAAAACTGGTTAACTTTAAATAGTAAAAAATACTAGGAAAATAGTAATTAAATTGTAGTTCACCTTATCTCCAGAGGTCATCAATGTGCATCCTGAGTCAAAGCCAGGGTCCAGCTGGGTTGATGACATCCTTCAGGTAAACTAGCTCTGCAGAAAGTATATTATAATGGGCTTGCAAATGTGCAAACTCTTCCAACACCTTTCTTACTATCAAAACAGTAGGGTTGACCCCTGGCAAAGTTCCACACAAGAGACCCTGTGCCACTCAAACTGAATTTTTTCCTACTCAAAGACAAATGTGGAAGCCAACTTAAATCCCCAAACAAGGAAAAAGAAACCAGTGAAAATTCTTACCAAGTGGTAACTTAAGTTGGCGCTTCACCCATTACCAGGATCAAGCCATCCCCTTCTTAATCTAATTAATTGATTGTCTCAATCTTGTTCCACTTAAAATGATTCACATATACTATATATGTAAGAGAGAGGGGCTAAACTAGCTAAGTTTGGCTCTCATCCAGGGGGAAGACCCACCAAGACACCATCCAGTGTAGGACTGATATAGCCAATTGAAGAGGCGTCCAGAGCAAGGACGAGGGAGATAGTTGGGGAAAAGTAAGAATCCAAACCCATCAAGAGAATTTCACTAAGTAACCAAGGAGTCTGCCTGGGAGCATACTCCTGGGGACCCAAATCTTTCTCAGAAGCTGCATACTTTGGTTCTGTGAAGAGAGGAGGCTTTGGGAGATCCACTTTTGGGGGAGTTGGAGGAACTGGTCTGAGAGAAAATAATTCAAGATCATCACAAGTGAGACTCTTAAAGAGGTTCCCACTGGTAACAAAAAATTCCTGAGTGTGTTCAGAAATATCCTCAAACAATTGCAAGAAATGAGTGGTTTTATCCCCTACATAGAGGACAAAAGAAGATATCTGGCCCCAGAGATCTGGGGAGGTGGTCCAAATCATTACCAGAACTGGTGCCAGGGTGAAGATCACAAACCTCAGCAGGGGGACCAGCATTTTCCATGGGGCAAGAGAATTCAGAGTCTTTTATTTGGTGAGAACAAGTTTAATCCAGGAGACAAGCAGAACCAGGGAAATTTCTAGAGGCCTGGGAATCAGGAGAGACGTCAAAATCAAGCTATACACTTCAGAAGAGAACAGGAAGAGCTTTATAAAGTGTATAGGTAAGTTGAGGCAACAATGGAGCAAAAGAACAACAAAATCAAACTTAAAGTAATTGAATTTATAGTTTTCAATACTATTTTTAAGTTTGAGCCTAGTTTTTGAAAGCAAAAGCAGTAAGCTTTGACATCAATACTAATTTCAACTCTAGGAGCTTTAAAAAGCACACCAGGATCCAGGGAAAGACTAGGAAGGTAAGAAATGGTTAAACTTCTACTAACAAAGCCAAGGAACTAAAGAACCAACACAAGGGAGCCCCAAAATTCCAAAACTTAAATGGGATAGAGTAAAACTTTAATCTATAGAAATACACAAGCAGGGGACCAAAAGTCTCCTGTCTTGCTTTAAGGTACATAATTCAATTTGAAAGGTCACCTGACCTGAGTAAAGGCTCTGATTAGCCAGAAGAGAAATTTTGCAAGGGGGAATCCAGTGAGTTAGAAGGTTTCTCATTAATTTCCCGCTTCACCTCTGATTGGCTGGTGTCTATGGAGGACTTAAGGGGGCATCTAATCCAGTTTGATTAGAACTTGTTGATTTAACAGAAGCACAAACTGATTGATTACTGTAAATTCAGAACCTGAACGTAAAAATGCGGGATTGCCAAATCCTTGGTCCAAATTTCAAATCACTTTTGCAGGCAACTCAGCTGAGTGAAAAAAAATTAATAAAATTAACCATTTAATTTGACTTTTGGTTTATTTAAATTGGCAAATTTTGAATCCCTTGAGCAGATAACTCAACTAACAAAAGAAAAAACTCAGCAAACAAATGCGAGATATATGAATCAGAAATGCGGGATTCTAATGTACAATTTAAGATTTCCTGTATGTCTAATGAATCATAGACATCATGCAAAACTTAACAAATCTGAAATTGCGGGATTTTCAAATCCAAGAACCAAGTTTCAAATCATAATTGCAAGGAATTTAAAATAAATATAATTTATGGATGTCTCAAAAAGGATGCTAAAGATCTAGAGTGAATTTATGCTGATTCTTTTAGGAAGTACAGAAATTCTCAAAAATCACCCTATTCCAGTTTAGGATGGCTAAAATTTAGATCCTACTATTCACAAAATTAACATATTTGATAAAAAATTGACTAAAATATACATTCTTATTCTTGAGTTTAATTTTTTTAATAAAAATTTATTATGTCTTCTTCTAACACCAACCAAGTAAACAAGCTGTTCCCTGGCCTTGACGCATTTATGCAGGGCTATACTGGGTCTCTTAACGGTGAAGCCTCTGTCTATGGCCACTCCCAACCCACAGGCCCCTCTGCAAGCACCAAACCCAGGAGTGTGTTCTTTCTCCTGTGACTTCCAGCATAGCCCTGTTTGCCCATCACACACAGCCAGCTGCCAACCCAAATCCTGTATCAACAATGGCATCCGGAACCAGCCATTTGAGCCATGGGGTCACCCAGAGAGCCCAGAATCCCAAAACAGCCAATCAAATGGCATTGATCAGTTCCCAAGATGGACACATCCCTCCCCCAGCCAATCAGCCTGCAAGACGCAGAATAAAATTAATCACTCCAGAGATTGTTCTTGAAATGGTTGAAAAGCGAGGGATGCTTATGTCCCTCGGAGAAATTGCAGCCGTGATGGGTTTTGCAAAGTCCACTGTGGCTGCAACCCTGTGAGCCCACGCCAACTGTGGCCCCCCTACCAAGAAGACCCCAACTGGTGCATGTTCTTTGACTGAAGGTGAAAAAGCCTACCTCCTCATGATGGCTATTATGGAGCGTGACCCGCGGATGCCCCTGGTCCAGGTCTGTCTCCAACTGGGACTCCACGGCATTTTCACCAATAAGAGAGGCAACAGTGGCAAAATCAACTGTAGGGATGTAAAAGTGAGAATTCAAAAGTGATAATATAAAAGTGGCCATGTTGACACTTTTAAAATTTTAAAATTAAATTAAAACAGCTCATCTGAAATTAAAATTTATTATGGTCATATAAAATACTTTTTATTCATTCTCTCAACTAAAAAAGTCAAGAAAAAGTAATTACTTTATTATAAAAAGCCATTTTAAAAATTTAAAAAGTGTTGACATGGCCACTTTTAGATTCTCACTTTTGAATTCTCACTTTTACATCCCTACAGTCAATTTTGCCACTGTTGCCATAAGAGAACAGTGAATTTGTGGATGTATGGAGTTGTGGTTGCTGCTAGACTCTTATCCAATCAGGTTCTCAGTGGCTCCAGTTTGATGGACACTGACCCATATGATTCTAGAATCATCAATTTTATCAAAGGAAGGGCAATAAGGGCCCATAATGATGTAATATTCCTGTCATATGCCAAGATTTTGGCAAGTATTCAAGAGTTTGGAGAAAAGCGCATCCAGTCTGACGTATTCAAGCGCGGACCAATCTTGTATCAATTTGTTGGGGTTTTGTTGGAAGTTTCCCCACTGGGTGTCAATCATTACTCCGCATTATCAAACACAGCAGATGGGTGTGCCTACCAGACGGATCTCAAGGTCATACTGGAGGAGTTGGCTACCCAAAACGCTGTGTACACAGTTGTACTAAGTGCAGAGATGGAGCAGCGGGAATGGGCAACCCAAGAAATCAGGGCTGCAGGGCATACCTGTTGGTCCTACCCCAACAACCACACTGACATGCATCTTGTAGATGCATGTCTCTACAATTTTGGTTCCACTCTCAGGTGCTTAAAACCTGCCACATACAATGAACTGTGCACCCAAATTGATAAGGGTTATGGGCTTTTCCCAACCATATTTGTCCAGGATTTATCTGATCTTGTCATATTCTGTGCAAGTGATAGTGATAAGTTCAGAAAGGGCTCCTGCCTCCCCTCATGCCAATCCATTTGTTTCATCAAGCCTGCATATGTGACAGAAGACAAATTTGAGCAATTGAAGCAATCAGCTCTTGATGCCCCTTCCCAGTCAACAAACCCTGCCTCCACAACCCCCTATCAAGCCACTCACCTTCCAATCCTGACTCCCAAACCACCAGTCATTTCCTTCCCATAACCTCTGATGCCGTTCCTTCCACAGGCGCAGATGATGGTGATGTTCTTTCCTCCCTTTCCTTCCCCTACTTGTACTTTAATGAGTAAAATAAAACTTTTCTTTGTGACAACTTAAAAAAATTGATTTTGTTCTTTCAGTTCATAATTAATAATATAAATTTTTACATTATCAACATTTCCCATAATTAATACAATGTTGTATATTTTATGAATAACATAAAATTATTTGCATAAATATTTTTTTTATCAATAATTAATTAAAAACCACAAATGTAAATATTGGATTAGAATATTGCAATTAGATGTCAACTCTTGATATTTAGATATTATGTGCATAACTCAATGCATTCTTTATAATAAATTTCATTGTAAATGAGGCCTTTTTCATTGTAATTTATATAAATGGACTGTGTTTATATTAGAGAGCCATTGACACTTAGTACAAATATTGATACATAGTGCATTTTACAGTCTGTATATTTACCTATTGGTAATAGTTCTGTAAACTTTTCAGTTGAATTTTGTGAGGTAATAATAATGTAATGGGTTAATAAATTACTGTTTATTGTCATTAATTGGCTGATTTTATTTGCTGTGGCAATAATGCAGTTTCTGATATTTACACACTAGTATCCAATTGGTTGGTTTCACATCCAATTGGATACTAGTGCGTAAATATCAGAAAATGTACTATTGCCACAGCAAATAAAATAAGCCAATTAATGGTAATAAACAGTAATTTATTAACCCATTACATTGTTATTACCTCACAAAATCCAACTGAAAAGTTTACAGAATTATTATCAATAGTAAATATGCAGACTGAAAATGTACAATTTATCAATATTATACTAAGCGTTAATGGCTCTCTAATATAAACACAGTACATTTATATAAATTACAATGAAAAAGGCCTCATTTACAATGTAATTTATTATACAGAATGCATTGAGTTATGCACATAATATCAAAATATCAAAAGTTGGCGTCTAATTGCAATATTCTAATGCAATATTTACATTTATGGTCTTTAATTTATTAATGATGATGAAAAATATTCATGTGTTGAAGGTAGTACTATAAAAACCAGTTTTTTGATGTAATTCAAACAAAATGTCAAATATCTACAGCCTTATCAACAAATTAGAGTCAGCCCTCCAAAAGGTGGTCAAGCTTGAACATAACATAAGGGAAATTGTGATAAATCAACTAGGAAATGAAGGAAGGGCCTTGGTCCAGCAAAACAAAACCACAAAAAACAGCCTGTGAACAATAGTCAACAAAGATCACAAGGAAATAGTTTTAAATCTTCAAAAGGAAATACTCAAGCGGTTAGATTTCAAAAGCAAAAGTTACAACACATGAGAATTTGTGAAAACCAACAGAAAGAATACTCAAAAAATCAAATTGATTGAAGGAAATGAACGCTCAAAGGAAAATAACACAAATGAAGAGGAGCCCAATCAAATGGAAACAGATGAAAATGAAGCACAATCAAGAAGCAGAAGAGATACAATAAACAATGAAAATTCAACTATTGAAAATCAAGAGGAAGCACAAATTGCACAGAAAATAAGGAAAATCAAGCCCAGAAAAACAAATGAAGAGCAGCCAATGTTCATGAAGTTTGCTGAAGGGGCGCCTGTGGCTGAGGGGGGCACAGGGGAAACAATTAGTAAGTCTTTTTATGTTTTAATTATATTTATTTTAGTCATCACCAGGAATGGGGACGAGGTCGCAGAAGTGGCAGCTTTTATGCCGAGTTGGTTTTACAGGGGTTACCAATCACTGGTAGCCCCTGTAAAGCAAATAAATAAAATGAAATAAATAAAATAATTCAAATTAATATGAATAATTTTTCAAATATAGAAGCAAAAGCCATGGAATATTTACCACCCGCGGAGTGCTTGCTGTGGATTAGGGAAGCATACAAAATAGGAGCAAATATCAACTTCAAAGAGATGACTGAAATTTGCGGTGATATCAAAATAAACTTTGATGAATATATTTATGAAAGTATACAACAATTTTTCTTTTCAAATATCAATGAATATGAAAAAAACTAATAAAAACTGACTTTCAAATAGGAAATGAATATATTTAAACTGAAAATTTTAATGAAGTATTGAAGGCATTGTCAAATAAAGTCGGGGATGCAGTCCTTGTGAACATGTTTAAAACTTTATTCATTTTGTTTGCGGAGGCATGGGGGCAGATAAAATTTGGGCGCCTCCTGGTACAATATTCAAATTCAGTCAAACATCCTATATAAACATATTAGTGCAAGTGTACAAGAAATTGTGCATGTTCTCTAAAAAATATACCTTGCAAAGGATTCACATCACAGTATACCTAGGAATCCTACTACATTGCATATTAAAAACAAACGTCAAAAAGTTGGAGAATGTACCTATACAACTCAATATATGTCGCTTAGCACTAGAACACCAGAAGACACTGCAGGGGTATAGGACAGTTGAGCATGTCCTGTACAACTCCTTTGCATTGGCATTGTTGTATGGGTACTACATGTCTCCCAAAAAGAATCTGCTGATTGATTTGCTTACCTGTCTCCCTTTTATTAAGCGTTCAGCATCCACCGGGGTGCAGGGCGCCACCCTTCTAGCAATTGTATCCAGGGTTGTTCACCACATACAGAAGAGTACGTGGATCTAATTAGATGCATTAGCTGAAAATTTGATTTCAGGGTATAATTCCCCAGAATAATCACATTCCATTTGCAATTTGCATCTCCCCAATAATTTATATTCCCTTGCAATTTAACTTTTTAATTTTTATTTTTTTTATTTTTTTATTTTAAATATTAAAATTTAAATATTTAACTTTAAATATTTAAATATTAAAGATAAATTTATATATTTAAATATTAAAGATAAATTTATATATTTAAATATTAATATTAAAATTTTAATATTTATCTTTAATATTTAAATTTTAATATTTAAATTATAACATTTAAAGTATAATAGTAATATATATAAATGTATTATAAGACATTAGTTATAGTTGCAAACACGTCAAAGAATAAAAAATAATTATTAAATGTTTTTATTTACTAGCTCGTTGAGTATGGGTTCATTTATTACATAGTTAAACAACAAGAACTGAATTTATTTGCAACAAGCAGCCCACTCCACTTATGTTCTAAACAAGTGTTTGTTTAGAACTTGAATTACCTTTCCCTCATACAGTAGTTTTAAAAGCTATGGCAACAAGCAAAATTGCTTCAGATTTAAACAAAATGATTTCAGATTTAAACAAAATCCAACTCTCAGGTTAAAATATACACTCTTTTAACAGGGTTTATTGGTGTTAATGGGCAAAATGGGTCAACACAGCAACAAAGTACTCACACACAAAGCAAAAACATTCAAAATATAATCTGAAATACATGGATTCACAAACAAAATGGTGTGAGTTGACTTTCAGTGTACATATGTTTACTATGTGAATCAGTGACAAAATACACCCAAGCAAGGTGTGTCAAAACTCAATCCAAAAACAAAACACAATAGCAACTCACTATTTAAACAAAATCACTCAATTAGTTTGTGCAATGGGTTGTAATCAAGAATGATACCAAGGTATCTAAAATAAGACACAATATCTGAAACAATTTTTTTAAAAATATTGTGTTGGGTGCTTAATTTGGCATAAAATATGGGAAAATGGGTGGAAATTATTTTGGGTATTCTAAAATGGGTGTGGTAAAACCAAAAACAACTAACTAAGAAATAAAAAATCTATAATTGGGATATTGGGTGGGAAAAAATATTAATTGAATATCCATATTCAGATAAAAGAAAAAATTAAAAATAGGGATTAACTTAATTAATTTTTATTTAATATTTTATTAAATTCTCAAAATGGAAGGAACACAGCAACAGACTACCATTGCACCCGTTGTACGCCGCAGTTGCGGTTGCCCCTGCGGGTCAAAGAATAGACTTAGTACAACACAAGTGCCTACTCAAGAGGGAGGCGGGAGAGGAGAGTTCCATAGTGACGCTGCACTGACACAGACGGTTCAAGGTGCACAAGCTGCTAGGGTGCAGAGCATAAACCCTTGGGTCCCAAAGCTGACCCAGAAGCCAACCAAGGTCACCACTACCAAAACAGTTAGAAACAAGGAGGTAGAACTTACTCTGTATGTGTTTGACGTTGTGTACCGGCAAGAGTCAGTCCCTTCAGCCATGCTGGAGAAGGTGAAGCCTGTACTTGATACTAGCTACAAGCCCTATGTCAGTGATGGCAATCAGGAGGATGACAAGGAGCCCCAGTTCTACCAAACCAATGAGGGACAGCTGGTGTTAAAGAAAGTTGCTGCATTTTACACCAAGGTGCCCATGCCCTGCGTTGTGTCCAACGCCAACAAGCCAATCCCCACCGCTAAAAAGCCCGCCCATAAGTGCATCCCTGACATCAAACACATCATCCTGCTTAATCTAATGCGTGAATCAGGCAATTACAAGGCGGCCACAGCCTTTGTCAGGGTGGATCCCAAGTACGCCTTAAAGACCTTCAACAAGTTCCTCAACATGGGTCAAGTCCTTGCCGCGGAGAAATCCTTGCGCGTGTCAACCATGCTCACAAAGGAGCACAAATGGGCAATCCGCCAGTGGATCACCTGGGACTGCCATCTTGAACTGGAAAATATCCAGGCCATGGTCAAGTCTGTTTTTGGGGTTGAGGCTTCAATTTCCCTTTACTATCATCTGGTGAAGGGAATGCGTTTTTCCTGGAAAAAGCTCGGGGTGTCCCCCTACAATCGGAGCAGCCCAGCCAATATTGAGACCCAGAAAAATTACGCTGAGGCGTACACTGCCCTCAAAGACAAGGAGACAGTGAAATTCTATTATATCAACAAATCAGCATTTGCCTTGTTGATGTGCAATGAGTATGGGTATGTCCCCAAAGGCTCCAATGACAGGATGGCTTGGCGTGCTGCAGTCTGCGCCACAGCATACTCAATAGTGGCTCTCCTTGGTCCTAAGGGGGTCAAGCTGTACCAAATGATACTAGGCTCCCATAATAGCTGGACCTTCCTATCATTTCTCTGATTGGTCCAGGAGCACCTGAGGCGCACGAGCCCAGGCTTCCCCAATGTCATTGTGCTGGACAATGTTGGTCCCCATAAGGTGGCAGATATTCTTGAGGAATTTCCATCAATTGACACCAGCATTGCAGTGGGCCCCCAGCAATTGACCACAGCAAATTTGCGCCTTCTCTTCCTCCCTGCCTATTTTCCCTTCCTAAATCCCATTGAAGAAGCCTTTGGGTGGCTCAAGCAAGTTGTCAAGCAAGGAACCCCAACAGGGACCAAGAACCTGTTTGATTTGCTGCAGGCCGGGATCCATTTCCTCCTAGCTGAGACTGTGGCCAAATTCTATGGCCACACTGATTTGTTCATCCCCGCGTGCCTAGCCAAACAGCCAATCAATTAAATGCTTAGTGTGTCCAACTTTTTTTTATATTCTTTAATTTACTATTCAAGGTTTTTTGATTATCATTTCATATTTAGATGGTTCCACGCCCGCAATCACATTCAGAAGGACCATCAATAGATGTAAGTAATTTATTTATTTTATTATATATTATTTAATATGTCATCTGAGGTTATCCCAAACGCTTGATACTGGATTATACAAATATATTTATATCACTTTTGTCAAATAAATATAAAATAGTCTTATAAAAATTAAATATAAATTATAAGGTTGAAATTTATTTTATTACTGTAATATTTTTTACTTTTATGAAACCCATTTCCGCAATATATTTTGAAAATCTTGTTTGCTAAAATATTATTTGAAAAATTATTTATAATATAAAAATATAGTAAATTATAAATATATTTATTGATATAGAGATAAAATTAAGTGCGCCTGTAATGGATTTGGCAGTATGTACCCACCCTGCAATGGAGGTGAAGCACAACCTCCACCGCCACACTGTGGACGGTGAATACACCCATATTAAAGTATTTGCGCCTGCTGGTAAAAGGAAGGATGGTGAGGTGGGAATAGAGGAGCAGCTTTTCTGGTGGGGCTGCGAACCCAAAGATGCCAGCCAGGACCAGGGCGTCCTGGATGACATGATCCACCAAGTTGTACCCAGGGGGGACCTTCTTCCCATCCAGTGAGAGCCTGGCCTTGTTAACCCCAAGAAGAACCCCGTCTAGGTCCTCTACACTGGCGCTCATCCCAAAGAAGAAAAGATACCCAAGGTAAACAACAAGTTGAAGCCTTTGTCCAGCAAAGGCTTCTGTAAACTTGCACAATTTGTTGTATACAGCGCTAATCTTCTTCTTGTGCTTGGTTTTGGCAAAGGTCAGCTCCATAGCTGCAGGGACCCCCGTCTTGTTGGCACTCCAGGCCAGCCCAAAGTCCACCAGGAGGATTTTTGTCTTCTTTACAACTGTTGCATCTGCAACAGCCAATTTTGACACCGTGCACCCAAAGTTCTCCAACAGATAAGAGATGGTATGCTCCACTGGGAAGCAGAAGCAAGCAGCCGCATGAGCCCGGCCCATCTCTGGTATATTCTTGAATGGGAGCGTTGCCAGGACGTCCCAAACAAGCTCAATAGAGTTTACACAGTAAACTCCACTGAGGTTAACCGGGTCCAGGCGGACCAGTTGGGCATCCTTGTAGGCAGTAACTGACCAATCAGATGCCCCCTCACCATGCAAAAGCCCAGCCAATGTCTCCCTGGACATCAGGAATGTACCATGGATCCTGTCTTCAAGCTCCTGAAAGACAGGGGGGACAGGAAAAGCTGCCTTGCCACATGATTATCATAGTTGGCATAGAAGGTGGGAGGGACAAAAGGGACCAGGACCCAGCGGAGTTCACCATCAACATATTCTAAAAAAAGGTAAGTATTTAAGAATTTTTTGTTAATTATAATTTTTTAGGTTACCTTCTTGGGTTTCTTCCTTGCCGGCGGCTTCAGCCGGCTTTGTCATTAGTGCCTTTGCGGACACCTTGTTAATTTTGTCCCCAGTGAGGACGGTGGACTTCACCTTTACTTTGACCTTACGGTCAATGTCACTTATTTTGGCAATCACCAAGTTGAGATCCTTCAGAAGCTTTTCCAATTCTCTCATTGATTTTTTACTAACCTTTCCATATGTTTTTATAGCTTTTGCCTCAATAAATTCTGTATTATTTTGATACTGTTGCCTCTTTTTTAATCTTTTTTTTCCATTTACTACATTATCCCATCTTTTTACTCATTGTGTATATGTTTTAAGCTCATCTTGATATGTGTTGTTTGCTTTGTGTTGGCATTGTTTCCTTGATTACCATATTATTTTTGGCGCTTGACATAGCCTCTTGTGAAAATAGTAACAACAATTTGATGATCAGCTAAATTTGAATTAGAAAATTATAGTGTTAACTGTTTTTAGAAAAAGTTGTTACTGATCCAAATTCAAAACCTTTGTTTAAACTGAACCAATGAGAGTTCAGTACTTGGAATTGGGGAAGACAACAGTCCAATAGGAAAGGACAGAATAATAAGAATAAGGTGTTGTTTATTTTAGAATATTGTGATTAATATACTATATGGTGAAGCCACAAGGCCACAAGGGGGTGGCATAGTGGGGAGTTCCATGTAGGGTTCAGAGCCAAGGAATAACTTATGCAGGGATCAGCAGGTCAAATTGGAAATGCTCCTAATTAGGATGAAGTACCCACCATTTGATGCTGCCATCAGATTAATCCATAACATTAGATATGTCAAGGGGCGGCTCATCAAGCGCCCCCTGTGTATCTTAAGATACGTTAGCAGGCGAGTCTAGAAACTTGGTTGCAACACCCCCCTTGCCCCCTGCTTGTTGTCAGACACCAAGACTGGAGTCTGCAGAAGGTCTGGGAAGGTTCATACAAACAACCTTTGTGTGGGGATGGCACGGCAGGGGCGCAAGCAATTGTGGTGAAGTTTCTTGGTGTTCCCCTGGGCATCCTCAAGTTGATAGGGGTGGTTGTCATAGACGGTAGCTACCTTGAAGGGCCCTAGGTGATTAGGATCTAATTTGGCAGAATTGGGATTGAGGGTGTAGACGGGGTCACCTATGGTGTATCTAGCTTCAAGGTGTTTTGTCCCTCCTGCAATCCGCTTGTGTTTGATCTCCTGGGCTTTGGCACGCCATTGGTCTAGGGAGGGAGTTGGCACTAGGGGGGCTTGTCGGGAACCTTGGACCGTAGTTTCCCCTGTTCAACCCCTGTCAGACTGTCAGGTGTTCCAAAGGCCAGGGTGCTAGGGCTGAACCCAGTGCCCCTGTTGATTCTTGCTTGCAGGATCAGTAGGGCAGTGGGAAGATGTTCAGTCCACGCAGTGTTAGGGCGCTCTTGTGAGAGCTTGGCAATAAGTTGAACCAGGGGGCCATTTAACTGTTCCACGCGTCTGTTGGCTTGAAGATGGTAGGGGGTTGTGACTATATGCTGGAGCACGTTCTTGAGGCAGTATGCCTTCACAACGTGTCCAACAAGTTTGGGCCCGCCATCTGTGATGAGACGCTTGGGTTGCCCAAAGCAAGCCACAATCTCTTTGCCAATAAAGCGGGTAACGGTGGTGGCGGTGTGGTTGGTTGTTGCCCAGGCCACTGGCCAACAAGTGAAGTAGTTGATAGTGGTGGTAATATACTTCTTACCCAGTCTGTCTTTGGGAAGCAGTCCCACAATGTTGAGGGCCCACTGTTCAAAGGGTTCCATAGCCTTGATGGGTAGGACAGACTTGGGAGGTGCAGGTTTGGACGTATTCTTTTCACAAAACACAAACATCTCAAGGAGGTCCAAGATGTCTTGACACATGTGCAGCTACCAAACCTTTTGTTTCATAATCTCAAAGAGGTTCCGCCCTCTGATGTGACCCAAGGTTTGATGGTAGTGCAAGATGGTGTCCCCTGGTTGTGTGGTGGGAATGTACAGCGTCTTCTCACCTGTCTCTGCCCAGTGGCAGACGTTACCAGCATTGGTGGTGAACTGACTTTTGTTGTCCTTCAGCTTGGAGATGGTGACCAAGTTAAGGCCCTTGTAGCGGGTCACCTCAGGGCGCAGGTAGAGCATGGGTCAATCTGGGTCCAAACCGTTGTCCCCAGTGATGGACGCTACGTAGAGTTGTGAAAGAGTGTCGGCTGTGACAAGTTCTTTTCCAGGCTTATATTTGATGTGTAACTGATAGGGGGATAGAAGCTCAACCCATCCTGCTTGGCGGCATGTCAAATGAGACTGTGTGTTGAAGTATTGGAGTGACTTGTGGTCCGTCAGAATGCAGGGTGGGAAGGTTGCACCTTCCAAGTAGCAACGCCACTTCTCAACGCAGTGTACAATGGCTGCCAGCTCTTTGTTGTGGATGGGATAATGTTGTTCCAAGTCAGTGAGCTTCCTGGATTCATATGCTACGGGGAGCAAGATGCCATTGTCAGTTTCTACCCTTAGCACGCCCCCTATGGCCCTATCAGAGGTGTCAGTCTTGAGTTTGTACTGTCGGTTTTGGTTGGGGAACTGAATTACTGGTGCTGTTGTGAGCCTTTGCTTCAACATCTTGAAGGCTCAATATCTGAAGGGGGTCCAATAGAAGCGTTGTTTGGTGTTGAGGAGCTCAGTGAGAGGTGCAATTAGTTTCCCACAATTGGGGATGAACTTGCGCACGTAGGCAACCATGCCTAAGAATGTCTGCACCTGGCCCACATCAGTGGGGGGCGGTATGCTGGTGATTGCATTGATTTTGGCAGGATTGGGCTTTATCCCTTGGGCAGAGATGGTGTGCCCAAGGAATAACAGCTCCGACTTGAGGAACTTGCATTTGGAGGGTTTAGCTTTTAGCTGGTTTTTCCAAAGGGTGTTGAGGACAGCACAGAGGTGTTGGAAGTGTGTGGTTTGATCTTGACTGAAGACAATAATGTTGTCAAGGTACACCACCACAAACTTTCCAATCAGTTCTTCAAAGGCTTTGTTCATCAACATGGCAAAGGTGGAGGGAGTGTTAGTTATTCCAAAGTTCATGACACAACACTCAAACAACCCGTAGCGTGTGCGGAAGGCAGTTTTTGCCTCATCCCCTGGTGCAATGCGGACCTGGTTGTACCCCGCAGTGAGATCAATCTTGCTAAAGACCTTTGCGCCTGCAAGTGTATCAAACAGGTTATCAATCAGCAGCAGGGGGTATTTATTTTTAACTGTCACCTCATTTAGGGCGCAGTAGTCTGTGACCAGGCAAAGGGACCTGTCCTTCTTGGCTACAAAGAAGACTGCTGCCCCGTATGGAGAGAGCAAGGGGAAAATGAAGCCCTTATCAAGCGCGTCCACAAGGTGCTGGCAGAGGGTTTCATCTTCCTTTGGTGTGAGATGGTATACTGGTTGTGCTTTAGGTAACAATCCTTGAAGTTGTACAGTGTGCTGGATCTCCCGGGGTGGAGGTAGTTGTTTGAGTGTTTCACTGAATACGTCCTTGTACTCCTCAAGGAGTGCAGCTAGCGCTGGTGGTGGTGATGTTGACAAGGGAGGGACTGCAGGTGGTTCTGCACAGATAACTTCAACTGAACATTGATTAAAGTCTAGTCTCCCCCCTTGAAATCATATGAGCCTGTTTCTGTCATTCTGACAAACACAGTGTCATGTAGTAGTTTGTTCATTTCCATGGGGTAGATCTGGAACCCCACCCTGTTTCTATTGAGGGTGATGACATAGGTATCCCAGTTGATGTAGGGGTGGTTATGCCAGAGCCAATTGAGGCCAGCAATTACGTTGTGGCTGAGGTCTGCCATGATTGGCCCAGAGAGCTTAACTTGGATGTTTCCCATCCTTACAGAGAAGGGCACTGTCTCGTGGGTGATGGCAATTCTGCGGGAATCAGCTACATGTACTGCTTTGAATCTTCTGGGTACTCTATCTAATTGCTGGGAGTCAGCAAACGCTTGATCTACCATGGTGTGATCAGCCCCGGTATCTACCAGTAGCTTGTGGGTGTTCCCACGGAAACAGAAGGGATAGGACAAGTGTGTTACTTTATTTGAGGAGTGGGCAGCTTGTAACATGGGGTTCATCATTATGGACCTGAAAGACGTCCAGAGTTTCAACCTTGTGAAGATTATAGTTGCAGGAGTTCTTTGCAGGCAAGGGCTGAGAGGACAGGTCAGTTGGGGTTGTAAGGCCTCTTGTTGCTACAACCCCCAGGCTTTTCCCTGGTCCTCAATAGGCGCTAGCTGGAGCTCCCCCCTTGCGGGGGCGTTTAGTTGCACTTTCTTGTTGACGAGGTTGGCAACGGCCCACTTGACCTTGGCCATTGTTAGGTGCAGGACGTGGTTGGGGCAGAGCATTGTTGGTGCGGCAGAAGCCCATCAAAGCCTGGTTATTGGCCTCTATGATGGCTTTATAGCAGTTGTTGATAGAGGTGCAGCAGCCGACGGGGACCCACTTGCAGATATGGGGTTTTAACCCATTAACAATGAGGGTGAGCAACATGGCATTCCCATCAGTCACTGCTTTGGGGGCGGCAGCAAGGGCTTGTTGCCACGCGGCGAGATACTTGGGGACAGAACCAGTCTGCTTGATGGCTAAGAGGGGAGTCCCCAAGATGATGGGAGAGAAGGTTTCACTATATTGGGACTTGGCGGCGTCTCAAAATGTTGCCCAGGTGACGTCAAACTCCTGGCTGGCCCAGTTGGTGAACCACACAGCAGCAGGCCCTGTAAGGCAGCCAGATGCGGTGGCAACCCACATGGACTCAGGGACCTGACAGATACAAAGGCGCGTTTTGGTGGACTGGAGCCAACTGACAATGTCAGCTCCTTTGACACCGCCAGTGAAGGACTCTAGTTGGAGGTTGAGCATACGTTGAGACAGGTCCAACTGTGGCGGGGTGACGCTAGCGTCACGCTGCCTGAGGTGGAGCCAATTGTACACACTGGTGAGAACTAGCTGATCTTGATAGATGACATAACCTTTGGGAATGTCCCCCTTGGGGATTAGAAGGAACGTCTCTTGTTGTGGAGTAGCCATGTGGCCCGTACTCCGTCCTTTCTTGGGGGGAATTTTGTTTTTACAATATGTTGTCAACCTACCTGTGCTACCACTGTTGCAACTGAACCAATGAGAGTTCAGTACTTGGAATTGGGGAAGACAACAGTCCAATAGGAAAGGACAGAATAATAAGAATAAGGTGTTGTTTATTTTAGAATATTGTGATTAATATACTATATAGGGAAGCCACAAGGCCACAAGGGGGTGGCATAGTGGGGAGTTCCATGTAGGGTTCAGAGCCAAGGAATAACTTGTGCAGGGATCAGCAGGTCAAATTGGCAATACTCCTAATTAGGATGAAGTACCCGCCATTTGATGCTGCCATCAGATTAATCCATAACATTAGATATGTCAAGGGGCGGCTCATTGAGCGCCCCCTGTGTATTGTAAGATAAGTTAGCAGGCAAGTCTAGAAACTTGGTTGCAACACCTTAATGATAAACTTTAAGCCAATCAGGAGCCAAGTGATAAAGTGATTGTTGTGATATAAAGGGTCATTCAATAATTCTTTGATGCATGTGCGCTAATTAATATGATTAGCTGGATGTTTTGCCATTGTATGCCATTGCCGCTGTGGTGAGTTGTTGATGGACTAGTGCCCAATCAGCTGCTGGGTTAGCACTAGTCCATCAACAACTCACCACAGTGGCTATGGCGTACAATGGCAAAACATCCAGACAATCATATGATTAGCGCACATGCATCAAAGAATTATTGAATGACCCTTTATGTCACAACAATCACTTTATCACTTGGCTCCTGATTGGCTTAAAGTTTATCATTAAGGTTTTGAATTTGGATCAGTAACAACTTTATCTAAATACAATTAACCTATAATTTTCTAATTTAAATTCAGTTGATCACCAAATTGTTGTTAATATTTTTACAAGGGGATGTGTTTGGGTGCTAAAAATAACTGTGTTCAGGATCTAGATACACAACATAGTATATATATGATTTTATAGAAATAAGCTGAACATAAAGAATATAGCCAACTATAAACAAAGAGAACACAAACAATTGAAATTCAAAATAAAGATAATATAAATAGAACTTTTTTAGGACCAGGGGGTTTATTGAGGCGGGGAAGAGTGATGCCTAGTAGGCAGAATGGCGCGGGAAGAAAGACGTAGAGGCGGTGCTGGCCTGGGGGGTCTGGGATTGGATGGGTTGGGCTTGCAGGTTAGAGGTGTTGGTGGCGGGGGTGGAGGCAGGAGGATTGCGCGTGATGGCTGCCATATACTGCTCATTGTACTCCTCATCAATCATTGGATGGATAGGCTGGTAGGTGGCTGTGGCACGGGGTGGGAGGCGCTTATCCTTGCGTGATTGGTTGCCCATGTTCACATGGAAAACCATTTGCGCAAACAAGTCAACCACTATTTGGTGACCAAAGAGAAAATTGTGATCAAGGACCCCAAGATAGAGGTTGTTGAAAGCCTGAGGGCAGCGCTCCTGGAGTGTATCTCCAATATTAAAGAACACAACATCTACCAGATGGATGTTGGTGTGACCAGCTGGGTACACAGAGGCCTGGTGCCTGCGTTCCTGGAAGGCCTCAAGGGCGGTGGAGCTTCCCTCCATCTGGTGGCTCAAGAAAACTTGGTATTTGGAATTTGAGCCATCCCAGGAGTCAAGTAATCCACTGAGGATGTGGCTGTACTTGTAGCCATTGGTGAAATCTGGGTTTGTCCAATAGTAGACAAAACCTTTGGCTGAAATAGCCAGAAATGCACCAATGAATGTCCCCTTCTTGACCTTCTTCCTTCTATTCTTGGTGGCGGCTTTTTCTTGCTCACCAAAATTGTCAAATGCAATTGATAACTTGTAGTACAAGACAAACATGATGTCATCTTTTAGATTTGTCAAGCATCTGACCAGGGTTGATTTGATTGCAGTGTCATATGGGGAATCCTCAGCGCCATCCCATTGGTTGCCAGCAAAATTTGTAAGAACTCTAATTGAAGCCACCTTTCTGTGCATCCAGAGCTGCACCATGTGCTCAGACACCCAAATGCCATGGTGTGCAAGTTGCTTCCAGACCTGGGTCAAGGGAAGCTTGGGGTCCCGCTGGAGGAGGTCAAGCATTATTGGGTATGCCTCACTGATCTGGGACTCTGTGGCCTTCTTTGGCTTCTTGGCTGTCCCAATCAGATTTCCCTTATTCATCAGGTTGTTGAATTCCTGCATTATTGTGGCTTGGGTGAATTGTAATTGGCTGGCTATCTGATCCCAGGACAGACCCTGCAGGTTGAGTGCCACAATTTCCTGAAGAATTTGGGCAGTGATTATTCTGCATTTGGGGCGCTGGGCGGCAGGAGCAGAAGCCTGATTGGCTGAGGGGGGGCAGGTTGGCTGGTGGCAGGAAGTTGTTCCAAATCAAGGTTGCCATCCTGATTGTTTGGTTGACGGGCAGCTTGTGCAGGGGTGGGTGTGGGAGAAAGGGCAGAGCTAGACGCTAAGTGACTCTCAAACAAGTCAAAGCCATATGGGTCAGGGGACAGTAACAGGTCAGCTTCCTTGTTACCCGCCTCAAAGGCTTGGGTGTAAACAGGTACCTCCACGTTCTGAGCCTTGCCTCCATTGAAGCTGGTCTGGCTGCTGCTGGCTTGGCTGCTGGCGCCGTCAAAGATATTGCTGTTAAAAACCATTGTAAAAACCTAGGATAAAATCACTAAAAGTAGAAATTTTAAAATTTAATGATATATTTTTATTGTAATCTTGAGTTCATATTTGGAAGGTTCTCAAAACCTTTTCATACAAATCTGGAGCCATGAAAATGTATAAAATGCCTCTGTTCCTAAATTGGATAGCTGTTGATTGGCTGTTAAACTGTTATATTTCTATTTTAGGCTGCTCATACTACACATATTGTATGACTTCATTTTGTTTTGTGCTTGTTGAATATTGCTTCTAGTTTGCTCAAATTTTGTTTCATTTTATTCCTTCTGTCAGTGCCTCATATAAATCCTGCTTGGATTATAATATACTCTGGAATAGCATCCATCCATCTCACTTGTTGTGTCAGTTCATTTTGTTTGTGGTTTGAACTACACCGCTTAAGGTTTGCTTTAATTTTGTATAATGGGTTAGTGAAATTTTGTTTTTGGTTTGAAAGTTCATTTATTAACCAAAAATATCTAAATTAATTGAATCCTGAATCTTGCGCAACTTGGATTTTGTTTGAATCTGAAATCATTTTGTTTAAATCTGAAGTATTTTTGCTTGTTGTCATATCTTTTAAAACTACTGTAATACCGTGATTTGATAAATATATTTGATATGCTTGACCTGCGTCATAAATACTAATTAGTAAGAGATACATGAAAATCATTGATTTTTGTGTTGTGTGGCTATAGTGGCACTGAAATATTAAGGATCAGATGATGACTCACAAGGTCCAATTTGTGACTTAAAAAAAGCCAAAGTACGAAAAATGATTCACAATTATTTAAATAAATTAATCTATTTCTATCATTTTTTATTTTTTAACTCTACAGCCAATACACTATTTGGTGGATTATAATAAAAAAATACATAACTCTATATCTAGAATAATTAATTTTAATTATATTTTTTACTAATTCTTATATGTCTATAATACAATTCAACATCATGTCATTATATATAAATAATAATTTTTGAGTCATAATAAAAATAAATAAATAAATAAATAAAAAACAAATAAAACCTGGAGTGCCCATTTATCTGATTGGCTTGGAGGCAAGGACTTTGGGGATGAAGGATTCCGAGTGCTCATAGAAAGCAGCCACCACATTGGGTGGCACCGCAAATTGGCTAATCTAAAGAATATTGAAGAGATCCTCAGTGTCCTGAGGGAGGCCTTTCTTCACCTTATTTTTGATCCACCAAAAGACCTCCTCAATTGGATTCAGGAATGGGGAATATGGCAGGAGGAAGAGGTGTCTCATTGGGCAGTCAGCCAGGCGGTGGTTAAAGGAATGGCTGTTTTTATCTATTGGTGGAAACTCTGACACAACTGATATCCACCTTGTGGAGCCCGGCATTATCCAACACAACAATGTTGGTTGTGTTGCTGTAATTAATCCTTAGGTATTCCTTCACGGCTTGGAGAAAATTGAGAAAAGTCCTGCTATTGTGAGAACCCTTGATCATCTGATATTGGTCCAACCTACAAGGACCCAGAAGAACAACCATGGAATAAGTCTGGGAACAGACAGCTGCACAATGGGCTACACCATCCTTGGACCCCTTCTCAACCCACCCATGCCTAGACCTGATTGAGGAGAAAAACAACAATTTGTTGATGTAAAAAAACTGGACATTGTCAGTCTGCTTAAGAGCCACATAGGTCTCAGCATAAATGTGTTGATCCTAAATTGTTTTTTTGCTGTTCCTATTGTACAGAGAAACTCCAAGGACCTTCCACAAGAAGCCCAAATTGACCATTGTTTTGTAGACAAGGGTTTTGGAAACAGAAAGCCCAAAATCTGTGGCCAGCATTAATTGGACAGTGAGTGAGTCCAGGTGGCAATCCTTGGATACCCACTTCTTGATTGCATTGATGTGCACGGGTTGAAGTAGGCTGGGCTGCTGCTTAGCCTTGGTGGATTTGGCAATTTTCCTGGTGTTACCATACTTTTTGTTGATGTTGCCAATATATCTGGCTGTGACCCCAAATTGGGACGCAATATCCTGAACTTCCATTCCCCTGTTCAAGCAGTTGAGGAGAGCTTCACACTCACTATCTGTCAACTGACACTGGACCTTGACAGGTACTGCAGCATCCTGGCTGACAGGCTCAACACAGGGGATGGGGACCTTTGTGTAGAAGGTGGGATCACGCTTGGTTGCACTGGCGCCGTCAATGGTGGCATACAATACAGGAACATGAGGGTCATTATTTGTTAGATTAAGCCAAGGTGCCAGCTTAAGCATTTTAAAGACTTTTAACTTCTTTGGTATCATTTAAGTTGTAAACTTATGTTTTTTGAACATTAATATAATGCTTAGTTTACTGAATAAAAGTTTAAGGGTGTAAAATATACAAATAATAAAAATAAATCTTATTTCTATTAACTGTATTTTTGCTAAAAACCCTTTTTTCTATTTTAATAAGCCAAGAATCAAATATATGAGTTGCATGGGAGAGTAATAGCAGCCCCAAAGCCATAATTGCTATTACCCTATCTTTGGCTCATATAATTAATTTCTTAGTTATTTTTAGAAAAAAAAGTTGTTGTATTTAAAAGACTATTTACCCTATGTGAAATATAAGTTTTTGTTATGCGTCCAACTTCATGAACATGTCCTACTAATCCTTTAGTAGTATCAGCTCTCTTTGTTTCTCTGTCATCTGTGCAGAACTTTGCACAATAATTTATTTTGGAGTACTCCTTAACATCCTCAAATGTCAAAGGTGAAACATACAGCTCACCATCTTTCATTAAATATGAAAGATTAACATAAAATGCTTTGACTTCAAGCCAGCTTTTTTTAGGCCTAGATTTTCTATCATAGATGTAAAAAAAGGTTTTTTGGGAAACATCTGAATTATTTACAAGTGACTCATATAAACCCTTTCTTTCTTCCTCTCTCTCAAAAACCATTTTGAGATCATTTATATTTTTTATATACATCTCATTTTCCTTTTGTTTAAATATTTTAGATAATACACCAAAATGACCATCAACAATACTTTTGCCATGACACTCAACAAATCTATTAAACTTAATTGTTCCTTTTATAATTTTAGGTACCTCTTTAAAAAGATAATATAAGAATTCATAAGATCTGAAATGATTACCATTATCAGTCCAAACTTTAATATTTTTAATATTCTTAAATTTATTATTTTTAAGCAGACTTATCAAACACTGACCTGAAAACAAAGAGTCATGAGATAAAATTTCAGATAAAAAGTCATGATACTCATATTTAATTTTCTCATTTTCTTTAAAAGCAATTGCAAATCCTAATAAAGAAATAGGTATTTTCTCATAAAAACAATTATTTGTCTCTATAGGACCCCCACCTATTTTAAAGTTTTCTTTATAGTCTATTACTATAACACATGAATTATTATCAAGATTATTTATATCACTAATATATTCTTTATTTTGATGCTTATAAAACTTTTCATGTAGGTCAATAGATTCCAAATTTTCTTTAATAGATTTAGGCAATGGCAACTTCTTTATACTCAAATCCTTTTTCTTCATTTCTAATGATTTTTTTAAGTTGCAAATGTTACACATATCAGTTTGCTTTTTGCTTTTAATTATATTATTAGGAATAAGCTTATAGAAAGTGGAAAGTGAAATAGAAATATTGTTTTTTATTTTCATATCTTCATAAATTTCTTTTTTTGTTTTCAATAAGGAGTATTTTATTTTAGTTGAGTATTCACTCAATTCTTTTTGTAATTCTTCATAAATCAATCCAGGGGATTTTTTAGTGAATTGGCTGGTTGGAAATGAATTTTTTAATATGTGTTTTAAAATATTTTTTATGTTTTCTTTCTTTACTGAATCATTTTTTCCTTTTTTATTTTTTGAATTTAATGATGCTTTTTTAGCATTTTTTATTTTTTTAGAATATGAATACTCATTTTTTGTCATTTTAAATCCACAATCCCAAAGCTCTTTCAGACTGTAGCTTGATGTAACCAATGCTCTTAGGGAAGGAAGGTGCTTGGCAGGGGACTCTGACATCAATTCCTTTAGGTTGTTAAGGAAATCATCTGTCTTAGAATTTTGTATGACAGGTAAGAAGGTACTTTTTCCAAACTCTGTTTTTAATAAGAAATGCTCAACAAAGCTGTTAAGATCACTGCCAGCAGTAAAAAGGAATGCTTGTTTAAGCATAGAGATTCTTTCTCTCTTAGTAGAAGCCCCCAGTGAGAAGAAGGGTGTCATCTGAGGTGCAAACTTGATAGGTTCCATAATGATAGTGGTTGGGTTCCTTGGCTTGGTTCAGGCAGTTCTTGCTTGGAAATAGATGTGCAGTTATCAGAGAGGAGTAAAGGTGTGGATTGTAAAGTAAATTTCTGTAAAGTTGAGCTGTTTAAATACCATGTTAGCTGAGCTTTTGCACTACAGGCATAAATCCCCAACTGACCCCCAACTGATCTCCTTAATTTATCAATATCACCCCTGGAGTCTGATATCATTGTTTATTTACCCCTTTTTATATTCTGGTTAACTGTTGATATCTCGGCAAATAGTACTTCAATCTTGCTCAAACTAGTATCATTAGAAAGCCCTTAATCTCAGCTTTTGGAATTGTGCTGCAACTCTATATTTCAATACCAATTTAGTATCTTGAAGCGGCTTTGAATGTAAGCTTATAAAATTATTATTTGAAATAAAATATGCTAATTAACTCTTAAAGTATGATATTTTAATCAGTAAACTAAATTTAAAGTATAAATTATTATTTAGCTTACTTCTAGTAACCAACTCAAAAACCTTTTGTTTAAATAAACTTAAGTTTATTATAACTTTTAACAGTTCTTAAAAAATGAACTTTATATATCTTAAATCTATCAAAACAAAAATGTTATTTTTAATCACATATAAATATTTGCTTGTATAATTAAAGTTGTATCTTATTTTTATAGATACAATGACTAAGATCATTTTTTATTTAGTTTAAATAAATTTCAACCTTTATAAAATTTAATTAAATAAAGCAAGATTTTGATACATTCTTTTTTATGTTTGAATTTTTTATACATATTATCTCTAGCATACAGTATAAAAATATAATTTTATTAAATAGTTGTATAAAGCCATTTTATTAATATTAAATACTTAAGAATTTGAAAAGAAAAACTTTTACTCTCTTATAAGTTCTTATTATATATTTTCTATAAAATCTAACTTAAGAATAAATTACTTATGCTAAATGAGATCACTGAAATTTCAATAAAAGTTTAGTTTTAATTTTAGTTTTTTTTAACTTTTTACTAGATTTTTTATAAAACAAATCCAAAATTATTTAATATTTATTTATTAAATATGCAAAAAAGCTATCTGCCCTCTTTTTAAAAAGAGGGATTCAAAAATTATTATATTTTAAATTAAATATTTTTAAAAAAGCTAAGATTTTAGGCAACAATTTAATTTCCAACAAAAAGCATCATATCAGTTTTTATTGTATTTTTATGTTTCTCTTTTTAGAATGATGTCATTTTTTACTAATCAGCTTTCAAGAAATAATGGTATATGAAATAAGATTGTTACTAGCTTTTAATACAGTTTAATTTAGCTGTAAGTAGAAAATGATTAATTTAATATAGGTTTTTATATTATAAGGATTAAATAAGATTTATTTTGATAAAATTGTTATAATTATTTAAATTTATTGATAAGAAAATTAAAACAAAATTTTAAAGTGTTAAGTAGCACAGTTAATAGGAAACAGATTAATCTAACAAATAATGACCCATATGGCTCTTTGGTGGTGGTCAATGGCTCATATGATGTATCAAAGACGCGGGGGCAAGAAGTGGCAACTCTTGGATCAAGAGTGTGGGGCCAAGTGACAACTAGGTACAAGGTGGAGGTGTAAGTAACTTCAGTGTTCCCAGTGAACCTGGTGTAGGAGACTTTTGTGGCAGGCCTTGAGAGCAACTTCTGTCTTGGATTCAGGCTGGTTGATTGGGTTTGGGATGCAGGAGGTGGTTGAATGGCTATGACGCCTTGGGAGGCCTGTGTGTTGGCATGACTCCCCTCAAGTTGGGTTCTGGGTCTGTTCTTGGACCCTCTGGGACGCCCTCGTGGATGGGCTGCCCCGCAGGCTGGTGCAGGAGCAGGTTGGGAATGCAATTGTCTGTCCATAAAAATAAAATAAAAATATATATTTTAGATTAAATATGTATTTATTTGGATTTATTGGTTTAGTTATGGGAAGTTGTTTTCTCTTGATATAGCCTTGAATAGTAGCAGAGTTTCTATATCCGTAATTTGAAGTGTATAATATTGTATCCTTTCCAGTTTTGGATGATTTTAAAGTTTAATCACTTTTCTTGTCTAAACATGGTTATTGAGATTGGATTTTTCATTTGATTTTAGTTGTGGTGGAGCTTCTTGATTTGGGTTGATTTGTCCTAGTTCCTTACTGTACATTCAATTTGGATTCCAGTTCCTGCAATTATTATTTGAGTTTACTAGTGGTATTCAAAAGTGATTTGAAATTTGGTTCTTGGATTTGACAATCCTGCAATTTCAAAAAACATAGCAAACTTAATGAAAATAGCTGATGGATTGAACGCTTCAAATCTGATTCCAGTTAATTCATTTTGTCCATTGGAAATGTGCAGTTTGACTTGAAATTTGCAAAGTGTCTACAAGTTCCCGCATTTTTACATTCAGGTTCTGAATTTACAGTACACTTCATCTGTTTTAAATGGGGGAAACCAAGACAGCAAATAGTCCAAATTAATTAGGGATTCCTCCCAAGTAGGCACAAAAATCTGGGCATCAGTAGTTACCATCTGAGAGGGATATACCAATACGAATCTCTTGTCAATTGTGTGAGCTAAATTCTCAAGGGAATTAAGCAGTTTAGCTGGTTTCTGAGCAGCTTTCTTTGTACGTTGAGGGAAGATTGTCCTTTTCAGGCATAAAGGGGGAGTAACTTAACAATATAACCCCCTTATCCCAATAAAGGCATGATCTATTTTTCAAAAAAATTCCCCCTTGTAACTCTGTTAATACAGTACATTACAACAATATCTAAAAAATGAAAATATACAAGCAAAGCAAAGTTTATTAGAATAATTAAAGCCATCAGTAAGGACAGTGGTAACATCTTTGAGGTACTTCTTAATCTCTATCACTTTGTACTTCTTTTTAACCACCTTCTGAACATCCTTCTGTTAGTCTTGCTCCTTCCTCTTCCTCTTCTTGAGGGCCACTATTTTGGCCAGGTCATAGAACTTGGAAATATTTCTTCCTTTTCCTCCTGGGGCTTCTGAAAAAACTTGTTGAGCTTGGGATTAGCACCAAAATTAGCCTTTTGATGCTTTTAGTGATTCTTAAGACTAGATATTATCTTCCTCTCCCCATTCAGGAAGGTACTAAAAAGTTCCAGGGCACAGTAGCCCCCCTCTTTTCTCTCCTGACTGTCACTTTCTTACCCACTCACTGCTTCTCAAAGTACTCAAGGTAACCCTTGAAGATGATGGAGTTCTTCTTCAAACAAGCATCTTCCTGAATGATCTCAAAGTTAAACTCAGTGTGCTCTTGCTTCACAAAAGCCAAGTCATCAAGCTGGGTCATGACAAATTGGTACTTTCCCTTACCATCATTTAGGTACTTATTGAAGAGTTCCTTCTTGCTCTTGAGATTCTTGATGAGAGCCTGCCTAAAATTGGAGAAGCAGCCCTAGACATCTCCATTAAAGGTGGCCTCAAGGGATATGAACTTATCAAAATCAAAGTTTATTATTATTAAATTTGTCATAAGAGAGTGTACATGAGCTAGCTGCTCAGTGGCAAGGGCAGACATATTTTTCTCATAGGATGAAGGTTTTTTTCTAGAAGTGTGTGTAGGGAGAAGCTTGTTGGATGAAAGAGAGCTTAGAGCATCTCTGAAAATTTTTAAGACCTTGATGTAGGATTCTGTCTTGGTATAAGACAGGAGAAAGAAAAAAATGAATGGCCTGGACATCAAACTGCCCTTGCAGTATCCAAAGCTGCTTGAAGATAGTGAGGCATGCAGTAAGTATGCTGTTTCATAGTCAAGTGGTTGCAGTGTTGAGAGTCTCCAAGCTTTGTTTGATGGATTAGGCTACAATCCTATCCTCCATTTTCAGTTCATTTCCATGGAGAAGGAACATCTCTCCATCTTCTGTCCTCTTAAGGGCATTTGAAAGGACCAGGTCCTTGACGCTGGTGGTGCTCTTGGCCAGGGGGTTTGAGGCTTGACGCCTATTGCTCATGAACTTGACCAACTGAATATAAGTTAGAACCCTCTTAAGATTGATGGGAGAGAGGTACTTACAGGAAAGAACAGCCAGCTGGATGCCACTAAGATCTTTTGAAGTTGGCATGATATGAATCAAATATCATTTTAGGAGGCTAAAAATGATAATGATGTGCATGACACAGGTATGCTTGCTTTTTATGGTCTGTATCTTATCCCAGTGCTCAGTGTTGAGCTTTACTGGGCAGGAGTAGTCCTCACAGGTTAATGCCAGATCTTGAAGCCCTGATTGGCATTGTTGCAGCTGAAGATGAATCTGTTGGCCACCATGGCTGGCCCATCTTTGCCACTCATGATGGTGAAACTTGGAGAAAAAAGAGGGAACCTTGAACTTCCCACCAATATCGCAAATGATGTGGGCCACTAGAGGTTCCCAAAAGCCAGCAGAAGCATGAAAAAAGCCAGGAAAGTAATCAGGGCACAGATTTGAATCAGCCCCAGATAAGTTATAATTGGAAGAGCTTGATGGATGGGGGAAGAAGGGAGTTTGTCTTAGCGCTCCTCATTTGTGAGAGACTTATCCTTGAGAGGGGATTTTTTGGTGGAGCAGCAACTCTTGATTGGCTCTTCATAAAATGCAGAGGCATAAAAGCTATGGTTGTTGAGAGACCCATCTGATTGCTCACCCCCAGTGGAGTGAGTTGGGCTCTTCTCAGGGGAGGTTTACCTGTGATCTCCTTTATGACAAAGTCTTGGGAGAAGCTTTCTTGAAGGAGGTTGCCTTTTGCTTGGGGGCTTTGAGGGATGCTTGGTGCCCTTCAGCTTCTTGGAGGTGTTTTTGTCCTATAAATAATAAGTAACAGGCTCTAAAATAAAGCAATGCATTTAAAAACTATAAGAACCATTGTGCATAAAATTTAAACTTTTAAGGCTTTTATTGAAAATTATAAATAAAATGTTGCAACTGAGATTCTTTTCTTGCCTGATAATGTATCTCACAATACACAGGGGGCGCTCAATGAGCCGCCCCATGACATATATAATAGCAAGGATCAATCTGATGGTGATGTCAAGTTACAGGCACTATCTCTTAATTTGAAGAGCTGCCAATTTGACATTGCTAATCCCTGCGCAGTTTATTCCTCAGCCCCAAACCTTACATGAAACCTGCCACTATGCCACCCCCTGATGGCCTTATGGCTTTCCCCATATGGTATATTAATCACAATAACAACCAATAAACAACACATTATTCTTATTATTCCTGTCCTTTTTATTAGACTGTTGTATTCCTCAACTCAAATACTGAACTCTCATTGGTTCAGTTGCAACAGTGATAGCAGTGGTAGGTTGAAAACCTACCTAAGAGAAAAATCCCCCCAAGAAAGGACAGTACAGGCCGTATGGCTACTCCCCACCAAGAAACATTCCTTCAAATCCCCAAGGTGAAATCCCCAAAGGGTATGTTATCTATCAGGACCAGCTGGTACTTACAAGCGGTTATAATTGTCTCTGCTGGGGCAGCGCAACACAAGTGTCACCCCACCCCAGTCAGACCTGTCCCAATGCATGCTCAACCTTCAGCTAGAATCCTTTGCGGGGGGTGTCAAGGGGGCCGGCATTGTCAGTTGGCTCCAGTTCACCAAAACACGCCTTTGTATCTGTCAGGTCCCGGAGTCCATGTGGGTTGCCACAGCATCTGGCTGCCTTACAGGGCCCGCCGCTGTGTGGTTCACCAACTGGGCCAGCCAGGAGTTTGACGTCACCTGGGCAACATTTTGAGACACCGCCAAGTCCTGATATAGTGAAACTTTCTCTCCCATTGTCTTGGTAACCCCCCTCCTGGCCATCAAGAAAACAGGAACTGTCCCCAAATATCTTGCTGCTTGACAACAAGCCCTTGCCGCTGCCCCAGAAGCTGTTATCAACAAAAACACCATGATACTCACTCTTATTGTCAATGGGCTTAAGCCCCACATTTGTAAGTGGGTTCCTGTAGGGTGTTACACCACTATTAATGACTGCTATAAGGCCATTGTGGAGGCCAATAATCAGGATTCCATGTGATTTTTAAAATCCAATGATGCCTCCTCCCAACCTTGTCCTATACCTGGCAGCACCCACAGCCAATAAGGCCGCTTTCAACCTTATCAGCAGGAAAATGGGACCAAGTACCCCTGCAAGGGGAGCTTCAGTCAGCCCAAATCAAGGATTTGGGAAAAGCCTGGGGGTTGTAGATACAAGAGGCTCTTCAACCCCGCTTGACCTGCACTCTCAATCTCACCTTGCCAAGAATCCCTGAAACTACAGTGTGCACAAGGTAGAGACCTTAGACATGTTCCAAGTCCATAGTGACAACCCCGTCCTCCAAGCCATCCATTCATCAAATAAGATCACCTGCTTGATCTACCCCTTTGGTTTCCATGGGAACACCCACAAACTTTTGGTAGACACTGGGGCCAATCACATCATGATCAACCAGGAATTTGCAGACCCCCAACAGCTAGGCCAAGTACCCAGTTGCTTTAAAGCAATACATGTGGCCAACTCCCGTAGAGTGGTCATCACTCACAAGATGGTACCCTTCTATGTAAGAATGGAGAACATCCAAGTTAAGCTCTCTGGGCTAATAATGGCAGGGCTCATCCACAATGTCATTGCTGGCTTCACCTTGCTCCAACATAATCAACCATACATTGACTGGGACACCTCTGTGATCACACTCAACAGGAATGGGGTAGGCTTCCAAGTCTACCCCATCAAAATGAATAAGTTACTCCATGATACCGTGTTTGTTTGGCTCACAGAGACTGGCACCTACAATTTCAAGGGGGAAATCTGGACTTCAATCAGTGTTCAGTGGAAGTCAACTGCTCTGAACCCACTACATCTTCCCCCTTGGCCACATCACCCCCACCAGCGCTTGCTGCACTCCTTGAGGAGTACAAGGACGTGTTTAGTGAGATACTTGAACAACTACCTCCTCCCCAGGAGATCCAGCACGCTGTACAACTCCAAGTATTGTTACCTAAAGCACGGCTGTTATATTGTCTTACACCAAAGGAAGATGAGATCCTCCACCAGCACCTTGTGGACGCGCTTGATAAGGGCTTCATTCGCCCCTTGCTCTCTCCATATGGGGAAGCCATCTTCTTTGTAGCCAAGAAGAACGGGTCCCTTTGCCTGGTCACAGACTACCGCTCCCTAAATGAGGTGACATTTAAGAATAAGTACTCCCTGCTGCTGATTGACGGCCTGTTTGATACACTTGCAGGTGTGAAGGTCTTTAGTAAGATCAATCTCACTGCAGGATACAACCAGGTCTGCATTGCACCAGGGGATGAGGCAAAAACTGCCTTCTGCACGTGCTACAGATTGTTTGAGTGCTGTTTCATGAATTTCAGAATGGCCAAAACTCCCTCCATCTTTGCCATCTTGGTTAATAAAGCCTTCAAAGACCTGATTGAAAAATGTGTTGCTGTGTATATTGACTCTATTATTGTCTTCATTCAAGACCAAACCACACACCTCCAACACCTTTGTGCTGTACTCAACACCCTTCAAAAAAACCAGTTGAAGGCCAAGCCTTCAAAAAGTGAATTCCTCTGGTCAGAGCTTCTATTCCTGGGGCACACTATCTCTGCCCAAGGGATAAAGCCCAACCCTGCCAAGATAAAGGCAATTATAAGCATATCACACCCCACCAATGTGGGCCAGGTGTGTACAATCTTGGACATGATTGCCTATGTGCAAAAGTTTATCCCAAACTGTGGAGAATTAATTGCATCTCTCACCAAGATTTTAAACACCAAACAGTGCTTCCACTTGACACCCGCCAGAGATCAGATTTTTGAGATGTTGAATCAAAGGCTCACAACTGAACTTTTACTACAATTTCCCAATTGGAATTGCCTGTAAAAACTCAAGATTGACGCCTCTGACAGGGTCATAGGGGGTGTCTTAAGAGTAGAAACTGATGAAGGTGTATCTCTTCCTGTGGCCTAAAAATCCAGAAAGCTTATAAACTCAGAGCAGCGCTACCTCATACATGATAAAGAGTTAGCGGCAATTGTGCACAGCGTCAAGAAGTGGTGTTGTTACCTGGAAGGGGTCACATTCCCACCCCATTCTTGACAGATCACAAGTCTCTTCAGTATTTCAATACCCAGTCACACTTGATCCAATGCCAGGCAGAATGGGTCAAACATCTGTCCCCATACCAGCTGCACATCAAATACAAACCTGGGAAAGAGCTTGTCACAGATGAAGCTCTCTTCAGAATCTTTGTGGTGTCTATCATGGGAGATGATGGCTTGGACCCAGACTAGCCCATGCTCCACCTGCGCCCTGAAGCCACTCATTACAAAGGCCTCAATTCTGTGACTATTTCCAAGCTGAAGGGCAATGAAAGCCAGTTCACCACTGATGCTGACAATGTTTGCCATTGGGCAGAGACAGGTGAAAAGATGCCTTAAATTCCCACCACACTGAAGAGAAACCATATTGCACTACCAGTACACATTAGGTCATATCAAAGTACATAACCTCTTCAAAATCATGAAGCGTAAGGTTTGGTGGCCCCACATGCACCAAGACATCCTGGACCTCCTTAAAATGTGTGTCCTGTGTAAAAAGAACATATCCAAACCTGCCCCTTCCAATTCAGTTCTGCCAATCAAAGCCATGGAACCCTTTGAACAATGGGATCTTGAAATTGTAGGGCCCCTACCAGAAGACAAGCTGGGCAAGAATTACATCATCATGGCTATTAACTACTTTACCTGTTGGCCTGTAGCATGGGCAACCACCAATCACACTGCCACCACCATCACTTGATTCATTGACAAGGAGATTGTGGCGCTCTTTGGATGCCCCAAGTCCTCATTGCCAATGGGGGCCCAAGCTTGTAGGAAAAATTATGAAAGCATATTGTGCCAAGACTGCCCTCCAACAAGTGGTCACAACACCATATCACTCCCAAGCCAACAGATGCGTAGAACACCTGAATGGCTCCCTGGTACAACTTATTGCCAAGCTCTTGCAGGAGCACCCAAACACCGCCTGGACTGAACATCTCCTCACTGCTCTACTTATCCTACGGGCCAGGATCAACCGGGGTACAGGTTTCAGCCCCAGTGTCTTGGCCTTTGGGACTCCTGATGGTCTGACAGGGGTGGAACAAGAAAAGTTACCAGCCATGGTTCCTGAGAAGCCTCCCCTTGTAACTACCCCCTCACTGGTTCAATGGCATGCCAAAGCTTGCGGCATAGAGCAAGAGAAGATCAAGGGGGGCTAAACATATCAAAGCAAGGTATGTTGTAAGTGATTCTGTCTACCTTCTCAATCCCAACTCCGCCAAATTGGGACCCAACCATCTTGGGCCCTTCAAGGTAGCTGCTGTCTACAACAATCACACCTATCAGCTTGAAGACGCTCAAGGAAATACAAAAAGACTTCATCACAGTTGCTTGCGCCCCTGCCGCACCATTCCCACACAAAGACTCTTTGTGTGGACCTTTCCAGACCTTTCACAGGTTTTAATCCTGGTGCCTGACAACAAGCAGGGGGCAAGAGGGGTGTTGCAAACAAGATTTCCTTCTTGCTTGTTAATGTATCTAACAGCATGGATCAATCTGATGGTGATGTCAAGTTACAGGCACTATCTTCTAATTAGGAGAGCTGCCAAATTGACATTGCTGATACCCGTGCAGGGTATTTCTTGGCCCCAAACCTTACATGAAACCTGCTGCCCTCTGGTGGCCTTGTGGCTCTTCCCATATAGTATATTAATCACAGTATTTTATAATAAACATCATCTTATTACTCTTATTTTTGTTCTTTCTATTGGACTGTTGTCTTCCCTAACCAAATACTGAACTATCATTGGTTCAGTTGAAACACCTGGAACTTCTTTCATGCTGTGCTTGAAGAGAGACTAATGCCAACCTCTGTGCTTAAAAGATGGCATATGAAGTTTGCCAACTTGTTAAGGAGCAACAAGCCCTCATTTGATAGGTACTTTGTAGCTATGCAGGATGAACAGGCTACAGCTGAGAGGCTAATGTATGAGATTGGGAAGGTGAGGCTGCTAATTAGGCCAGGCATGAGATGCAAAAGGGGAAGGTATATAAGTTGGGCAACCCTGGATAGACTGCTGAAACTCTGGAAAGGTATCTTGTAAGAATATCTAGAGCCATGGGATTTATCTGTGAATGAAGTGCTTATCTGCTTGCTAGAATATATTTTTGGTTTGATTTTTCAAAGGGTTAGAAGTGTGAGTTTATAGATGTATACTGTGTGTGTCAGAAATAAATGGTTTAGAAATAATGTTGTTGGAAATGAGGTGGGTCTGTTAAATTAATAAACTGGTGGTTGATAGGCATTTTAAAAGACAAGAATAAACATAAGGTTATAGTTTTTTTTATTTTAAATTTTAATTAGATTGTAAGCAGAGTTAAAGATGAACATCTTACAGACTGTACATGTACGAAAATTTAATGAATACATGGTGATTGTTGTAACGTTACAAATGTATTTCTTGAAGGTAAAGTGAAAAGAAAATCATGACATTGAGTATTTGACTAAATAAAGATTGTATATTTTAATCGGGTGGTTAAAAAGGGGAGTTCATTTAGAATTTTTATTAATGCGATGGACAATAGGGAGCCTGGCCCAGTACAAATCAAAATGTGGATAAATGATCTTTAGTCATCACCCCTTCCAACCAAAAATTCTAGCTCACATACCCCAAAATATATTTTACATTTTTAAGGTCCCAGCTACGATTTAATCTGTTTTCTTACTACCTTAAACCATGACTAGCCCACCTTCAACTCACAACCAGGAAAATATAGCCTTAGCAGAAGCAAGCTTCAATACCAATGAAAATACAACACTGGAAGATACTTCTTTGACGATGGATCCTGTTGATTTTAATGTGACTGATAGTCCTACTTTTGAGCGAGTTATTTATACTTATCTCACTAAAAAAGGATTTATGGAAACAATACCAAAATTCGTAGCTGAAGCAAAAGAGATCCAAGGCTCCTTACTAGAGTCCAACTCATATTCTAGACTAGATGCTTCTGTCCTTGAGTTGCTTTTGGAGGGCGAGAGGACCTTTGAGCCTGATACTTACTTGAGTGGCTACTCCAAGTTACGCAGCTGGATTAACGATAGTCTTGATTTATACAAGGTGGGTGCGATATTAAACTTAGCTGACAGCTAGCCTGAACTATTGGCATTTCTATTCCCCTTGTTTGTCCATAGCTATTTAGATTTAGTATCAAAGAATTCCATCGAAAAAGGTAATGTCAACAGTTACCAACTTAACACTTTAGCTTTTAATTTTTTTGCCCTCAACTGTGAAGATCATTCGGCACTTCATAACGAAGACGTAAAGGCGCTGACTTCCATCAAAGCTCCCCAGCATGTCAAAGAAAACGAGCTTGCCCAGCTTTTCCGAAACAACAAATATACCATCAAGATGTCCCGAGTTGGGTTTGAACTCTTCATCTCATACCTTCAAGATAGCCAACTCATGACAATCTTAAGGCTTGTTAACGACCATTTTGCAATGCAAGGTTATTTCAAACCTAAGCTATGACTGATATTTAGTTGTTCCGTCAATTTCCAGAACAGGGGATCCCGCAGAGCCAGTAGTTGGGATTACTGGCCATGCAAACAGCCAACTTGCTTCTTTTAACGAGAAACGCGTCACTCTGGGCCACCCCCGTTGCCCAGCGATGCCAAATCAGAGCTTGAGCTGCTGCTCAAGGAAGAGGATAGCATGCAGAAGCGAAAAAAAGTATTGGCATAAAGAGAAAGACGCTGACCTTTTAGGCTAAAGATGAGAACGCCACGTTCACCTCACTGCTGGAAAGCTATAAGAAGTATTCTGCAACAAAATATGCGTCGGGGTACGCCCGCGATGAAATCCCCCTCCCTCCAGTCAAGGGGACGGACATCTTACGCTCAATCCAGGAGTTCAAGGAGATTGCCGATCAAGTTAAGCTAGTAGATGGTAGCTCGGCTTCAGCCTCCATATGCTTTTATACTTTCCACAACACCCTTGGCAGGTAACTTTACGGGAGGCAGCTAACCTTTAGTCTCAATGCAGTATCCATTTCCGAAGATCTCAAGTTCTTAGCAGGAGGGTTCTCTGATTCGTATATCAAGCTATGGTCGCTCCGCGGAGACTCATTGCGCAGTTTAAAAGGCAACTTCAACCCCACTATGGTCAATGACGGTAAGCAGCTCCATCGAAATTCCTAACCTCTAGAGGGTGACCTGGAAAGGATGCGCAAAGTAAGTGGTTCAGATACCAAGAGGCTTGTTGGCCACAGTGGTCCGGTCTACGGACTCAGCTTTAGCTCTGATAGCAAGCACCTCATTTCCTGCTCGGAAGACTCGACTGGTAAGGCTTCTTGGTGCCATCGCTAATAACAGTTCGTTTGTGGAACATGGATTCTTTCACCAACTTGGTATGTTACAAAGGGCACAACTACCCAGTCTGGGATGTGGACTTCGCACCTCTCGGGGTTTATTTTGCTTCAGCGTCTCACGATCGAACTGCTCGCCTTTGGAGCTGCGAACATATCTCTCCGCTTCGGATCTTTACCGGCCACCTCTCGGATGTAGACGTAAAAGACACCCCTTTGCCCTTCTAACCCTCCAAGGTTGTCCGCTTTCATCCAAATTCAAGGTACATTGTCACAGGCTCCTCCGACAAAACTGCTCGCATGTGGGATATTCAAAAGGGAGCATGCGTTCGTGTTTTTACTGGGCACCAGAGTGCCGTTTATACTCTTGCCATCTCCCCCGATGGCCGCCAGTTGGCAACTGCTGGTTTCGATGGCCTGATCAACCTATGGGATATTGGATCAGGGCACATGATCGACAGTTTCAAGCCTTCTGAAAAGTCAGGGGCAACATATACACTTGTGTTTTCCAATGATAGCAAGGTGCTTATTTCTGGCGGCGCCGACAAAGTGGTTCAGCTCTGGGACGTGACAAAGAAAGAATCAACCAAAAGCTCATCTACTGCACGCAACCAAGACTCTCCCAGTAACGAAGCTGACAGAGTTCCTGGCTTGTTGGCTTCATATCATACAAAAGAAACTTCCATCACTTATTTAAAGTGCACTCCACGTAATCTTATCCTTGGTGCTGGATGTTTCAGCCCACACTTAAAATAAACACCTGTATATAGCCATTTAATGTATAGTCTTTTAAAAGACAAATGATTGCTTCACATTTTCAAATTGATGTTTTGCAATAACATCCTTGGTTGTAGCCAGAAATAATCTTATTGCAACTGTGCCCCGAAAAGAGGTTGTTAGAGAAGGGAATATTATACAAGTTAAGTCAGGTGATGGCTAAAGGCTGATTTTTATTAAACCCTTTCATAAAGTTGTAACTGTGCTACCAGCAAAAGTTACTAAGAAAGAAAGAACAGGAAACTTGAAGAATAATTGATTGAAAATATGAGGAAAAATGTATTGCCTAACTGTGCTGTTTTAGCAGAGTTATAGGATATGAGAAAGTATTCAGACTAGATCCTGGTTGTGATGCACCTGCTGCTGCTGAGATGCCACCAAGGTGTGTCCCAGGTCAAATCCAGGTTCTGGCTAGGTTGGGGTGCCATACTTCAGATGAGAACACTCAGCAAGCAGGGAACTATGCTGTAATTGAAGGCACACAAACTCCTCCAAAAGCTTACCAACAAGCATTCTAGAGTCTGCTGCACAGATCATGGGCTCAGTATGCACGTTCTATTCTAGCAGTTGATACAAATCTTTGAACAGCAGGGAAAACTCTTCAGAGAAACTCTTTCCCCATCAACAAGAACTTTACAACCTTTATGATTCTCAATCAATCAACATCATCTGAATAACTATTAGTGAGGAGCCTACAATTACTTCTGAACTGCTCAACTTGATCATTATTAGGATATGAAATCACTGAGAAATTATCCATTATCCATTGGGGAAAACAATCATGGGACTCAACAGTTTTTTATACATTGCAGAAGAAAGAACTCTTTAGAAAATTTCTGTTGTTTCTCCTTATTTTGTGGTCTGCTTTTCCCTGTAGTTCCTGGATTGAGGGTCAAGTGTCTGAATGCCTGTTTATTGGCATCAATATATCAGTATTTTCTTATATCAGAAAACTGATTCTTTATCTGCATGATCTGGTCCCCCATCCTTGCTTCATAATTCTCCTTTAAGAACAGTTTTCTCAAAAGCTTAACTAACTTTTCTCAACCTTTTTCAACCGTAAAGTTAGCCTTTTCCTTATTATCATAATAGCTTTAACTATTGATACTATGTTTTAATCTCTATTTGATCAAGTTCCCTGGTCATCTATAAATGATGTTAATCATTATAATAGACCTCAAACCCAACCAATGGCTATTCTCTTCACTTGAGAGCCAGATTGTTTTACCTTTTCTCTGAAGAGTTTTGCCAATTCAACTTCCAATGTAAGCTTTTTTTCAAAAAAAGCGTCAACATTTTCTAGCAATTTTCAAGGTTTCACTGTGAAATGAACCCTATGGCATCAGGGTGTTTTGCTTTAAATTTTTTTTGAGTGTCCTATAAAGTTTTTACTGACACAAAAAGCTCTCACAAGTAGTTGCCTAGGCACCTAGCCTTTCAACCACCACATACAGTAATAGTTGGTATCCCTTCCATCACTCCTTCTGCGGACTGATATACCTAGTATCATCTTGTCTAATATTACCCAGGTGGTGAGCCAGGATATTTCTGTTGAAGAGTAATCTCCTCCACTTCTTAAGCACCCCAGGGTAACAAGTTCCTCCAAATTTTTCTCTAAATAGCCATCTCAACACTAGCTCTAATAGTTCTCATCCTTGCATGGTACTATAGATGTCCCTTTCATACACTACCCAAAAGAATTGGAAAGGAGAAACACCAATAATCTTTGGCATTATACTAGTAATATTTATTATTGCCCTTAATAGTAAATGTCTGCAACACCTGTTTGGTGTGTTAATCACAGTACTCAACAAAGGGAGAAAATGCTGCCTGTCTGACTACAATATATGAATGGTACATAAGGGTGAGATATAAAGCATTTACCTCCTTCTCTTTCATCAGATCCAGGGAGGTAAAGCAGCTGAATGAGAATTTAGCCTCTTTAATTCCTTCAGTTTTAACCAGCTCATTAAGTTCAGGGTATTTTTAGAGGAAGTGGGAGAGTTCTTGGAGGGGGTAAAAATAGCACCCCAAGGTGAGTTCTTGAAGAGCTTTATAAAAGTATTGGTCTGAAACTTCTCAAAATCAACCATCAGATGGGGGTGGTAAGGAATACTCTCAGCCTGCTTCTTGGTAGCAACATCTTCTCTTTCTTTTGTGGGGGTCTTATTGCATTATCTGGTCTACATTGTGTCAAAACCGCAGGCTCAACCTGCCAACAAGGTTCCAACCAAGCAGGTTCATGACCTGCAACCCAATTATCTGGTCACCCAAAGCCAGACTAGGAAGTCAACTCAAATTACCAAATCCATCAACATGAACAGACAATGATCCCTTATGGTGGATACCTCAATTTGGCGCTTGACTCATTATCAGGATCAAGCCACCCCCTTCTTCCATCCAGCCGTGTGATCACCAATCTTGTTCCTACTATCCTTGACTCACATGAACTATATAATCACTATCTCTCAATAAAGATTACTATCTAGTTTCTAAATATTTTTCCCCATGTAACTCTGCTAAAACAACACAGTTACAACATCGGTAGCACAGGTAGGTTCTCCATCCTACCTTATCTTGAAAATTCTGCCTGTTGCCTGCACACACCGCGGCCAACAAATCCTTGACAGAATCATGTCTGGCCTCCCGCCTGGCTGGACTCTGTACACCCCTGGTACCAAGATACCTGATGGCTTTGTCCTCTATCAAAACACGGTGATCCTGTTACCCACCTTCAACGCCATGTCTGCACAAGGGTTCTTTCAGACACCTTCCTCAATGCCGCAACCAGCTGACAAAACCACCATGCCTGCCTACGTAGCACAAAGGCTTCACAGCGCCGCCTTGGAGTCCTTTGCCGGGGCCAACGACAACAATGCTGCCGCATGGATCCAGTCTGCCAAGAGTAAGCTGGCTTAAATGGAATGCCCACAGCAATTCTGGATCACAGAGATTTCTATTTGCCTAACCCATGACGCTGGTACCTGGTGTGATAAGTGGCACAAAGAGCACACTGATAAGAACTGGGATACCTTTAGCAGGACTTCTTTGCAAGGTTTGTGCTTAAGGATACAGCACTCATGATCATACACCAAGTAAAGAACCTAACCCAGACAGGCACTGTTAAAGAACTCACCCGCGCCTACAAGGAACTCCGTCTCTGTGCCCCATCCAACATGGCCTTTGACACCCCAGCAACACACCTCATGTATTACAACGCCCTCAAGTTGCACGTGATGAGACATGTGAACCTGGACCAAGTTACCAACCTACAAAGCCTGTACCGTGAAGCAGAAAAAGCGGAACAAACCTCCAACGCTCTTCACAAGGCACTGACTGGGAAACAAGAAAGGCCCAAGAATTCCCATCCAAGTGGGCGCTCTGCTTGACCACCTCCTGGAGGCAACAGAAACAACGCCAATCACAAACCCACAGGTTCAAATGGGCATGGAAATGGAAATGATGGCCAATCAAATTGTACCCATTTCCGCGTCACCACCACGCAAGGCAATCAAGACAAGGGAAAAGCCCAGGGAGAGAACTAAGCAAGTCAAGCTCTCCCCACACAACTCCTGACTTGCCCAACAATGAATACCAACCCAAGGACATGGACCAATGCCCAATGATCCAAGTGCCCTCAGAAGACCCGGTACTATACACCATTGCCAGAAATCCCAATAAATTGATGTCTTACCCTTTCTGCTTTTGCAGTTACACAGGCTCAGCACTCCTGGACTTGGGTGCAGACCAAACCTTAGTCAACAGTAGCTTTGTGGATAAATTCAAGCTGGCCACTAATCCTTTGCGGATTAAAAACGTGGTCCTGGCTGATGAACACCACATTGCTGTGATAAAGGAAACTGCCCCCTTCTCTGTCATGCTTGAGAACCTCCACTCCACCATCCAAGGGCCCGTCATTGACTTCCCTAAGTTTGACATTGTACTGGGACTAGACTGGTTACAGAAAAACAACCCCTACATGGATTGGGCAACCTCTGTGCTGACCATCAAGCGTGAAGGCGTCAACCACCAGATCTACCCCAACTCAGTGGACCAACTCCTACGTGACCACGTCTTTGTGCGCATCACTGAGACTCTGGACAAGAGGGAAAACCTGAAGGCAATTGACTGGGATTCCTGCCAGTATGAAAGCATACACTTCAAGGATCACCAGGATACCTCTACGCCTCAAGACTGCAACATTGTGGCCCGCCATCCAGAAATCTTCTAGGAAGCGTTACCTGGGCTACCTCCTGAGAAGCACATTCAACACTCTATCCAACTCAAGGGGGCCGTACCCAAGGCACGCCCCATTTACAGGCTGACCCCAAACAAGGACAACACCCTGCGCGCCTACCTCAAGGAGGCACTAGAAAAAGAACTTATCTGCCCCTCACAGTCTCCCTTTGGGGCCGCTGTATTCTTTGTGGCTAAAAAGGACGGTACCTTACGCCTGGTCACAGACTACTGCGCCTTAAAAAAAGTCATCATTAAGAACCGTTACCCACTGCCAGTTATTGACGACCTCTTTGACGCCTTGGGAGGAGCCACCATCTTCTCCAAGATTGATCTAACTGCAGGCTACAATCATATTTGCATCAAAGAGGAAGACATCCCCAAGACAGCCTTCTGCACTAAGTATGGTTCCTACAAATGTGTGGTACTCAACTTTGGCATGACCAATGCCCTGTCCACCTTTGTAACCTTCATGAACAAAGTGTTTACGCCACACATAGGCAAACATGCCCTAGTGTACCTGGACGATATTATTGTCTACAGCCTCTTGGTAGAACAGCACCACAAAGACCTGGAGGAAGTCTTTGCAACCTTAGCACAACACAAACTGTTGGCCAAACCCTCCAAATACCAGTTCTTCTGGGAGCAACTACCCTTCTTGGGACACATAGTCTCAAAAGACGGCATCAAACCTGATATTCAAAAGATACAAGCCATCTGCAAGATGCCACCTCCCAAGGACAAGTCAGAACTACACACCTTCTTGGGGATGGCGGCCTATGTACAACACTTCATACCCAACTGGGGCATCTTGACTGCCCCCTTATCCGCCATAACAGGCGCCAAGTCCAAGTTTGTATGGACCCCCCAATGTGACCTCTGTTTTAGACGTCTCAAAGAAAAGCTCACGACAGCTCCCATCTTACAATACCCCAAACAAGACAGAGAGTACCAGATGGAAACCAACGCCTCAGATGCATCCATTGGGGGAGTACTACAAATTAAGAATAGTTATGGTGACTTCCTACCTGTAGCCTACAAATTGCGCAAAATGACAGATTGCAAGTGTTGATACCCTATCCACAACAAAGAACTGTTGGCCATTGTACACTGCCTAGTCAAATGGCGCTGTTACCTAGAACGGCAGGAAGAATTCACAGCACTAACCAATCATAAGTTGCTCATCTACTTCAAGACACAAGCAAATCTGTCACAACCGCCAAGTGCAGTGGATGGAAATATTAGAAAGGTTTAACATGCTCATCCAATATAAGCCCGGGGCCAAGCTCGCCATGGCAGACGCCCTGTCCCGCCTGTATGTCCGTGCTTCAAGAGGAGAGAATGGGCTCAACCCAGACTGGCCTCTCCTAGTGCTATGTACAAAAGACAAAAGATTCCCTGCAGGCACAACCAACATCACCAGAGAAACGGTCATCAAGAATGAACATCTCTTTGCTGACGTATATGGGACTCTTCACAGAAAGATGACAGATGGCACGGCCATTGCCTACATTTCCACACATCAGCGAGTCAATACCATTCTTTGCTACCACAGAGATCTTGGACATACTAAAAGCCAAAATCTATACAAGTTCCTAAAGCATAAAGCCTGGTGGCCAACCTTATACTGCAATGTCCAGGAAGTGCTAGAACAGTGTGAGGTTTGCAAAAAGTTTGCTAAAAGCAAAACCCCACCTAAGTCTGTACTCCCCATTCAAACCCAACTACCGTTCAAAGTATGGGCTCTTGACATTGTGGGCCCCATGCCAGGAAAGAACAACAACAAAAAATACATCATAACAGCCATTGACTTTGCAACAAGGTGGCCAGTAGCCCAAGCGGTGAAGACACACACCAGCAACAATGTACGACAATTTATTGGCAAAGAAATAATCAGCAGGTTTGGAAAACCAGAACTCCTGATAACCAATGGAGGCAAAGAATTGACCTCTGAAGAAAACAATGTGTACCTCACCAAGAATGGGATCAAACACACCATCACAACACCATACCATCCACAGGCCAATGGACGTGTAGAGCGGCTTAACAGTAGCCTCGTGCAAGCCCTAGCCAAACTCACCGCCGGGAGACCTGAAGACTGGTATAAGCAGCTACTGGCTGCATTACTTGTGTGCCAAACCCAAGTGAACAGATCCATTGGAAAAAGCCCATTTGAACTGGTATACAGCACACAGCCAAATATCATTCAAGCATTGACAGGACCTAAATTGGAAATTCCAAATCAAGTCCCCCCTTGCTTGGACCCTCAAGTAGTAGAGGCCAACAGCGAGCAAGCAGCTAAAGAAAAGGAACACTTACAAAGGACATTCATTCCCATCTGCAATAGACATGAAGTCAGGGACAAAGTTTGGGTCATGAATGTTGACAAGAGCAAACTACAACCTGAGAAAGTAGGGCCAGCAATCATTCTAAAGGTAAACAACAATAACACTTACCTTGTACAAGGGCTTGGGAAACACAAACAAGACAAGACCTTACACCACAACCACCTACAATCCTGCAAAGCAAGACAGAAACAACAAGAAACCGCCCTGCCTGCCACCAAACAACAACTGATTCAATACAACACCCGGGCTCCTGACAACCTCCCTGACGACCTACCCCCAGAGGAGACCAACCTTTAGCCAGGGGGGTGTCAAAACCGCAGGCTCAACCCACCAACAAGGTTCCAACCAAGCAGGTTTGTGACCTGCAACCTGATTATTGAGTCACCCAAAGCCAGACTAGGAAGTCAACTTGAATTACCAAATCCAACAACATGAACAGATGATGATCCTTTACAGTGGATACCTTGATTTGGCGCTTGACTCATTATCAGGATCAAGCCACCCCCTTCTTCTATCCTGCCATGTGATCACCAATCTTGTTCCTACTATCCTTGACTCACATTAACTATATAATCACTATCTCTCAATAAAGATTACTATCTAGTTTCTAAATATTTTTCCCCGTGTAACTCTGCTAAAACAGCACAGTTACAACAATTGGAAGCTTTTCAAGGGCAAGAATGATTCCATCTAGTGTATCTTTCAAAACATTAGGAACACATACATACATGGACTGCTTCTTGTTGGGGAAAGTATAAAGAAGAATAAATATTGAGTTAATAAACTGGTCATGGATGTCCCAAAGCTGAATAAAGAGCTTCAGGAAGGTGAAGAGAGTGCCGCCTACAAGCTAAACTGTGCATTAAAAAAGGTTGCACAAATCTTGGATGGTGCCCAGGCATATGACCATCTCCTTTGCATTCAATCCATCATTGTGAAAGAGGAAGGGCTCTTCTGTAAGGTCTGAAGGCTTGGGGTAAATTATTGTAAACTAAGGCCTTTAAACCAAGAATATTTATATTTGATAAGTATAGAAAGGTAGGTAAGGTTTGAAAAAATAACTGCACTAAGGCTCCTAAAAGCTTATATGAAGTGAAGTAGGGACTAAAGCAATTTATTAAACCCAAGAAAAAAAATAAAGACCAGTCTTAATGACTTAAGATTTGGTTAAAAATTCAATCTCTAAGTCTGGGTAGTGATCAGCACTAGCTGGAGGGTTGAAGCTGTCAATAATTAAAGTGTGTGTACTACTATAGAATTGCCTAACTGGTGAAAGATGTAGCCAAATGGAATCATAAACTTAAGATAGAAAATATACAAGATAAAAATCCAAAGAAAAAACACAAGCCACAAAACCTAATAAGTACCTTTTTGGGGTGCAAGTCAAACAATCTCAACTTATTGTTGAGACTGGAAACCAAGCCTTTTTATTGTGCTTTGTTTTGTGAAGTGCAAGAAATGGTGTAAAGAGGTTCAATCAAAAATGATTAGAAAGTATGAATGGAAAATAAAGGTAAAAATATCAGGTATTACCAGTCTAACTTAAATAAGTTAACCTCGGTTAAAGAGTGACCGGGAGCAGAAGAAGGATGGTTCTGGTGTTGCTCTGAAGTCAAGAGAACAGGAAAAACAAGATCCAAAGGCCTGGGAGTGCGTCATCAACATGAAGAAAAAGGTAAGAGTTTGGAGAGTAAAAACTACTAACTCAAGCAGAATAGGTTCAGGGTTTGAGTTTTGTTGTTTAAAGGTAAGGTAGATTCAAACTTAACTAATCACCAGAAAGTTGATCTTAGGGCTGGAAAAGAACCAAATTTGACAAAAAATAGTGAAAATGTAGGGGAAGAAGAGGAAGACCCTAGTGAGAGTATGAGAATGAAAATAATCCTGGATAAGATTGGAAGTATAGTCCAGAATGATCATGTCAAGTCTGAAGTAAAATAAACCAAAAATAAAATTGATTAAAAATAGCAGCTAAGAAAAGGTGAATCCTGACATCTTCATTGCAGAATGGCTTCTGCTCCTCAGTTAGGATCAGCTAATCAATTAAAGTGGCACTGACTCCCTCAGTGCTCAAGGCATAACATAAGTTGTAAATACCTCTGTAGATTTATTGAATTTCTAACAGAAGCAAGAAGGAGGCTGTTTAATTTAACAGCAGTATCATTTGCAACCTCAATTGAGTTTTTATCCTTGGTATTGTGAATAACCTGGAGAGGTACCAGTGTGTGAATAGGAAAATGATTTCAAATGACTTAGAAAATCTATGATCCAGATTTAGGGCCTTAAACCTAATGACCCCCTAAGCAGTGAGACTTGCTGCACAACCAAGGTTATAAAACTTGAAATGCTGTTGGCAGACAGCCTTATTCTTGTCACTACAATTGAAGTGGTAGTCTTTTTATAAGAAAGCCTAAACTCTCTTTCTTAGAAATGATGGGGTACCTCTCAGAAAACTTGGCAGGGTGTCAGGGCCCAGAATTCCCTGGACAGTCATCTGGCTTGCCTAGAGGTAAAAAACCCACAGCTTGGAGACCCTCATTAAGTATCTCCCAGGGAGAGAAAACCCCCTTTCAACTAGCAAATGGCCCAGGATTTGAGAGGCACACAAGCCTCAAATCCCTGGCTTTGATCCTATTATCAAATTTGGGCACTCATCTATCAGGAAATGATATATTGTGAGTGTGATTGTTCAATTGCGCAATCAGGCACTCAATTGCTTGAGGGAACTATAAATAACTGTGGCACCTTGGTATGCTGCAGTTCAAGAAAGGTTTATGATATAGCAACCAATAAACACTCACTTCCTTGCCCAAGTACGCAAATTCCAGTGAAAATCATAAATTCAACTCAATTTGATGCCTTCAGTTCTCTGGTGGCACAAAAGGCCACAGAATCTCCAGTAAGTATAAGTAGTGAGGGGGAGAAGCCCTCCTCACTGTTGACATCTTAATAAAGCAAGTTTATGCCCAGAAATCATTATCTTATTGCAGGAATTATCTATTTTTGCTCAAATTTAATTATTCTCTTTGAATCTATTTGGGAATCCACAACACAATACAGACTTGCATATCCATATCCTCCTGGTTACACTCCTACTACTCCAGTCATCCCACCCCGCGCTCTTGACTTGGAGTATTTCCACCCCCATCATCTGGATCTGCCGCCTGCTATGAAGGAGATTCCTACTGCTCCTCCCCTCCCCAATGCGCCTCCTGCCCAGGACTTCAGTAAGTTGGGTTTTGTCTATATCACAGTATTGGGGCTGGCCAACCAAGTTGTGCCCCATACTGGGAGTTGGCGCCCCCTAGCCACTGCTGTCAACTACCTGGTCCGTATTGTACCTATTGTGTACATGGCCTTCCAGGCCCAGCCTGCCTCCCCTGTGGGAGTCCAGTTAGACTCTGGTATGGGCTGTGACACAGGGACTGCAAAAGTGCCATTTTTGCTGCATATTTTATGGATAAGTGGATATTCCACAGTTTAATTTCAGCCCCAGTAGAAGCACCTGGATAAGAATGCTGCTCTTGATCCTCATCAGGCTTTGAAGTAGGTTCAGAGTTTCTGTTGGAATCAAATATTCTCTCTTGGGAGACAAATAGGGAGTAGACAAAGAGAAAGTGGGTAGGGGTAGGGATGGATTTCTCAGGCTCAAGTGAGGATGTGGGGGTCTTGAGAGGCGCTTTTCTTTAGCAGGCTGCTTCTCAGGCATAGCCTTGACCTTTTATATAAGAAGCTTTAGTATTGTTCATAGGCCTTGAATACAGATTTGGGGGTGGACTTGGGAGGCATCTGGAGGTGAATTATCATAAAAAGGTTGAGTTGGGGTCATTTTCAAACTAAAAATTAATTTTTAATATTTAAATATATATTTTTTTTACATAGACTTGTATAAAATAGCTGAAATAATGTAGAGTTAAATAATTAGAGTTTTTTATCATATACAGTAGTTTTAAAAGCTATGGCAACAAGCAAAATGAACTCATATTTAAACAAAATCATATCAGATTTAGACAAAATTCAACTAGCAGGTTAAAATATACACTCTGTTAACAGGGATTTTTGGCGCTAATAGGCGAAATGGGTCAACACAGCAACAAAGTACTCACACGCAAAGCAAAACCATTCAAAATGCAATCCAAAATACATGGATTCACAAACAAAATGGTGTGAGTTGGCTTTCAGTGTACATATGTTTACTATGTGAATTGGTGACAAAATACACCCACACATGGTGCGTCAAAACTCAATCCAAAAACAAAACACAATAGTAACTCAAACCACAAACAAAATCACTCACACAGTTTGTGCAATGGATTGTAATCAAGAATGATACCAAGGCATCTAAAATAAGACACAAGATCTAAAACATAAATTTTAAAAATATTGTGTTGGGTGCTTATATTTGGCATAAAATCCGGGAAAAAGGGTGGGAATTATTTTGGGTATTCAAAAATAGGCGTTGTAAACCAGAAACAACTAACTAAGAAATAAAAAATCTATAATTGGGATATTGGGTAGGAAAACCTCTAATTAAATATCCATATTCAGATAAAAGAAAAAATTAAAAATAGGGAGTAACTTAATTAAAATTTAATTAGTATTTTATTAAATTTTTAAAATGGAAGGAACACAACACCAGAGTACCAATGCACCTGTTGTGCGCCACAGTTGCGGTTGCCCCACGGGTCAAAGAATAGACCCAGTACAACACAAGTGCCTGCTCAGGAGGGAGGCAGAAGAGGAGAGTTCCATAGTGACACTGCACTGACACAGCCGGTTCAAGGAGCACAAGCTGCTAGGGTGCAGAGCATCAACCCTTGGGTCCCAAAGCTGACCCGGAAGCCCACCAAGGTTACCACAACAAAAATGGTTAGAAACAAGGAGGTAGAACTTACTTTGTATGTGTTTGATGCTGTGTACCGGCAAGAGTTGGTCCTGTCAGCCATGCTGGAGAAGGTGAAGCCTGTACTTGATACTAGCTATGAGCCATACATAAGCAATGGCAATCAGGAGGACAACAAGGAGCCCAAGTTCTTTCAAACTGATGAGGGACAACTGGTGCGCAAGAAAGTTGCAGCCTTCTACAACAAGGTGCCTATGATCTAAGCCTTGCCCAATGCTGATGAGTCAATCCCCACTGCTAAAAAGCCCGCTCAGAAGCGCATCCCTGACATCCAACACATCATCCTGCTTAATCTAATGCGTGAATCAGACAATTACAAGGCGGCCGCAGCCATTGTCGGGGTGGATCCCAAGTACGCCTCAAAGACCTTCAACAAGTTCCTCAACACAGGTCAAGTCCTTGCTGCGGAAAAATCCTTGCGCGTGTTGACCATGCTCACAAAGGAGCACAAATGGGCAATCTGCCAGTGGATAACCCGAGATTGCCATCTTGAACTGACAAATATACAGGCCATGGTCAAGTCTGCTTTTGGGGTTGAGGCCTCAATCTCCTTCTATTATCATTTGGTCAAGGGAATGCAATTTTCCTGGAAAAAACTCGGGGTATCCCCATACAATCAGAACAGCCCAGCCAATATTGAGATGCGGAGAAAATACGCAGAGGCATATACTGCCCTAAAAGCCAAGGGGACAGTCAAATTTTACTACATCAACAAATCAGCATTTGCCTCGTCAATGCGCAATGAGTATGGGTATGTCCCCAGAGGCTCCAATGACGGGATGGCTTGGCGTGCTGCAGTCCGCGCCACAGCCTATTTGATGGTGGCTCTCCTCGGTCCAAAGGGGGTTGAGCTCTACCAAATGATATTGGGATCTCACAATAGCTGGACCTTCCTATCATTCCTCCAATTGGTCCAGGAGCACCTGAGGCGCACAAGCCCAGGCTTCACCAACGTAATTGTGCTGGACAACGTTGGTCTCCACAAGGTGGCGGATATTCTTGAAGAATTTCCATCAATTGACACGAGCATTGCAGTGGGCCCTCAGCAATTGGCCACAGCAAATATGCGCCTTCTCTTCCTCCCTGCCTATTTGCCCTTCCTAAATCCCATTGAGGAAGTCTTTGGGTGGCTCAAGCAAGTCGTCAAGCAAGAAACCCCAACTGGAAAGAGGACCTTTTTGATTTGCTGCAGGCTGGGATCCATATCCTCCCAGCTGAGACTGTGGCCAAATTCTATGGCCACACTGATTTGTTTATCCCCGCGTGCCTTGCAAACCAGCCAATCAATTAAAGGCTTAGCTTGTCTGACTTTTTTATATTCTATAATTTATTAGTTAAGATTTGTTAATTATCATTTTATATTTAGATGTTTCTAAGCCTGCAATCACATTCAGCACAACCATCAATGAAGGTTAGTAATTTATTTATTTATAATCATTTTTATTATTGCATCCAAGGGTATACCAAACGCTTGATAATAGATTACGCAAACACATCAATATCATTTTTGGCAAATAAATATAAAAAGCAAACTAAAAAAATAAATGTAAATCATACAAATTAGAAGTAATTTATTGACATATATTATATGCTTTTATTAAAACCTTCCCTGTAATTTATTTTGATACGTAATGTTTGCTAAAATATTATTTTATAAAATTATTAATTATAATAAAAATAATCTAGAGGGTAAATATATTTATTGGTATAGAGAATAAATTAGGAGCGCCTATAATGGGTTCAGCAGTATGTACCCACCCCACAATGGAGGTGGCGCACAACCTCCACTGCCACACCGTGGACGGTGGATACACCCTGGTTAAAATATTCTCGCCTGCTGGTAAAAGGGAGGATGGTGAGGTGGGAGTGAAGCAGCAGCTTCTCAGGCGGGGCCGGAAACCCGTAGATTCCTGCCAGGACCAGGGCATCCTGGATAACATGGTCAACTGAGTTGTAACCTGGGAGGAATTTTTTCCCGTTGAGAGCAAGTCAGGCTTTGTCAATCCCCATAAGGACCCCGTCCAGATCCTCCACGCTGGTGCTCATTCCAAAGTAAAACAGGAACCCCAGGTAAACCACCAAGTGAAGCCTTTGCCCAGCAAAGGCTTCTGTAAACTCACACAGCTTATTGTATACTGCGCTTATTTTTTTCTCATGTTTTGTTTTGCCAAAGGTAAGATCCATAGCATCTGGGACCCCCGTCTCATTGGCACTCCAGGCCAGCCCAAAGTCTGCCAGGAGGATTTTTGACTTCTTTACGGCTGTTGTGTCTGCAACAGCTAGTTTTGCCACCACACACCCAAAGTTGTCCAGCAGGTAAGAGATGGTATGCTCCACTGGGAAGCAGAAGCAAGCAGCCCTATGAGCCCGGCCCATCTCCGGTATATTCTTGAATGGGAGCGTCGCCAGGACGTCCCAAACAAGCTCAGTGGAGTTTACACAGTAAACTCCACTGAGGTCAACCGGGTCCAGGCGGACCAGTTGAGCATCCTTGTAGGCAGTAACTGCCCACTCAGATGCTCCCTCTTTGTGCTTTAGCCCAGCCAATGCCTCCCTGGACATTGGGAATGCACCGTGAATCCTGTCTTTGAGCTCCTGCTAGACAGGGGGGGACAGGAAAAGCTGCTTTGCCATGTGAGTGGCAAAATTTGAGTAGAATGTGGGGGAACAAAAGGAACCAGGACCTGGCGGAGTTTGCCATCAACTTCTTCTAAAAAAAAAGGTAAGTATTTATGAATTTTTATTAAATTTATTTTCTTAGGTTACCTTCTTGGGTTTCTTCTTTGCCAGCGGCTTTGGCAGGCTTTGCCATCCTTGGCGCAAGCAGCTGTGCGGGCGTCTTGGTGTCCTCCTTGCAGGCCCTCTTGGCGGGTTTGAGATGTGCATACATCTCAGGGTTGTCCGTCCAGACAGACGGTGCAGAGAGTGCAAAGGACTTGAACTGGAGCCCCTCAACCACTGTTTTTTGAATATTAAGTAGGCGCTCTATTGTCTTCTCAGGTGTGTCCGGTATTTTGGTCATGAGTGACTTGGCAGACACCTTTTTGATTTTGTCCCCTTCAAGGACGGCAGACTTCACCTTTTCCTTGACCTTGCGGTCAATTTATTTGATTTTGGCAATTTCCAAGTCAAGGTCTCTTAGGAGTTTTTCCAATTTGCCCATTGATTTTTTACTAACCTTTTCATATGTTTTTATAGCTCTTGCCCCAATAAATTCTGTATTATTTTGATACAATTGCCTCTTTGTTTATTCCTTTTTGTTTTCCCATTTACTACATTATCCCATCTTTTTACCCATTTTGTATATGTTTTGCATACATCTCAATATGTGTTGTTTGCTTTGTGTGGCATTGTTTCCCTGGTTACCTTATTATTTTTGGCGCTTATCACAGCCCATTGTGAAAATATTAACAACAACTTGGTGATCAGCTAAATTTGAATTAGAAAATTATAGTGTTAACTGTTTTTAGATAAAGTTGTTACTGATCCAAATTCAAAACCTTAATGATAAACTTTAAGCCAATCAGGAGCTGAGTGATAAAGTGATTGTTGTGACATAAAGGGTCATTCAATAATTCTTTGATGCATGTGCACTAATTAATATGATTGGCTGGATGTTTTGCCGCTGTACGCCATTGCCGCTGTGGCAAGTTGTTGAAGGACTAGTGCCCAATCAGCCGCTGAGTTAACACTAGTCCATCAACAACTTGCCACAGCAGCAATTGCGCACACTGGCAAAACATTCAGACAATCATATTATTAGCGCACATGCATCAAAGAATTATTGAATGACCCTTTATGTCACAACAATCACTTTATCACTCAGCTCCTGATTGGCTTAAAGTTTATCATTAAGGTTTTGAATTTGGATCAGTAACAACTTTATCTAAAAACAGTTAACACTATAATTTTCTAATTCAAATTTAGCTGATCACCAAGTTGGTGTAATATTTTTACAAGGGGTTGTGGTTTGGTGCTAAAAATAACTGTGTTCAGGATCTAGATACACACCATAGTAAATATATGATTTTATAGAAATAAGCTGAACATAAAGAATAAAACCAACTATTAACAAAGAGAACATGAACAATTGAAATTCAAAATAAAGATAATATAAATATAAAATGTTTGGTGACAGGGGGTTTATTGAGGCAGGGGGGAGTGATGCCTAGGAGGCAGAATAACACAGGAAGGAAGACATAGAGGCAGTGCTGGCCTGGGGGTCTGGGATTGGGTGGGTTGGGCTTGCGGGTTAGGGGTGTTGGTGGTGGGGGTGGAGGCAGGAGGATTTTGCGTGATGGCCGCCATATACCGCTTGTTGTACTCCTCATTGGTCATTGACTGGATGGGCTGGTAAGTGGCAGTTGCCCGAGGTGGAAGGCGCTTATCCTTACGTGATTGGCTGCCCATGTTCACATGGAAAACCATTTGCGCAAACAAGTCAGCCACCATTTGGCAACCAAAGAGAAAATTGTGATCAAGGACCCCAATATAGAGGTTGTTGAAAGCCTGAGGGCAGCGCTCCCGTAGTGTGGACCTCATGTTAAAGAAGACAACATCTCCCAGATGGAAGTTGGCATGGCCAGCAGGGTAGACTGAGGCCTGGTGCCCGCGTCCCTGGATGGCCTCAAGGGCACTGGAGCTTCCCTCCATCTGGTGGCTCAAGAAAACCTGGTATTTGGAATTTGAGCCATCCCAGGAGTTGAGCAATCCACCGAGGATGTGGCCGTAAGAGTACCCATTGACAAAATCAGGGTTTGTCTGATAATAGACAAAACCCTTGGCCAACACAGCCAGAAATGCACCAATAAACGTCCCCTTCTTGACCTTCTTCCTTCCTTTTTGAGTGGCTGCCCTTCCTTGCTCACCAAAGTTATTAAAAGCTAACAATAGCTTGTAGTAGGAGATGAAAATGACATCATATGACAGACTAGTCAAGCAACAGACCAGGGTGGATTTAATGGCAGGATCATACGGGGAATCCTCAGCACCATCCCATTGGTTGCTGGCAAAATTGGTAAGAACCCGTACAGAAGCCACCTTCCTGTACATCCAGAGCTGCACCATGCGTTCAGACACCCAAATGCCATGGTGAGCAAGTTGCTTCTGGACCTGGGTCAAGGGAAGCTTGGGGTCCCGCTGGAGGAGGTTGAGCATGATCAGGTATGCCTCTGTTATCTGGGACTCTTAGGCCTTCTTGGGCTTCTTGGCTACCCCAATCCAATCCCCCCTGTTCATCATGCTGTTGAATTCCCACATGACAGTAGCTCGGGTAAATTGCAATTGGTCAGCAATCTGATCCCAGGACAGACCCTGCAGGTTGAGTGCCACAATTTCCTGAAGAATTTAGGCAGTGATGATTTGTTGCTTGGGGCGCTGGGCGGAGGGAGCTGAAGCCTGATTGGCTGAGGGAGGGGCAGGTTGGGCAATGGCAGGAAGTTGTTCCAAATCAAGGTTGCCATCCTGATTAGTTGGTTGATGGGCAGCTTGTGCAGGGGTGGGTGTGGGAGCGGGGGCAGCACTAGACGCAAAGTGACTCTCAAACAAGTCAAAGCCATATGGGTCGGGGGACAGTAACAGGTCAGCTTCCTTGTTACCTGTCTCAAAGGCTTGGGTATAAACAGGTGCCTCCACGTTCTGAGCCTTGCCTCCATTGAAGCTGACTTGACTGCTGCTGGCTTGGCTGCTGGCGCCGTCAAAGATAGTGCTTGTAAAAACCATTGTTAAAAAACCTAGGATAAAATCACTAAAAGTAGAAATTTTAAAATTTAATGAATTATTTTTATTGCAATCTCAAGTCCATATTCAGAAGGTTCTCAAAACCATTCCATACAAATCTGGAGCCATGAAAATGAATAAAATGCCTCTGTTCCTAAATTGGATAGCTGTTGATTGGCTGTTATACTGTTATTTTTCTATTTTAGGCTGCTCATACTACACATCTTGTGTGAGTTCATTTCGTTTTGTGTTTGTGTAATCTTGCTTCTGGAGTACTCAGATTTTGTTTCATTTTGGTCCTTCTGTTGGTGTCTCATATGAATCCTGATTGGATTATAATATACTCCGGAATAGCATCCATCCATTTCACTTGTTGCGCCAGTTCATTTTGTTTGTGGGTTGAACTACACCGCTTGATGTTTGATATAATTTTGTATAATGGGCGAGTGAAATTTTGTTTTTGGTTTGACATTTCATTTATTAACCAACAATATTTAAATTATTTGAATCCTGAATCTTGCGCAACTTGGATTTTGTTTAAATCTGAGTTCATTTTGCTTGTTGCCATAGCTTTTAAACTACTATAAATGATTTTTGTACTATAGCACATATATAAAAAATTTTAACTTCTAGTGAAGACTTGCAGTTGAGATGGTGTAGCAAGATGCTGTATGTCAAAAATCTGCAGACCATAGTATTTAATCATCCACCAGATAATCTTTTAAGTCTTTTAACACTAGGAAAGTACAGAGAGACTATGACTTTGGCATAACCTGTGGTCCAGAATATTTGTTGTCATCAGAAGTAGCAAGTCTGACATGGCCTAAGGCCCAAAGCCCAAAGGATTTAGGATGTTTCTTCCTACTTCTGGATATATGTTCACAGTTGTTGTCTCTATATTTTACTATAAGAATTAATACTTTATGGCAACAGTATGATCTTTTTCTTTTCACTTAATGAGAATAAAATTAGGGAAAGGATTCAGAATATCAACTCTTTTATTAAATGACTGATATTGAGGTCAGCCTAGCTGCCCACATTTTTCTGAGTTAGCTCACAACACTAAGAAGAGACTGAAGTAGAATTAGAGCAACACAGCAGGAGGCCCATCCTTTTTGGGTAGTTTTGACAGAAGGCTAACTTGACATCTTCCACAGATTGATATCCTTTCTGTCTATCTGGGCCACTTCCAGGGCTAGCTAGCCAGTGGTTGGCTACTAGTTCATGTAGATGATTGTTTCACTTAATCAGAGCTACTCTAATACAATAGGTTCAAGCCTTTTTATCTTAGAGTGTTTGACCTGACAGCCCAGTCCATTCTGGACTCTTCTAGATGTAATGCAGATGACAGTCTATATGACAGCCCTCTTGTTCTAGGATATAATTAAAGTTTAGAATAGTAATTATTATGAGATTCATGTTTGAGATGCTTGAGGAAGGGAACTGATTAATGAGCAATAATTGCATGATCTGTTCATTAATTAGAAACAGGGAATTTGTTAATGACAGGATATGATTTGGTCATTGATCCATTGATCTTGCAGTCCAGGTGCATGCGCTATTTTGTTGGAATAATTTCTAAGAGAGATTGACATCTGGCCTGTGTTGATTGATTGAAAGCATTAATTAGTCAATATTCCAAAATCCTGTCACTGTAGCTCAAAAGCATGATGGTTTTCCATATTTTTATTTTAAAATAAAAAATTCATGACAGAGCTACCACAACCAGACCAAATAGTAAAGCTTGAATTTATTGAAAACTAGATTATATAGGTGGGGTTAAAAAATACTCATCTGTTTAGAGGAGATAAAAAATACATGTTTAAAGGTTTATAGGGGTTCTTACATTTTTATTTAAGTGGTTTTTTGCTTTAAAAAGTAATTTTAAAAGTCAAAACCAAGAATTGTGATTGGGGAATCAATATAGAGTAGTGTGGTGTTGTATGTAATTTCACCATATTTTCTCCTATTTATTACATGCATTAAATCATTTGGGTGATATGAGACCTAGAAAAATTTGAAATTTCATAAATTTAAATGATGTAACTAACACTTTACATATTAAATCTACTAATAAAATATTTATTAAGAATAACCCCTTCAGTGTATCCCTGTATATATAAGTTATAAATTACATATAGCAAAGGTGGGTTTTTAAACAGCAGTGGTAATTAATAGTAAGACTGCCTAAGTGGTGTTGTTTTAGGATGTTCTTACTATTAGTGTATTAGATTAATACTATAGGAACATCTTTTAGCAGTATAAAAAGGCTTTGATTCAGTGCAGATGTGAGCTTATTTAACTATGCAATAAATGATGTAAATAAAGATGATGCAAACATGCCTCACACTATGTGCTTTGTTATGTAAATAAAGCTAGCTAAATAAAGCTTTATCAGTTTAATTTGGAATGAAAAAATCAAGTTTCTGTACTTTTGAGATGTTGTACTAAAATTTATAATAGAAAATTAACCATTTTATTGATTTTTATCTTTTGGAATTAAATACTCTATATTCAAAAACACCACATCAAAAATAATTCAATAATGCATAATTTTATTTTTTTTTTCAACATTATTTAGCCTAGCAGAATAATAACCCAAAGAAAAACTACATTTGATAACAAAAAATAGTAAACTTGACAATCTCAATAAAAACTTGCCCAAAATTGGGCAGGGGTAAATCAACAGAAATGCTAAACCTGAATGTAAAAAGGTTAATAAACAGATAAGAAGAAATATTGTCATTGATAAAAAGTTTAAAGTCAAAATAAGCAGCATCAAAATATCTGGGAGTGGTGAAACCCTCATAAGCTTGGATTGAAAGTGATTTTAAATTATTATCTGCAAGTCTTCAGAAAACACACTGCAATGACAAAATGTTTTCCAAAATTTTCAGAGAAAACATCCAAAAATTGAAATGTAGCTTAATTTTTGATGGTATAGCAACAGCCATACAACCAATGAGCTTCTAAAATGAAGCTAAAGTTCATGTATATTGATTTGAGGGCTTAGGCACACATTTGCATACAGAATTACATGAGCAGAGTTTCTGACATCTTAAATTATCTTTTTGCTTATTTTTTGATAATTTTACAAGTTTTGGCTATCTAGAGCTCTATTTCTGTGCTTGCTTATGTAATCACATTTTATGGCACCATAACTGTTCTTTTAGCCATTGTTTTATCATTTTCAACCTAAAAAATTAAGCACAGAGGATGAACTCATTAAACTTGGATCATAACTATGACTTTTGTTAAAATAAAAGGCTTAAATTTCATTTTGTCAATGATGACATTTAATTACTAAGAATCCATAATTTTTTGTGTACTTAGTCTTCAACCCACTATTTTTATAGTGCTTTTGGTCAAATGATTCCATACAAGTTAGGAACTACCATGTCACTTAAAAAATTATTTCCCAAAAAATAACTTGACTATCTAGTAGAAGGTGGCCCAAAGACTCAAGTCTAGACAATATACTGGGACCAGCTCCTTAATTTCCAAAGTGATCTCCCTTTTTCAAACCATATGATCTACATGAAAATCAGGTTTCATATCAAAAGCTATATAAGGCACGTCTTCATTTTTAATAAAGATATTAATCTTTTTTAAATTCTTCTTCTTTTTATATATATAATTTCCAAAATTACATACACAACAAAACATAAAATTGTTTTTCACCTTTTTTATCTACGACAATATTTTTTAATAGTAGACTATATAATATTCATAAATATAGTAGTCATTTTAGACTAGTTTCAGAAATATGGACTTAAAAATGTGTACCTTGTATTTTTACTGCTTTATTTTTTATATTTTTAATCGATCCATATAATATTAATCTAACAAAGGCAAAAAGTAAAGGGCTATAAAACCAGTCATTGAAAGTTTTTTGTATGGCAATAATAATATTAAGCCAAATATTTATTTTTTTATAAATTTTTTATTGTACCATCAAAAAAATTAAAACCTAACAATTTTTGGAAGTAACATTATCAGAAATGAGGCGTGTATCCAGATTTTATATTAATCTCTTATAAACCCACATCAATCATGGAGATCATCTATGCTTATATATTATGTTAAATCATATATTTTCTCATTTATAAATTATCCCAGGCTACCTATTCTGAATACGCTAATTCTCATTGCACTTGATGATACCCATCATATGCTCAATGATACAGGTATCCTAGAGTTATTCAAATAGAGATAATTTGATTTCAAAAGAAAATCTGTCCCCCTTGGACTATTGTCTTTCCAAAAAAAATTCAAGTATTCAACTACAGTTAGTTCAGTTGCAAGAAACCTAAATTAATTAAAAGCCAAGTGTGGTGCTCTAGGGTAGGAAGGAAGTAAGAACTAAATTCTTGAAGACATTTTTCCAGAAAAGCTAGAGAATTAACTAGGGTGTTAGGCTGCAGAAATGGGAACAACATAGTGCACTTTGATTGTGTTGTAACTGTGCTGTTTTAGCAGAGTTACAAGGGGGAATGTTTGGAAACTAGATAATGTACTTTATTGTGAGATAATTATTATATAGTTAGTATGACTTGTGGATAACAGGAACATGATTGTGTTGATCAATTGGTTGGATAGTGAAGGGGGTGGCCTGATCCTGTTAATGAGTCAAGCGCCAAATTGAGGTATCCACCATAAGGGATCATCATCTGTTCATGTTGTTGGATTTGGAAATTTGAGTTGACTTCTAAGTTTGGCTTCAAGTGGCTAGGAAATTGGGTTGTAGGTCACAACCCTGCTTACTCTGAACCTTGCTGGTGGGTTGAGCCTGCTGTTTTGACACCCCTGGCTGAAGGTTGGCCTCCTCTGGGGGTAGGATGGTCTTGCGCTGTTTCTGTCTTGCCTTGCAGGGTCTCAGGCAATCATGGTGGAGGAACTTGTCTTGTTTACGTTTCCCAAGTCCTTGCATGAGGTAAGTTTTTTTGTTTACCTTTAAGATGATTGCTGGGCCTACTTTCTCTGGTTATAGTTTGCTTTTGTTGATGTTCATGACCCAAACTTTGTTGCCAACCTTGTGTCTGTTTTGGATGGGGACAAATGTCTTTTTTAGGTGCTTTTTTTCTCTTTCTTTTTGATTGCTATTGGCCTCTATGACCTAGGGTGCTTTTCAAGGAGGGACTGTGCTAGGTATTTCCAGTTTTGGTCCTGTAAGGGCCTGGATAATGTTGGGTTGTGTACCATAAACTAACTCAAAGGGGCTTTCTCTTGCGGATCTGTTCACATAAGTCTGGCATATGAGCAATGCAGTTGGTAGCTGCTTGTACTGTAAATTCAGAACCTGAACGTAAAAATGCGGGATTGTCAAATCCTTGGTCCAAATTTTGAATCACTTTAGCGGGATGGCCTTTTTTAATTAAATTGAATTATTTGTATTTTTATTTGAATATTTGAAAATGTGAGAACTCATAGACACTTTGCAAAGTTCAAGTCAAACTGCATATTTCCAATGGACAAAATGAATTAACTGGAATCATATTTGAAGCATTCAAATTCATCAACCATTTTCATTAAGTTTACTATGTTTTTTGGAATTGTGGCATTGTCAAATCCAAGAACCAAATTTAAAATCACTTTTGAATGCCACTAGTAAACTCAGATATTAATTGCGGTAACTGGAATCCAAATTGAATGTAAAGTAAGAAACTAGGACAAATCAAGAAGCTCCACTCTGGATAAAATCAAATGAAAAATTCAATCTCAACAACCATGTTTAGACATGAAATTAAGTGAAACGTAAAATTGTCTAAACTGCAAATGATGTAATATTCTGCATTCTAAATCACTAATATAGCAACCATAAACCCATATAATGATTTATGAGCTACTCTCCTGATGACGCAGAAATTTTTTAAAAGTTTTTTGGCCCCCGGCGTAGCCAAGGGCCAAACAAAATTCTTTTCAAGGAATAAAGGAGAGGAAAAGATAAACCATCAGTTTACTGCACTATGTATTCATGTACTGCTATTAAGGACACTTGATTACAGTAGATTTCAAAAAATACTAAATATAAAATAGAATTATATATTACAATCTGTTTTTACCATGTTGCCTTTTCCTTGGTGTGTTGATAGTTCATTTGCTGTTAAATAGGTATTGGCATTTGATTGGATGGTTTCACCTCCAGTTGCCTTGGCAATAGGAAATCAAGCCGCCTCCCTGAGACCAACTGTGGTTGTGTAGGCAACTTGATTTCCTATTGCCAAGGCAACTGGAGGTGAAACCATCCAATCAAATGCAAACACCTTATCAACAGCAAATGAACTATCAACACACCAAGGAAAAGACAACATGATAAGATATATTGTAATATATAATTCTATTTTATTGTTAGCATTTTTTAAAATCTACTGTAATCAAGCATCTAAATTTTAGCCATCCTAAAATGGAATAGGGTGCTTTTTGAGAATTCCTATGATTCCTAAAAGAATTAGCACAAATTGACTCTAGATCCTTTATCATCCTTTTTGAGACACCCATAAATTATATTTATTTCAAATCCACCTCATTTTTGATTTGAAATTTGGTTCTTGGATTTGACAATACCGCAATTTCAGATTTGTTAATTTTACATGATGTCTATGATTTGTTTGAAATACAGAAAATCTCAAATTGTACATTAGAATCCCGCATTTCTGATTCATGTATCCCACATTTGTTTGTTGTGTTTTGTCTTTTGTTAGTTGAGTTATCTACTCAAGAGATTTGAAATTTGCCAATTTAAATAAACCAAAAAAAGTCAAATTAAATGGTTGTGTTTATTAAATATTTTAATTTTCACTCAGCTGAGTTGCCCGCAAAAGTGATTCAAAATTTGGACCAAGGATTTGACAATCCCGCATTTTTACGTTCAGGTTCTGAATTTACAGTATCAGTCCTCAGGTCTCCTGGCAGTGAGCTTGGCCAGGGCCTGCACAAAGCTACCATTCAGCCGCTCCACACATCCATTGACCTGGGGATGGTAAGGTATTGTCACTGTGTGTTGGACCTCATTATTAGTGAATTATACATTGGTATTATGGAGGTCAATTTCTTGCCCCCATCTTTTATCATGAGTTCTGGCTTTCTGAACTTGCTGATGATTTCCTTGCCTATGAATTGTCAAATGTTGTTGCCTGTGTGGGTTTTCACTGCCTGCGCTACCGGCCAGCAAGTGGCAAAGTTGATGATGGTGATGATGTATTTCTTGTCATTGTAATTCCCAGGCATAGGTCCCACAATGTTGAGGGCCCATACCTTGAAGGGAAGTTGTGAACAAATAGGCAATACAGACTTAGGCAGGGTGTTGCTTTTTGCAAACTTTTCACATACTTCACATTGATTGAAAACTTTTTGGATGTCACAATATAGAATTGGTCACCATGCTTTATTTTTGAGGAATTTGTAAAGGTTGTAACTCTTGGTATGTCCTAGATCTCTGTGGTAGCGTAGAACGGTGTTGACTTGTTGGTTTATAGGAATTTATGAGACGGTAGTTCCATCAGTCATTTTGCGGTATATTGTCCTGTATACGTCTGCAAAGAGGTGTTCATTTTTGAAGACTGTTTCTTTTGTGATGTTGGTAGTTCCTGGAGAGAAACCTTTGTTTTTAGTTTGGAGTACCAGGAGGGGCCAGTCTGGATCAAGACCATTTTCCTCTCTCATGGCTCTGACATAAAAGCAAGAGAGTGCATCTGCCATGGCAAGTTCAGGTCCTGGTTTGTATTGGATGATCATGTTAAACTTTTCAAGTAGCTCCATCCAGCGCACCTGGCGCCTGGACAGATTGGCTTGTGTTTTGAAGTATATGAGGACTTGTGATCCATCAGAGTGGTGAACTCCTCATGGCGTTCCAAGTAGCAACACCACTTTACAAGACAGTGTACAATTGCCAGTAGTTCCTTGTTGTGGATTGGGTAGCAAAATTCACTCTATGTCAGTTTGCGCAATTTTGTCAGGGATTTAACCTGTGGGGGGGGGTTCCTGGGAACTTGCAGGCGGACAGCCCATGGGCTCAGCAGGAAGGGCCCACCACAAGATTGGTGCTAACTTTACAATATAAGATAACAATTTGCCCAGGAAGGCCCAAGGTCTGCTTTCTGGTACCAACAAATCTATCAAGCCAGTAAGAGTGATATAAATTACTCCAAATATCTGGGTGGACGTGAATTCATTGGCCACAATAGATTCTTGCAGGTGGTTGGGCCGCAGGGTAAAAGGTGGAGTCATTGGAACCAAATACGCGGGCAGGTAGTTGTACTTGTTGCAGAATAGCAGAGGAGGGGTGGTGACTTTGATGCCCTCTCTGTAAACAGTGGTTGTCTCTCTAGTTCTAGCCTCCAGGTCATAGATTAGGTTTTCTCCTAGGGTGAACTCCAAATTCTGGGTTGGGTGGGTATTCAGTGAAATGTACCGGGCCAAAGGGAGCTCCTGGTGGACAATAGAGTTTGGGCAGCTGGTCCGCGGTTTCTTTGGGTTGGTGAGTGTGAGGTGTAAACCCGCGTGAGGTAGACTGCAAATGAAATATAACTAAAATCAAATATGGAATAACTTGGTTGAACCAAAGGTTCATGTCACTTTATTGTAAGAATGGCAATGGGCAACTTCTTGGCGGTCCAGGGTATAAGTATGCCCATCTGCTATGGATAAACTTTTACAAATTTCTTTGGCCTGGGTGCTGCTGTCTACCAGGGTTTTCCAGTTCTCAGTGGCATCCTTTGCAGGAGTTAATTCATTTGCTGAATCAAACTGAGAATACTCAAATTTCCTTGTCAGGTTGTGGGATTGGTCATCTCTAGGCGGCTCGTGTTCTATAGAAAGTTTCTTTGTTTCCCCTTCCGTGGTGGCCTAAGTTATTTTGGGATCTATAGCTTGGCCTGCCTGCTGATTGGTTGGGTTAACAAGAACCTTTAGCGTGGGGACTGTCAATGTAGGTGGCTTTGGTTCATCAAGCTTTAGGGGATTCCCCGAAGTCAAATCCTGCTCTGGTTTGAGCCCAAAAATCTGCGGACAGCCAGGCAACTGGTCCTGCAGGCTGGAGGTCTGCTGTCAGGAATATTCCTGACACTTATAGTTGTGTAATCAATAAACTGTCACCCGCTGCCAACTTGAAGGCGCCCACTGCCACCAAGCAGATGTCTGCCACCACACAGATACACACTGCCACCATGCAGAAGCCCACCACAACCAAGCTGTTGCCTGCTGCCAACACGCAGACGCTCACCGCCATTAAGCAGATGCCCACTGCCACTGCACAGGCGCCCACCACTCTTGACAGCCCCACCTGCAAGCCATCCTCAAACCAGGCACCCATGGGCCAGCCTGCCAGCCTTTGCCCTCCCATGCCAGTCCCCATCCCCTCCTTTGGGAAATAGCCAGATTGGGAAATAAGGAAAGGCAATTTCCCCAAAGCCAAACTTGGGAGGAACTGCTGCCCAATTTGGAAGCCTACCAAATGGGGAATGGACTGACAGGCTATCTAATAATGGGAATCATGCACCAAATTCAGTAAATGAATTTGGATGCATGAAGAAGACCAAACTTGCACTATGCCAATACAAACTTGGATCCAACCAAACCTTCTCAATTGCCAGCCACCCAAGCCAATCCAGAAAAAGGAATAACAGATGCAACTCAGACTCTTGGTTCCGCAATGCTATGTCTTCCAATAATCATGCCTTGCAGGTCCACTAGTATAAATAAAGACAAACCCTTCAATAATAGTTTGTGCTATCATTAAGTGAATATCCTCCTTAATATTATCACATTAATCAATCCTTTACCCAGGCTAAGCCAGTAACCTCACTAAACCCATTACCCCTCCCCAAGTCAGAAGATGAACTACATCATCTTCACAGCTGTCTTGACAGCTTACCTTGGGATAAGGGGCCACCAGATAACTAATTCTCAGTTTGGTCCTGAACCACAGGGACCAAAAGGGATATTGTACAATAAGCCAACTTATCTCAACTCAATGGTTTTGAACCTGTGGACACCTCTGCCGTCATCTTGCCCAACTCCCAACTTGGCTACTTATGTGATCCCTGCAGCTATGCTACTGTACCTTGTTGTCAGCCTTAGACAATGCAACATCCTTGCCAAAGCCTTCTGACAGGCAGTAAACTTCTATCTAATTGTCTACGCCTTAAACGGCTTTGAGCTGCCTAACCTTTCATCTTATGTTACTAAAGTCTTACCCTCAATACTTGGATATTAAATCTGCAGGGTATCAGGGTTCAAATCCCGTAGTGGAGGTGTTTCTATGGGCATGGTCAATAGAATTTTGTCACTTGTGACAAATTTGTAAGCTACAGGTAGGAAGTTGCCGCTGGTGTTCTTGATCTATAGTACTCCCCCAATGGACGCGTCAGAGGCGTGTGTCTCTAATTGATATTATCTGTCTTGCTTAGGATACTGTAGGATGGGCGCAGCTGTGAGTTTCTCCTTTGGACGTCAGAAACAAAGGTCACATTGGGAGGTCCACAAAAACTTGGATTTGGCGCTAGTTATGGCTGACAAAGATGTTGTCAAAGCACCACAGTCAGGGATAAATATTTGTATGTAGGCCACCATTCCTAGGAATGTGCAGAGTTCTGACTTGTCCTTTGGTGGTGGCATCTTGCGGATGGCCTGGATTTTCCAGTTTTCAGGTTTGATGCTGTCCTTTGAGACAATGTGTCCCAGGAAGGGTAATTGCTCACAGAAAAACTGGCACTTGGAGGGTTTAGCCAAAGGTTTGTGTTGTGCCAAGGTGGCAAAGGCTGCCTCCAAATCTTTTTAGTGTTGCTCTACAAAGGGATGTAGATAATGATGTTGTCTAGGTACACTAAAGTGTGCTTGCCAATGTGGGGGGGGGCAACCACCTTGTTCATAAAGGTAAAAAAATGTTGATGGAGTGTTGATCATCCCAAAGTTGAGCACAACACACTTGTATGACCCGTACTTGGTACAAAACACTGTCATAGGGATGTCTTCCTCCTTGATACAGATTTGGTTGTGTCCTGTTGTTAAATCAATCTTGGAGAAGACTGTTGCCCCACCCAAGGCATCAAAGAGGTTATCAATGAGTGGGAGTGGGTAACAATTCTTGATGATAACTTTGTTTAGGGTTCAATAACCTGTGACCAGTCAAAGAGTGCCATCTTTGTTTGCCACAAAGAATATAACAGCACCAAAGGGAGACTGTGAGGGGCGGATAAATTCTTTTTCTAATGCCTCTTTGAGTTAAGTGTGTATTGTGTCACCCTCATTTGAGGCAAGTCAGTAGATAGGCCGCGCTTTGGGTACAGCTCCTTTGAGCTGGATGAAGTGTTGTATGTGTTTCTCTGGTAGAAACCCTGGTAGAGCCTCTTTGAAGATTTCTGAATAGCAGGCCACAATTTTGTGATCCTGAGGCGTGGTGGTGTCTTGGTGGTCCTTGAAGTGTATTATATTGTACTGTCAGGAGTATCAATCAATTGCCTTGAAGTTCCCTTTTCATTGAGGGTTTCTGTGATGCACACAAAGCTGTGATCACATAGGAGCTGGTCCACTGAGTCAGGGTAGATCTGGTGGTTGACACCTTCACGCTTAATGGTCAAGACTGAGGTTGCCCAGTCTACGTAAGGATTGTTCTTTTGTAACCAATCCAACCCCAGTAAAATATCAAACTTTGGGAAGTCAATGACGGGGCCTTGGATGGTGGAGTGGAGGTTCTCAAGAATGACAGAGAAGGGGGCAGTTTCCCTTGTCACAGAAATGCAATGTTCATCAGCCAGGACCATGTTTTTAATCTGTAAAGGACTAGTGGCTAGCTTGAACTTATCTACAAAGCTGCTGTTGACTAGGGTTTGATTCACACCCAAGTCCAGGAGTTAAAAGCCTGGGTAACTGCAAAAACAGAAATGATAGGACATCAGTTTATTGGGATGTCTGATAATGGCGTACATTACTGGGTCCTTCAAGGGTACTTGGATCATTGGACATTGGTCCACGTCCTTGGGTTGGTACTCATCATTGGGCGAGTTGGGAGTTGTGTGGGGAGAGCTTGGCTCCCTTAATGCTCTCCTCAGGCTTTTCCCTTATCTTGATTGCCTTGTGTGGCAGTTATAAGGAAATGGCTGCAATTTGACTGCCCATTGATCCTGTTTCTGTGCCCATTTAAGCCTACAGGCTTATGGTTTGAATTATTGTTGTTATGGTTATTCCCAGGTGGAGGGCAGTTGGGATGTCCAGCTGGGTGAGAATCTTTTGGTCTCTATCTCTTCCTATTCTGCGCTTTGTGGAGGGCTGTCATGAATGACATTTCAATACTTGTATTGAAAACCCAAGAGTTGATCCCCAGTTCCCAGAAGGCAGATCAAACCCTCTAGACCAGTCCAGGACCTGCCAACCCGTTAAATCACAGACTCAAACTGGTACATTACTCTGCAATCTGCTGGCCTACTACAGAGGACCCTCCAAAGACTACTCAAGTCACACAAAGTGGACAAGAGACTGCCTACTTGTTAAATTGCAAACCCGAGTTAATGAGTTACTCTGAGACCCGCCAGCCTCCCAAAGACAATTCCCCAAATGTTCATCAGATTGATGCCAACCTTGAGCCACCAAAGACCCAAACCTATGCAGAGGTTGCAGCTTGCCTTAAGGAGGTTAAAAGGAAACCTATTTTTAACCTTGTCAATGACCACTAGTAACTGCCAGTCTCCCGCCCAGAAGGGGTAGTACAATTGGACTACTCAGGTGACATAGTGAATAGTGGCGGCAAAACAAAGTATCGCCTTTCCAATTTTCCAGAGCAGGCACAACCTGGATCTGCCGCCCTTGAGACCCCAAGCCAAGACCCACATCCCGCCAGTGCCTTGTCTGCAAACCTGAACCCTGCAAAAATCAAAGAAGCGAAGTCCCAGGGTATAAAAACCCTGGCAGTACAGTGAAGTCCCCATCATCATTTTTGATAATAAAGTTTTATGAACCTTTAGTTTGAACAAATCTTACCCTATCTAGTCTTAGTGATCTTCTATCTTAATTCCAGTCAAGTAGGCCGCCAGGCTGCCGCACTCCCCCAAGACCAATCTGCCAAATTGCCCCAGGCATTATACTGTCCCCCGAGAGCCCCCTTTGGACCTGTGCATTTTACTGAATACCCCCCCAACCCAGCCTATTCAGAGTACAACTTGGAGACCATCCCCATTGCCAACCCCTTGGCTAGGACTAGAGAAACCAAATACATAGAATGAGAAGGAAAGTGGTACAAAAGACCACCAAGATTGTTCAAAGACAAGTACAATTATCTGCCTGCCTACCTTGTTCCTATGACTCCTCCCTTAACCCCACAACCAGACCGCCTGCTGGAACCTACTGCTGTATCCAAGACCCCCTTGACCCAACTGTTTGGAGTACTATACATTACTTTGACCGGTTTGGTGGATTCTGTGGTCCCCAACTCTGGACCCTGGTCCATACTCGGGCAATCTGTATCTTATATTATCAAGTTAGCACCCATTCTATGGTGGGCCCTACCCGACGACTCAACCACACCTCACCCTGAGCTGCCCAATGCCTTTACCTACGGCTGGCTTCCTGACAAGGGTGTTGGATGTTTGCTCTGCCTTCTCTGCTTTGTAATATAGGCTTTGCAGATTGATTACTTGGTCCATGTTGACATGTCTCATTATGTGTGACTTGAGGGCGTCATAATACATGAGATGTGTGGCTATAGTGTCAAATGCCATATCTGCAGGGGCACATAGGTGGAGTTCTTTATAAGCATGTGTGAGTTTCTTTACAGTGCCTGTCTGGGTCAGGTTCTCCACTTGGCAGATAATCATGAGGGTGGTGTTCTTTAATACAAACTGTGCAAAAAAGACTTGTCTGAAAGTGTCCCAGTCTTTCACAGTATGGTCTTTGTGCCACTTTTTGCACCAAGTGCCTACATTGTGTGTGAGTCAGATGGATATCTCTGAAATCCAAAACTGTTGCAGAATTCCATTTGGGACATTTTGCTTTGGGCAGATTGGATCCATGCAGCAACATTGTCATTGTTGACCCCAGAAAATGATTCCAGGGCTGCACTTTGAAGTCTCTGGGATACGTAGGCTGGCATGGTGCTTTCATCAGTTGGTTGTGGAATGGCGGCGGCCATTTGGAAGAAACCTTGTGCAGACATGACATTGAAGGAGGACAGCAGGATCACGTGTTCTGATACAGGACAAAGCCATCAGGTATCTTGGCACCAGGGGTGTATGAGTTCCAGTCAGGCAGGAGGCCAGACATAATTCTGTCAAGGATTTGTTGGCTGCGGCGCATGCAGGTAACAGGTAGAATTTTTCAAAATAAGGTAGGATGGAGAACCTACCTGTGCTGCCAATGTTGTAGCTGTACTGTTTTAGCAGAGTTACAAGGGGAAATATTTGGAAACTAGATCATGTTCTTTATTTTGAGATAAGTATTATATAGTTAGTGTGGATTGTGAATAACAGAAACATGATTGTGTTGATCAATTGGTTGAATAGTGAAGGGGATGGCATGATCCTGTTAATGAGTCAAGCGCCAAATTGAGGTATCCACCATAAGGGATCATCATCTGTTCATGTTGTTGGATTTGGAAATTTGAGTCAACTTCCTAGTTTGGCTTCAAGTAACTGGATAGTCAGGTTGTGGGTCACAAACCTGCTTACTCAGAACCTTGTTGGCGGGTCAAGCCTGCTGTTTTGACAATTGAGCCTGGGAAACTAACTCTAGCTTTTGGAACAATAGGGGGACCTTTCTTCTACCTTTAGTAAACATGCAACAAGAAAACAGTCTTTGAGATTATGGTGTAGTAGGGATAGCTATTCTAAGATAGAGATAACACACAAAGTTGTCTAAATAGCAAAGTAGATAAAAAAGGGATCATTTATTGGGGAAAATGGGGAGCAATTTATGTTGGGTTAAATATCTACACATGAACATAATGCAGAAAAGGAAAGACCAATTGCCAGAACTACTTTATATCTTAAATGCTGAGATGTCCAAAGCACTATAGGGTGCATGAGCGGTTATAAAGAGTGTTTCATCCCAATGAGTATAGAAGAAACTGATCTACAGTCATCACACTAAGCTGACTAAGTCAGCTAGACCAGAATCTCTGATAGGAAATAGATAACCTATATTTGTGTCAATTATATACTTCTGGGAATTATAATAAACAAGATAAGGGGAAGATTTATGAAGAGAATGATACTTTATTGAATATGAATATAGAATAATATATAGTATCATGACAAGCCACATACTGTCCATGTACGTCATGGGGGTCATGGCGTTTATCTGAGCAATATTCCTCTTAGGTCACAAGGTTTATTCAAGTTGTGTTCCATTTAAGATCTGGATTAGATAATCCCTGTAATAGATGGTCAACTGATAATGGTGCCACCTGCTTACTGACCGGTCAGTGAACCATTTGGTGAGCTGTTCAGTGATCTACTACGGGCGTTAATTCCCCAAGAGGGAGAAATCAAAGATGTTGCAACATTTGTAAAACATTAAAGCCTCAAATAGACACCTAATGAGGCTAGAGAGTTAAAATACTTGTGAAGTGAGAATAGTTTTAGGGTGATATTTCCAAAAGCACCTTATCAATCAATACTGTTGAGAGTCTGGATGTACAGGCATTCTGGCTAATGCCAACCTGCTTAACATCCAGCCATTGCCTGATTTGCTGCCCTTCCAATATACCATTCAACATACCAATAATGGTAACCAAGCAATATCACATGACAATCCAAGTATCTAGTGGCTCAAACCCATCCCACACATGACCAACCCCTATGTTCAATCTGACTAAATCTCTGCCACAGCCCAATCTATATAAGTCTAAAATATTATCCAATAAAAGATACTTCTCTTCTCTTCTAATTCCATATTTGAAGCTTCCCCAAAAGACGCTCCTTATAACTGGTAGCAGCTACGGTTTTTTGACCACACCCATGAAAGAGAAAATGACTGACCAAAACCTGCCCACCTTTGCTCACATACTCAACCAGGTCACATCCCAGGAGACCTAGAAAACGTACTTCCACACCCACAACATTGACAAAGATATACCTAGTGAATGCACTGTATTTGAAGGACTGGTCATGCCCAAAGCATGCGCCAAGATAATTCAATACAGTTGATCTCTTTAACCACAATCAAACGCACAACCACCTATCACAGGTGAAGTTACCAACATCAAATACATTGGTATCAACAAGTTCTTTGGAAAAAACAAAGAAAACATCATCAACTGGCTAGACCACTCAGCTGCTAAACTTTGCGCCAGCCACATCCCCCATGAGAATGTGTCCAGGAAGCCAGCAAGCGCCTGTACAAAGCCGCAGCTAACTGGTTTGCCACCTGGGTTGGCTCACAAACTGACAAACAGCTTGACAACTGAGAAGAGTTCAAAGCAGACATCACCCACAATTTCCGTGTCAACAAATCCCTCCAAGAAATTGCAATACAGCTCAGTGATCTTTCTCAGAAGACCACTATCACAGCTTACGCCAATGAATTCAAAGAAATACCACAAAATCCAAAACCCAGCACAAGCTGACAACGTACATACCAGAGCCTCATTCATCAACAGAGTGAAACCCTCTGTTGCTGCCCTCATCTGCCCAGAGGCTAATACCTCCATGCCCGCACTCATTGCAGAAGCCAAGCACACGGAAAAACACGCATACATGGAATACACTGCACGCAACAGCAATCACTCCTCAAACGGCAATGGCAGAGAAAACTCCAATGGCAATAAATGCCAAAACACCAATCATATCAACAGCAACTCCAATTGTAACAATGGCAACTGTAGCCAGAGCGCAAACTGCTCCTGTCCTAAGAAAGAGGACACTGCCAAAGTGAACAATGCTGAAACAACAACCCACTACAAATCTAACATCACATTCTCTGACCTCAGAGGTCTCAAAACAGAGGGACAGGGAAAAGAGAAGGGGGAACAGGCTTAAGTGCCCCAGTCTCCCCCCAACTTGACAAGAAACTGTACCAAGTTATGAACTTTGCTGCTCACATCCCACATGTCCCAAAATCCTCCATTTTTATGAACGTAAAAATTAAAGATTGCTCACAACTTCTCGTCTATCCATACACTTAAAAATCACATACGCATAAAATTTTATTTGACTCAGGTGCACAACACACTATGGTTAGCAAACCTTTTGTAACCAAGTACAAAATACCAGTTTTCAAATCCAACTTAAAATACAACAGAATGGCAGATAAATCAAAGGTTCTACTCAAAGACAAAACAACTCCCTTCAGAATTGACCTCCAAGGCATAAAAACGTCCATCAAAGGACTTTTAATGAGCAACATAAACTAAAACATTGTAGCAGGCATGGACTGGTTCACCTGAGTGAACCCCAGCGTATGTTGGGAAACAAAAACCATGACCATCAAACGCAACAGAGTCAATTTTAACATCCTCAAAGAACCCAACAACCTCATTCTAAGAGACACAGTATTTTTCCAGGTCATAAACCAAGATGAATCAGAACATCTAACCAAAGATAGTACCCTCCACATAATGAGGTACACTGAATTCAATAACATGCAAACAACCAAGATCCAGTGCCCAGAACTTGCGGCACTCCTAAATGAATACACCCATGTACTGTAAATTCAGAACCTGAACGTAAAAATGCGGGATTGTCAAATCCTTGATCCAATTTCAAATCACTTTTGCGGGCAACTCAGCTGAGTGAAAAATAAAATATTTAATAAAATCAATCATTTATTTTGACTTTTTTTGATTTATTTAAAGTGGCAAATTTCTAATCTCTTGAGCAGATAACTCAACTAACAAAAGACAAAACTCAGCAAACAAATGCAGGATACATGAATCAGAAATGCAGGATTCTAATGTACAATTTGGGATTTCCTGTATATCAAACAAATAATAGACATCATGTATAAATTAACAAATCTGAAATTGCGGGATTGTCAAGTCCAAGAATCAAGTTTCAAATCATAATTGTGATGAATTTGAAATAGATATAATTTATGGGTGTCTCAAAAAGGATGCCAAAGGATCTAGAGTGGATTTGTGCTGATTCTTTTAGGAATCATAGGCATTCTCAAAAATCACCCTATTCTATTTTAGGACGGCTAAAATTTAGATGCTTGATTACAATAGATTTCAGAAAATATTAATAATAAAATAGAATTATATATTACAATATAAAATTCTATTTTATATTTAGTATTTTTTGAAATCTACTGTAATCAAGTGTCCCTAATAGTAGTACATGAATACATAGTGCAGTAAACTGATGGTTTATCTTTTCCTCTCCTTTATTCCCTGAAAAGAAGTTTGTTTGGCCCCTTGGCTACACCGGGGGCCAAAAAACTTTTAAAAAAATTTGCGTCATCAGGAGGGTAGCTCATATATCATTATATGGTTTTGTAGTTGCTATATTAGTGATTTAGAGTGCAGAATATTACATCATTTCCAGTTTAGACAATTTTACATTTCACTTAATTTTTTGTCTAAACATGGTTGTTGAGATTGAATTTTTCACTTGATTTTATCCAGAGTGGAGCTTCTTGATTTGTCCTAGTTTCTTACTGTATATTCAATTTGGATTCCAGTTCCTGCAATTAATATCTGAGTTTACTAGAGGCATTCAAAAGTGATTTGAAATTTGGTTCATGAATTTGACAATCCCGCAATTCCAAAAAACATAGTAAACTTAATAAAAATGGCTGATGGATTTGTCGCTTCAAAATTGATTCCAGTTAATTCATTTCATCCATTGGAAATATGCAGTTTAACTTGAACTTTGCAAAGTGTCTATGAGTTCCCGCATTTTCAAATATTCAAATAAATACTCAAAAAAATTAATTTAATTAAAAATAATGCCATCCTGCAAAAGTGATTCAAAATTTGGACCAAGGATTTGACAATCCCACATTTTTATGTTCAGGTTCTGAATTTACAGTATTCAAAGAAGAACTCATCTAGTTATCCTCAGAACAGGAGGTCAAACATGACATCAACCTATGTAAAGCCATGCCTAAACCTGCACCCCTCTACAGACTCTCTCCCATGGAGACCCAAACCCTCAAAACACACATTGAGGACAATCTATCAAAAGGATTCATTTGCCCGTCTGAATCCTCATGGGGGCAGCAGTGTTCTTTGTAAAGAAAAAGGAAGGCACTCTTTGTCTAGTAACTGACTACAGAGCACTAAATGCAAGCACAGTAAAGAATAAATACCCTCTCCCACTTATAGATGATCTGTTTGCAAGACTCTCAGGAGCCAAATTTTTCTCCAAAATTGACCTCACCTCAGGCCACAAACAAGTTGAAGTAAAGGAAAAGGACATACCAAAAACTGTGTTCCATACGCAATTTGGATCCTTTGAGTGTAGGGTAATGAACTTTGGGATGACCAACACTCCTGCAACTTTTGTCACCATGATGAACCAAGCGCTAAATAGCCTCTCAAACACATTATGCTACCTTGACAATATCATCATATTCTCAAAAACAAAAGAGGAACTCTCATGCATGTCCGCAAGACACTCAATTGACTCACAAAGCACAAACTTTATGCAAAACTAAGTAAGTACCAATTTATGGAAAAGGAACGCTTGTTCTTGGTCCACATTGTCTCTGACAGTGGCATCAAAGCAGATGCAGGAAAAATAAAAGCCATAAATAACATGCAACATACCACCTCCGTTAAACAAGTTAGATGCTTTCTTGGTATGGTAGCTTACCTAAGGAAATACATCAAAGACTGTGGGAAACTAACCGCACCAATCAATGACTTAACCAAGAGTAATGCCAAAAAGAAATTAATATGGACTCCAGAATGTGACAAGAATTTCCAAATATTAAAACAAGCTTTGATTGAAGCATCAATCTTGCAATACCTTAATAACAACGGGTGCTACAAGCTTGAGTTGGATGCCAGTGACACCCCCATTGGCGCAGTCCTACTCATCTGCCAGCCAGGGCAGCAAGACTTCCTGTCAGTATGTTATGAAAGCAGAAAACTGACCAACACTGAGCAGAGATACCCAATACACAATAAGTAATTGCTAGCAATATATCACACATGCAAAAATGGAGATGTTACTTAGAAAGACATTTAAACGTCCAAGTACTAACTGACCATAAATCCTTAATCTATTTCAAAACTCAGACTGCACTTGCACGGCAACAAGCCAAATGGATATCCCTGCTGGAACAGCTTAATTTGGACATCCAATATAAAAAGGGGGCAGAGCTGGTCACGGCTGATGCTCTCTCCAGACTATGCTAGCCTAGAGAGAATTACCCAGACCACCTGGACCCTGACTGGCCTAACCTGTACAACACTGAGTATAAAACCAAAGGGAAAGACCCCTCAACACATCAACTGACCCATAATACATTAGTAAGGAACAAAAAGTATTTTCATTTATCAAATGGCACTGTATAACAAATCATTAACAACAGACATGTCCTGTACATCCCACTTGCACAAAGAGTTGACACTATATTAAGACATCACTGCCTACTAGGACATACAAAGGCTAACAACCTATACCTCACATTAAAAGAGATAATATGGTGGCCCAACCTCAAGAAAGATATAGTTGGTGTTCTGAAAAAGTGCACAGTGTGCAAGAAATACACCAGCACAAAGGCTCCCCAGCCAACTGTCAACCCAGTACCAGACCCTGAACCATTAAAGGTTTGGGGGCTAGACATAGTGGGCCCCATCCCAGAAACAAAAACAAACCAATGTTTCTTAATTTTAGCTATTGACTTTGCCACACGCTGGCCCATATGCTGGGCAACAAAGGACCATAAAGCAGAAACCATCAACTGATTCATTAACAAAGCAATCATAGCCAACTACGGCACTCCAGACTACATCATAACCAATGGAGCAACTGAGTTATCAGGTCACATAGTAAACAACAACTTAAAATCCAAAAACATTAAACACTCCAAAACCTCTCCATACAGGTGTCATGAATGACATTTCAATACTTGTATTGAAAACCCAAGAGTTAAACCCTGGTTCCCAGAAGGCAGATTCAACCCTCCAGACCAGCCCAGGACCCACCAATCCGTTAAAAGATGGGCTCAAATCAGTGAATCAGTCCGCGTTCCACCGGCCTACTACAAAGGACCCTTCAAAAACAACTCAAGTCACACAAAGTGGACAGGGGACCGCCAACTTGCTAAATTGTGTACTTGAGTTGACAAGTTACTCTGAGACCCGCCAATCTCCCAAGGACAATTCCCCAAATGGTCATCAGATTGATGCTAACCTGGAGCCACCAAGGACCCAAACCTATGCAGCGGTTACAGCTTGCCTTAAAGAGGTTAAAACAAACCCTATTCTCAACTCTGCCAATGACCTGCCGGCATGCCGCCCAGAAGGGGTAGTACCATTGGACTACTCAGGTGACATAGTGAACAGTGGTGGCAAAACAAAGCATTGCCTTTCTGATTTGCCAGAACAGGCACAACCTGGATCTGCTGCCCTTGAGACCCCAAGCCAAGACCCACGTCCTGCCAGTACCTTGTCTGCAAACCTGCACCCTGCAAAAATTGAAGGAGCAAAATCCCATGGTATAAAAAACCCGGCGGTATGGTGAAGACCACATTGTCATTTTTGATAATAAAGTTTTATGAACCTTTGGTTTGAACAAATCTTACCCTATCTAGTCTTAGTGATCTTCCATCTTAATTCCAGTCAAGTAGACCGCCAGGCCGCCGCCCTCCCCCAAGACCAACCTGCCAAATTGTCCCAGGCATTATACCGTCCCCCGGGAGCCCCCTTTGGACCTGTGCATTTTACTGAATACCCCCCCCAACCCAGCCTATTCAGAGTACGACTTGGAAACCATCCTCATTGCCAACCCTTTGGCAAGGACTAGAAGTACCAAGTACATAGGACACAAAGGAAAGAGGGTTGAGATTCCACCCTTACTGTTCAAAGACAAGTACAATTACCTGCCTGCCTACTTTGTTCCTATGACTCCCCCTTTAACATCACAGCCCGACCGCCCGTTGGAACCCACCGCCGCAGCTGAGACCACCTCTACCCAACTGTTTGGAGTACTCTACATTACTTTGACAGGATTGGTAGATTCCATGGTCCCCAACTCCAGACCTTGGTTCTTACTCGGGCAATCTATATCTTATATTATCAAGTTAGCACCCATTCTGTGGTGGGCCCTACCCGCCGGCTTGGCCGTACCTCATCCCGAGCTGCCCAAGGCCCCTACTTACAACTGGCTTCCTGACATTATGACAATCTTTTTCAAACACAGTAACCTGGGCCCCAAGATGTTATTAACACTTGGGGCAACTTGTATGCTCCTTTTTGTGATAATCACTTATTACACCCATAAGGCATTTACCTCCCTGATACTCCCATGGATGAATAACCAACCTGCCAAAGAGTTGAAAGACCCTGCACCTGGTGCAGAACCCCAGAACCTGGCCACATCACAAGTGCAAAATGTGATAGTGAACCAGACCACAACCAAGGTGGATATGCCCTAGATGGGCAAACTCACCTTAGAAGAAGCCCGCCAAGCCATGCCTGTCCTCTGCCTCCACTTCCAAACCAACGCCAACACCTAACCCAGTGACACCGCAAAAGTCTTGGGGGTGGCTGCCATGCTATCAGGAGACGCACTGGATTGGTTCGGGAAGACCACCACCAAAGATGTTGAATTTTGCCTTGACTATTTGAAATTTGAAGCTGAACTCATGAGCACTGGCAATGACCAAGACACCAGATACTACGTGCTGAACTCTATGTTAGAGATCCGACAAGCAAACCGCCCTATCCAAGCCTATATTGACAAGTTCCTTAAACTGAAAACGCGCACCCAACTTGAAGACAAATTATCTGCCATTATCTTCAGAAAGGGAGTTAATTCAGCCATGAAAGACCTGTTGAAGCACCACCTGCCTACACTGAGCCTAGAGGAATTACTGCCCCTATGCAAAGGCCTGAGTCTAAACCAAGAAGGACAGAAAGTGAACCCTACTCAAGCCGGCAGAGCCATGACGCCCAATTGACCTAGAATGTCCCCTGACAAGTTACAACGCCACTATTGAGATGGGTTATGTTTCTACTGCCACAAGGCCAGGCATCTAACCAGAGCATCCCTAAGAAGAATATGCCTTCTGTATCCTTGGCGCAAATAAACACCTCTACACAATCTTATAAATTCATCCAAGTAACCATAGACTGTATGGGAATCAAGCGTCAGATAGAGGCCTTTATTGACACAGGAGCTGATGAAAGCTTCATTGACGCCAACCTGGCAAAGGAACTAGGACTAACAGCTTCAGAGCGCAGCCTACAAGTAACCATGGGAAATAGTTCCCTGGACACTGGCTACAAGTGCAAACAGGAACTTCCCTTGACAATTGGACATAACATGTACCCAACTCCCTTGATCCTCTTGCCGGGATTGCCCCATCCTCTAGTACTGGGGGACTCATGGTCCAACAGACATGGTCTGATTCTAAATTATTGTGAGCAGACTGCCACCTTAGGACAACCTGAATCTTGTGATACTGTTCCATTCTGTATGAGTCCCGGCAGAACCCTGACCAACAGACTCTTAACCATAAAGATGGAATCCAGCGTCAGGACACTACCTACTCCCCTGCAAAAGTGGGACCACATATTTAGCAAAGAAGAGGCCACAAAACTACCCAGCCACTCCATATACAACCATGCTATAGACCTACTACCAGGTACCCAACCACACCACAGCCTCATCTATAGTTGCAATCACCAAGAACAAGTGGCCTTGAAAGCTTACCTGGAGGATATGACAAAAAAGGGTTTCATCCGAGTATCAAAGGCCCCGTACTTGTCACTGATGCTGTTTGTAGGGAAGAAGGACGGCGGAATGCACCCCTGCATGAACTACCAGAAGCTGAATGATATCACTGTGAAGAACCGCTATCCCACCCCCAACGCCAATGACCTTTGTGACATACTAACTGGAGCCCAGGTGTACTCAAAAACTGACCTAAGAGATGCATTCAACCAAATCCAAATCAAAGAGGGCAACAAATACAAAACGGCATTCAAGACCAGGTATGGACTCTACAAATACCTGGTGATGCCATTTGGACTATGCAACACCCCCAGCACCTTCCAGCGCATGATAAACACAGTATTGGGTGAATACCTCAACCAGTTCTGTGTGGCCTACCTTGACAACATCCTCATCTACAGCAAGACCCACGAGGAACACCTGCGCCACCTGGACCTATACTAGAAAAACTCTCCCAGGCAAACTTACATGCTAAGCTTAAAAAGTGTGAATTCTTCCAGTCTGAAGTTGAGTTCCTGGGATACATTTTGAAGACTGGCGGGTTTGCCATGGCACAGGACAAAGTAGAAGCAGTAACATCTTGGCCGGTGCCCAAATGCAGGAAAGATGTGAGAAGTTTTTTGGGCCTGGCAAATTATTGCAGGGATTTCATCCAAAAAATTTCTCTGATAACCTTACCCCTGACCCGCCTTTGCTCAGACAAGGTTTCCTTTGCTTGGACTGACAAGTGCACGTCAGAATTTGAGGCCCTGAAGCTTGCTTTCACCTCTGCCCCTGTCCTGGCCACGCCCGACCCATCCAAGCCATTTGTACTGAAAACTGATGCGTCCAACTTTGCAGTGGGTGGGGTCCTTCTTCAGAAAGGAGGGGATGGTACGCTACATCCTGTAGCATATTACTCCAAGAAGATGCTGCCTGCTGAAGGAAACTACCCAATCTACAACAAGGAGATGCTTGCAATAATGAAGACCCTGAAACATTGGCGCCGGTACCTATGTGGTGCCAAATTTCCAGTAAAAGTCTTAACCGACCACAAGAACTTGGTTTACTTCTTTAAACCCAGACAGCTAAACCAGAGGCAGGACAGATGGGCCTTGGAACTGGCTGGCTATACCTTGACCATTGACTACAAGCCTGGGAAGGTGAATGTGGTACCTGACGCCCTGAGTAGAAGAGCTGATCTGATTTCTTCCTCTACAGAAACTAAGGACCACAACACACATGTACTCCTCGACCCGGCCAGCCTAGGCATCCAACTGATGTACATGAAAATCATGGCCTGCAAACCTGACGTAATTGAGGCGCAGAAACAAGACAAATACTCAACGGACCTTGTTGCTGACTTGACCTCAGATCCAGAAAGCCGCCACCACAAGAAAGGATTCTCACTGAAAAGATCCACCCTGCTATTACACAACCAGATCTATGTACCAGAAGGTGAAACAAGGACCAAAGTACTCATTGACTATCACGACTCAGAGATGGCCGGCCACCCTGGCAGACTCAAGACACTCCAAGGAATCAAGAAGAATTACGCTTGCCCCGACTGGACAAAGATGTGGCCGCCTACATTGAAGGCTGTGAGACATGTGGAAGAACCAAAACCCGTAGATCCAAACCTGAAGGCCTGCTAAGACCGCTAGACATACCCGCGGGGCCCTGGCAGTCCGTTTCAATGGACTATATTGTAGAACTGCCCCCCTCCAATGTGTTTAACGCCATCCTGGTCATGGTAGATAGGTTTACTAAGATGTCCTGTTTTGTCCCTACCACCACTCACTGCACCGCTGCAGAGACAGCTAGACATTTCCATGACCGCATCCTAACTCAACATGGCACTCTGTTGGAAATCATCACTGATAGAAGACCACAATTCACCTCCAAATACTGGACTCAGATGATGAAGGACTTGGGGGTAAAGCGCTGTGTATCAACCTCCTACCACCCAAAGACCAACGGCCAGACTGAACGTGTAAACCAAATACTTGAACAATACCTATGATGCTATGCCAACGCCAACCAGGATAACTGGGCCGAGATGCTACCCATGGCACAGTATGCCTATAACAGTAAAGACCACGCCTCCACGGGAATGCCCCCTTCAAAGCCAATTATGGATTTGACCTATCTTGGGATCCCAGTATTGGCAGTAAGGAAATAAACCTGTCAGGACAAACCTGGATTGAACAGATACATGACACCCAACAAACCTGTCTTAAGAATCTGACCCGCGCTGTCCAGACTTATAAGGCTTTTGCTGACAAAAAGAGAATTTCTGGGAAACCATTGAAGGTAGGGGACAAAGTCTATCTGGACTCTCAAAACGTGCCTCTGACTGTTACCTGTCGGAAGTTAGCCCACAGAAGAAGTGGCCCCTACAAGATCACCAAACTAGAGGGTGAAGTAGCATTTGAACTAGAATTACCCCCCTTGTGGAAAATACACAACGTCTTCCACCGCGCGCTTCTATTCAAGAAAGAGGGGAACTCACTCCCCCACCAGAAACTCAAGACTGATCCCCCTCCCATCCAAGTAGGACACTCTGAAGAATACAAAGTTGAATATATTCATGGAGACTGTACCCACTATAAAACCCTCCAGTACTACGTCAAGTGGATGGGATACCCACCTGAGGAAAGCACCTGGGAGCCATTAAGCAACCTACCCAACGCCCAACTAGCAATCCAACAATACCTTGAGAAGAAGGCCAGGAAAGAAGGGACCCCTGGGAAGGAAGGGGATGATGTCATGAATGACATTTCAATACTTGTATTGAAAACCCAAGAGTTAAACCCTGGTTCCCAGAAGGCGGATTCAACCCTCCAGACCAGCCCAGGACCTGCCAATCCGTTAAAAGATGGGCTCAAATCGGTGAATCACTCCGCGTTCCACCGGCCTACTACAAAGGACCCTTCAAAAACGACTCAAGTCACACAAAGTGGACAGGGGACCGCCAACTTGCTAAATTGTGTACTTGAGTTGACAAGTTACTCTGAGACCCGCCAATCTCCCAAGGACAATTCCCCAAATGGTCATCAGATTGATGCTAACCTGGAGCCACCAAGGACCCAAACCTATGCAGCGGTTACAGCTTGCCTTAAAGAGGTTAAAACAAACCCTATTCTCAACTCTGCCAATGACCTGCCGGCATGCCGCCCAGAAGGGGTAGTACCATTGGACTACTCAGGTGACATAGTGAACAGTGGCGGCAAAACAAAGCATTGCCTTTCTGATTTGCCAGAACAGGCACAACCTGGATCTGCCGCCCTTGAGATCCCAAGCCAAGACCCACGTCCCGCCAGTACCTTGTCCGCAAACCTGCACCCTGCAAAAATTGAAGGAGCAAAATCCCATGGTATAAAAAACCTGGCGGTATGGTGAAGACCACATTGTCATTTTTGATAATAAAGTTTTATGAACCTTTGGTTTGAACAAATCTTACCCTATCTAGTCTTAGTGATCTTTCATCTTAATTCTAGTCAAGTAGACTGCCAGGCCGCCGCCCTCCCCCAAGACCAACCTGCCAAATTGTCCCAGGCATTATACCGTCCCCCGGGAGCCCCCTTTGGACCTGTGCATTTTACTGAATACCCCCCAACCCGGCCTATTCAGAGTACAACTTGGAAACCATCCTCATTGCCAACCCTTTGGCAAGGACTAGAAGTACCAAGTACATAGGACACAAAGGAAAGAGGGTTGAGATTCCGCCCTTACTGTTCAAAGACAAGTACAATTACCTGCCTGCCTACTTTGTTCCTATGACTCCCCCTTTAACACCACAACCAGACCGCCCGTTGGAACCCACTGCCGCAGCCAAGACCACCTCTACCCAACTGTTTGTAGTACTCTACATTACTTTGACAGAATTGGTAGATTCCATGGTCCCCACCTCCGGACCTTGGTCCTTACTCGGGCAATCTGTATCTTATATCATCAAGTTAGCACCCATTCTGTGGTGGGCCCTACCCGCCGGCTCGGCCGTACCTCATCCCAAGCCGCCCAAGGCCCCTACTTATGACTGGCTTCCTGACAACAGGCCACAGGCCAACGGCAGAGTGGAACACCTAAATGGCAGCCTTATCAGGACCCTAGAGAAAATAATGGATGGCAAAGCCAAAGACACATGACCACTATATGTGAAACTTACATTATTAGTATCCTGAGTCTGCACCAATCAAGGAACAGGGTATTCACCGTTTGAGCTAACCTACAGGTACAAACCAGAAATAATTACTCGCAACAAGCAGCCATACATAAAGATCCCCCCCGGGGAAACCCCCCCCCCCACAGTAGAACAAGTACCAAATCTACAACACATCCGCCTCAAAGCTAAAATAGCAGAAATAAAGAGGCTCAAAACACAAAAGGTAACCTCCGCAGAGGAACCACTTCTCATTGACTCCCCTGTCTAAGTTCTAGCTGGCAACAGAAAGAAACTAGACTCAGTACACAGGGGGCCAGGAAGAATAATCAAGTACAGACCAGAGCACAACACCTATCTAGTAAAATTCCAAGGTGCCAAAACCCCAATTGTCAAGAAACACCACAGAACCTGTCTCCGCCTTAGTAAAGAAGAACACTTGACCAGACTGGTTCCAACTAGTAAACAGCTCCAGGAGCATCAGGCGGCAGCCGTGAAAACAAAGCCCCCTCCTGATGCACCAGAGTAACCCCTTAAGGGGGGTGTCGAGGGTCTGGATGTACAGGCATTCTGGCTACCGCCAACCTGCTTAACATCCAGCCATCGCCCGATTTGGTGCCCTTCCAATATACTGTTTGACATACCGAGAATGGTAACCAAGCAATATCACATGATGATCCAAGTATCCAGTGGCTTGAACCCATCCCGCACATGACCAACCCCTAGGTTTGATCTGACTAAATCTCTGCCACAGCCCAATCTATATAAGTCTAAAATATTATCCAATATTAGATACTTCTCTTCTTTCCTAATTCCATATTTGAAGCTTCCCCAAAGAGGCGCTCCTTATCAATACTATCAAAATAAATAGAATAATTAGGGATTGATTTCTAAAATAGTTTGGCATTTGCTGAGAATAGTAAAATCTGCTGACAGTTGGCATAATATTTTTTGCGATAATGGGTTGACTTATCTTTGTTGCTGGAATTATGAATTGAAAAATTAGATAACTCAGGTATTGACTTAATTTCTTCTTGAAAGTTGGATAAACATTACTTTAAACTTGAGTCATTTGTTGTGGATTTTTTTTGGGATTTATAGAGCTGGTAGATTTTTCTGTTACAGTCAGTTAAGATTTTGTAAACTAGGAAACTGTCGATTAGTGGGATAATTTTTGGGCAACTTAAAGAAAATGAAAATTGGTTTTAGCTGACAAAATAATAACAACTGACAAGCTAGTGCTAGGGGCTTAAGAACAACGGATTTCTTGTGACTGGTTTTATACTAAGAACACTTAGCAATTCTAAAGAAAAATAGAAGTTCAAAATTTGATGGAATTTTCCTTAATTGCTACAAATATGTGTTTTGTACTCAGATTAAAGTTTCAATCAAGTAAAATCTTTCATCTTATAGCAATAGCCTTAAAATTGCCCTTAGAAACTTTTTGCTTAGTCATAAATAGAAACTTGCTACTGTGTTTTTATTACACAAATATCACATAATGATGGTGGAAGTTGAATGGCTTATAATAAAAGTAACCATTGACCTTTGTTGCTGGTTGGACCATAATTCTCTAAAGTGATAGTACTGATGGGTTGATTTCAATGGATACTGTTAATGCATCTGGATTGATTATTTATAGCTAGATACTGCTAAGGCTTCTGTATTGGAAGATTAAATTTATACACGGTGAGGTAATATTATAATGCATCGGACCCTAAAACTGTGATACAAAGCTGCATAAGGATAGATAAGCTCAAATTATTCTCCATGCTTCAATACTCGTACAAATTCTCGATAGTTAAACTTGTTGTCATGGTCAAGAGGTGCTCCTTTAAACATAATATCTACCTAAGAGGAGGTAAATATATAAGCTTGATGTTTCAAAAATATGACATCATATTTTAGTAGCTATTTTACCTCTTCATCCGTGAATCTATCGCCCATAGTGGTCATGAACTCTCGAAGATCATCGGCATTGATAAAACCATTTCCGTTGTCATCAAAGCATTCAAAAGCAGATAAAATATCAGGTTCTGGATCCGTTCCACTCAGCTTCTCGCCCATAAGGGTAAGGAACATTGTGAAATTTATACTTCCTGGGGCTTGCTTGATCATATCGTCAATGTACTCATCGGTGGGATTCTGGCCTAAATATATTTTAGGCTTAATTTGGTAAAATACAGGTTTTTGGCATATTTTCCGAATATTAAGAGTATATAGAAATAAAAAATGAAGTTTATCTTTCTTCAAAATATTTGCTATTAAATAAGTTTGAGCTATGATATAAATTAGCATTGTTAACCCAGTATAAAAATCTAAAAGGTTAAATTTTAAAACCTGCTATTAAAAGGCAAAAAGAAAAATATAAAAAGCAATTACCTAGAGAGGCTAGCATATCCTTTAAATCTTCTTTGTCAACAAAGCCGTCAGCATCATGATCAAACATGGAGAAAGCTTCTTTGAACTCGGCGATCTGCTTTTGATCAAAGATCGCAAACACATTCGAATTTTGACGAACTGCTCTTTTCTTTTTTTGCTTCCTCATAGACTATAAGATAATTGAGAACTTGAGGTCATATAAATGGGAATATTACAAGGGATGTTATGTGAAATCGTTACCATTTTGATATAAAGCTAAAAGTTGTATATGCTGGTGGAACTGTACTCGTTTATATCGCTATCAATCAACCAATAGCTAAAATTTAAATCATGTTTATGCTTCTGCAAATTACAGAATCCACCACACTCATTACTTCGTAACAGCGATGAAATATCCAAGTACCAAGCATTGAATCAGTGGTTTACGGCATCAAAGCGAATCAAGCATACCGAAATGATTTAGCATCCATTCAATGTTAGATAATGAAATGTCGATTAAAAAATGTTGTTTAGCTTAACTTTTAAACAATAGCCACTTCTCTAGCTGATTAAGGATTCAAGACTTAACCACTATGATAGTGTCGACGACTAATTCGACGAATTTAAATGAATTCGAATTAATCAATCAACATTAAAAGATGAGTATACTGTAAATTCAGAACCTAAATGTAAAAATGTGGGAATGTCAAATCCTTGGTCCAAATTTCAAATCACATTTGCAGGCAACTCAGCTGAGTGAAAATCAAAATATTTAATAAATTTAACCATTGAATTTGACTTTTTTGATTGATTTAAATTGGCAAATTTCAAATCCCTTGAGCAGATAACTCAACCAACAAAAGACAAAACTCAGCAAACAAATGTGGGATACATGAATCAGAAATACAGGATTCTAATGTACAATTTGAGATTTCCTGTATGTCAAACAAATCATAGACATCATGTAAAAATTAACAAATATGAAATTGCGGGATTGTCAAATCCAAGAACCAAGTTTCAAATCATAATTGCGAGGAATTTGAAATAAATATAATTTATGGGTGTCTCAAAAAGGATGCCAAAGGATCTAGAGTGGATTTGTGCTAATTCTTTTTAGGAATCATAGTCATTCTCAAAAATCACCCTATTTCAATTTAGGACGGCTAAAATTTAGATCATAATGTTCACCAACTTAACATACTTAACAATAAAATTGACTAAAAAATACACTACTCTTTTTGAGTTTAATTTTTAATAAAAAATTATTATATCTTCTTTTAATAACAGCCAAGTAAATGAGCTGTTCCCTGGCCTTGACAAAATCATGCAGGGCTACACTGGGTCTTCCAATAGTGAAGCCTCTCTCTATGGTCATTTTCAACCCACAGGTCCCTCCCCAAACACTACCCAGGAGTGTGTTCTTTCTCCTGCGTCCTCAAGCATGGCTCTGTTTGCCCATCACCCACAGGCAGCTGCTAACCCAAATCACATATCAACAATGGCATCTGGAACCAGCCAATTGAGCCAAGGGGCCACCTGTCACGGTAAATACCATAATGCCGGGAATTATTTGGCCAAGTAAGAAGGCTCAAAAAGCCAGAAATCCTTTAACAAAATTGACTGATTTAACAGATTTAAATCAAACGGTTGATTGAAAGTGGGTTACAGCTGCTCCAGTTTGCCAGTTGAGTCTGAATTCCCCTTGTAAGCTGATGTTGATAAATTGACATAATTTGAGGGTCACCCAATATGATCTTATTTATCAGCAGGGTCATCAGAAGTTGGTTACTCAAGGGTTCTTGGCAAACTGGACCAGCTACTCACTTGACAATGTGGAAGGAATAGGACCCCAGGATCCAGGCAGTACTGCTTAATCAAATTTTGATATATATTGAATAATTTTCACTGTTTCAACTCTTAAGAGTTGAGTCCTCCCAAATTTTACTCAATAAAATCAAAATATCCCTTGGTCTAATTTTTTTATTCAAATGCAACCTGTAGTTGGTCTTTTGCACTAAATTTTCTACAATTTAATCCTTAGCCAGATTATTATGAGAAGATGGGGGCCTGCTGTTAGTACTTTGTTGTCACCTCCATCAAATGTCAATTCAATGCCTGCCAATCTTGGAGTTGTCCCCCCTGTCTTCAAAACTGAAAATTGTGTTGCATCTCAATGTCCTGAATTTTATGCCAAAGACATTCTGATTCTCTTGCAGGCCATTTATCTTTGGCTCTTTTGGTTAGGGTTAATTATTTTACTTAACCCTAGTATCTCATTTGGAAATTTCATAAAACAGTATCTGAAGCTGTGTTGGTGGTTAATCATTAACTCCATGTGGATTTGGGTGGTGATTTCCCACCACTTGGAGACAGCTTCCTACTATCTGTCAATTTCTGTCACACCACCCAAGGAAGCCAGAATCCAGAAACAGCCAATCAGATGGTAATGTCTGGTTCCCAAGACAGACACATCCCACCTCCAGCCAATCAGCCTGCAAGATGCAGAAGAAAGCTAATTACCCCAGAAATTGTTCTCAAAATGGTTGAAAAGCAAGGGATGCTTATGTTCTTTGGGAAAATTGTGGCTGTGATGGGTTTGCAAAGTCCACTGTGGCTGCAACCCTGAGAGCCCACGCCAACTTTGGCCCCCTTCCAAGAAGACCCTAACTGGTGCCTGTACTTCAACCAATGATGAAAAAGTACATCCCCTTATGATGGTTATCATGAAACGTGACCCGTGGATGCCCCTGGTCCAGATCCGTCTCCAACTGGGACTCCACAGCATTTTCACCGATAAAAGAACAGTCAATTTGTGGATGCACAGAGTTGTGGTTGGTGCTAGAATATTGTCTAATCAAGTTTTCAGTGGTCCCATTTTAGTGGATACCAACCCCTACAATTCAACCATTATTAAGTTTATAAAAGGAAGGGCACTGAGGACACGCAATGACATCATCTTCTTGCTATATGCTAAGATTTCTGCAAGTATCCAAGATTATGGAGAAAAGTGTATTCAATCTGACGTTTACAAGTGTACCCAATTTTGTATCAATTTGTCAGGGTTTTGCTGGCAGTTTTCTCATTGGGTGTCAATTATTACTCAGCAATATCAAACACTGCAGATGGGTAAGTAGTTGTAAAAGCTATGGCGACAAGCAAAAATACTTTAGATTTAAATGAAATGAACTCAGATGTAAAAAAATTAAAAATAAATAAATTTATATTAATTTACAATAAATTTATTTATTTTTAATTTTGCTTACATCTGAGTTCATTTCATTTAAATCTAAAGTATTTTTGCTTGTTGCCATAGCTTTTAAAACTACTGTATGCTTACCAGCAGAGCTCAAGGAAATGCTGGAGGAGTAGGCTACCCAACAAGCCGTGTATACTGTTGTAATGAGTGCTGAGATGGAGCAGCAGGAATGGGCAGCCAAGGAAATTAGGGCTGTGGGGCATACCTGTTGGTCCTACCCCATCAATTACACTGACATGCATCTTGCAGATGTATGTCTTTACAATTTTAGTTTGGCTCTCAGGCGCTCAAAGCCTGCCACCTACAACAAACTATGCACCCAAATTGAGAAGATTATGGGCCTTTTCCTTCCATATTTGCCCAGGACTTATCAGATCCTGGCATCTTCTATGAAAGTGATAAGTCCAGAAAGGACTCTTGCCTCCTCTCACACCCATCCATTTGCTTTGTCAAGCCCACATACATGACAGAAAAAGTATTTGAGCAATTGAAGTAATCAGCTCTTTATGCCTCTTTCCAGTCAACAAACCCTGCCTCCCCAACCTCCCATCAAGACCAAGCCACCCGCCTTCCAACCCTGACTCCCAAACCACCACCCATTCCCTCCCCACTATCTCTGATGCCGTCCCTTTCACAGGTGCAGATGATGGCAATGTAAATTCCACCCATTACCTCCCTTACTCATCCTTTGATGAGTAAAATAAAACATTTCTTTGTAACAACTTATTATAATTGATATTATTTCTTCCAATTCATAATTGATAATATATTTTTTAAAATATTGACAATTTTCATAATTAATAAAATGTTGTACATTTGATATGGCAACATATAATTATTTGCATGAACACTTTTTATTATCAATAATAAAGTAAGGACCAACAAATGTAAATATTATATTATAATATTGCAGGTAGATATTAAATCTTGATATTTAGATATTATGTGCATAACTCAATGCACTATTTATAATAAAATTCATTGTAAACTTGGCATTTTTCATTGTAATTTTATAGTTGGACTATGTCTATATTTGGGAGCCATCAACATTTATTACAAATATTGATACATAGTGCATTTTACAGCCTGTATATTTAACTATTGGTAATAATTCTGTAAAATCTAAGTCAGATTTTGTGAGTTAGTAATGATAAAATGTATCAATCAATCACTGTTTATGACCATTAATTGGCTGATTTTTTTGCTGTGGCAATTGTGCATTTTCTGATATTTACACGCTGGTATCCAATTAAAAGTTTTCACATCCTACCACACAGGCAATAGGAAACATGGTTGCCACCCCAACCACATCTGGTCTTGGGGTGACAACCATGTTTTGTATTGCCTGTGTGGTAGGATATGAAAACAGCCAATTTGATACCAGCGTATAATTATCAGAAAATGCACAATTGCCCCAGCAAAGAAAATCAGCTAATTAATGGTCATAAACAGTGATTGATTGATTGATAATTCTATTATTACTAACTCACAAAATCTGACTTAAATTTTACAGAATCATTACAGTAGTTTTAAAAGCTATGGCAACAACCAAAAATACCTCAGATTTAAACAAAAATGGTTTCAGATGTAAACAAAACCCAAGTTGCGTGAGATTCAGGATTCAATTAATTTAAAAAATTTCAGTTAATAAATGAACTGTCAAATAAAAAACAAAATTTCACTAGCCTATTATACAAAGTTATATCAAACATCAAGTGGCGTAGTCTAAACCACAAACAAAATGAACTGACACAACAAGTGAGATGGATGGATGCTATTCCGGAGTATATTATAATCCAAGCAGGATTCATATGAGGCACTGGCAGAAGGAATAAAATGAAACAAAATTTGAGCAAACTAGAAGCAATATTCAACAAGCACAAAACAAAATGAAGTCATACAATATGTGTAGTATGAGCAGCCTAAAATAGAAATATAACAGTTTAACAGCCAATAAACAGCTATCCAATTTAGGAGAAGAGGCTTTTTATTCATTTTCATGGCTCCTGATTTGTATGAAATGGTTTTGAGAACTTTCCAAATATGGACTCAATATTACAATAAAAATAAATCATAAAATTTTAAACTTATACTTTTAGTGATTTTATCCTAGGTTTTTTACAATGGTTTTTACAAGCAATATCTTTGACGGCGCCAGCAGCCAAGCCAGCTTTAATGGAGGCAAGGCTCAGAACGTGGAGGCACCCGTTTATACCCAAGAATTTGAGGCAGGTAACAAAGAAGCCAACCTGTACCTGACCCTTGACCCTTATGGCTTTGACTTGTTCAGTAGTCATGTAGTTTCTAGCTCTGCCCTTGCTCCCACACCCACCCCTGCACAAGCTTCCTGTCAACCAACCAATCAAGATGGCAACCTCAATCTAGAACAACTTCCTGCCACCAGCCAACCTGCCCCCCTACAGCCAATCAGGCTTCAGCTCCTGCCGCCCAGCACCCCAAACAACAAATCATCATCACCCAAATTCTCCAGGAAATTGTGGCACTAAACCTACAGGGTCTGTCCTGGGACCAGATTGTTGCCCATTTGCAATTTACCCAAGCTACATTCATGTGGGAATTCAACAACCTGATGAATAAGGGAAATCTGATTGGGACAGCCAAGAAGCCAAAGAAGGTCACAGAGTCCCAGATCAATGAGGCATACCCAATAATGCTTGACCTCCTCCAGCAGGACCCCAAGCTTCCCTTGACCCAGGTCTGGAAGCAACTTGCACACCATGGCATTTGGGTGTCTGAGCACATGGTGCAGCTCTGGATGTATGAGAAGGTGGCGTCAGTCTGTGTGCTGACCAATGTTGCTGGCAACCAATGAGATGGCACTGAAGATTCTCCATATGATCCCACCATTAAATCCACCCTGGTTTGATGCTTGACTAGTCTAACAGATGTCATCATCTTCATCTCCTACTACAAATTGTCCATTGCTTTTGATGATTTTGGAGAGCAAGGAAAAGCTGCCACTCAAAAAGGAAGGAAGAAGGTCAAGAAGGGGACTTTCATTGGTGCGTTTCTGGCTGGTTCAGCCAAGGGTTCTGTCTATTATCAGACAAACCCATATTTCACCAATGGCTACAAGTACAGCCACATCCTCAGTGGATTACTTGACTCCTGGGATAGATCAAATTCCAAATACCAGGTTTTCTTGAGCCACCAGATGGAGGATAGCTCCACCGCCCTTGAGGCCATCCAGAAACGCGGGCACCAGGTCTCAGTCTACCCTGCTGGCCATGCAGACGTCCATCTGGATGATGTTGTCTTCTTCAACATTGGAGATACACTACAGGAGCGCCGCCCTCAGGCTTTCAACAACCTTTATCTTGGGGTCCTTGACCACAATTCTCTCTTTGGTCACCAAATGGTGGCAGACCTGTTTGCCCAAATTGTCTTTCATGTGAATATGGACAACCAATCACAGAAAGACAAGCGCCTCCCACCCCGTGCCACTGCCACCTATCAACCAATATAGTCAATGACAGACAAGGAATACCAACAACGGTATATGGCGGCCATCACACACAATCCTCCTGCCGCTACCCCTGCCACCCCCCACCTTTCAGCCCCACGCACCCAATCCCAGACCCCCCAGGCCAGCACCACCTCTACATCTTCTTTCCCGCGCTATTCTGCCTACTAGGCATCACTCTTCCCCACCCCAATAAACCCCCTGTTGCCAAACATTTTCTATTTATATTATCTTTATTTTGAATTTCAATTGTTCATGTTCTCTTTGTTTATAGTTGGTTTTATTCTTTATGTTCAGCTTATTTCTATAAAATCATATATTTACTATGCCATGTATCTAGAACACAGTTATTTTTAGCACCCAAACACTGCCCCCTGTGAAAATATTAACAACAATTTGATGAGCAACTAAATTTTAATTAGAAAATTATAAGTTAACTGTGTTTAGATAAAGTTGTTACTGATCCAAATTCAAAGCCTTAATGATAAACTTTAAGCTAATCAGGAGTCAATTGATAAAGTGCTTATTGTGACATAAAGGGTCATTCAATAATTCTTTGGTGCATGTGCGCTAATTAATATGATTGGCTGGTTGTGTTGCCAGTGTGTGCAATTGCTGCTGTGGCAAGTTGTTGGTGGACTAGTGCTAACCCAGCGGCTGATTGGGCACTAGTCCACCAACAACTTGCTACAGCAGCAATGGCACACATTGGCAACACAACCAGCCAATCATATTAATTAGCGCACATGCATCAAAGAATTATTTAATGACCCTTTATGTCACAACAAGCAGTTTATCAATTGGCTCCTGATTGGCTTGAAGTTTATCATTAAGGTTTTGAATTTGGATCAGTAACAACTTTATCTAAACACAATTAAACTATAATTTTCTAATTAAAATTTAGCTGCTCACCAAATTGTTGTTAATATTTCTATAAGGGGCAATGCAAAGTGCCAAAAATAATATGACAATTAAGGAAACAATGCCAATAAAAAGCAAACAACACATATTGAGTTGAGCATAAAACATATTCACAATGGTGTTGTAACATCTTCAATTACTCCCTCTCAGGGAATTAACGCCCCAAGTAAATCACTGAGCGGCTCACCAAGTGGTTCACCCCCCAGTCAATAAACCAGTGGCACCTTTATCAGTTAACCATCTATGACGGTGATCCCTCAATCCAGGTCCTAAATGGAACACAACTTGATTAAGCCTTGTGACTCAAGAGGAACATTACTCAGATAATCCCCATGACCTCCATGATGTATATGGACAACATGTGGCTTGTCATTATACTATATATTAAGCTATATTCATATTCAATAAAGTATCATTCTCTTCTTAATCTTCCCCTTTATTTTGTTTATTATACTTCCCAGAAGTATAAACTTGACAATGGGTAAAAAATGGGATAATTTAGTAAATGGGAAAATAAACAGGAATAAACAAATAGGCAATAGTATCAGAATAACACAGAGTTTATTGGGATGAAAGCTATAAAAACATATGGAAAGGTTAGTAAAAAATCAAATTAGAGAACTTGAAAAACTACTCAAAGACCTTGACTCAGTGGTTGCCAAAATTAAAGACATTGACCGCAAGGTCAAGGCAAAAGTGAAAGCCGCCGTTCTTACAGGGGATAAAATCAAAAATGTGTCTGCCAAGGCACTCATGGCCAAGATGCCATACACATAAAAAATCATCAAACACATATTAAATGTCCAGAAACCGTGGTAGAAGGCCTCAAATTCAAGTCCTTTGCCCTCTCCGCGCCGTCTGTCTGGGTCAACAACCCTGAGATGTATACCTATCTCAAACCTGCAAAGTACGCAAGAACCAAGAACACCAAATTGCTGGTGCAACTGTTTGCGCCAATAATGGCAAAGCCTGCCAAAGCCACAGGAAAAGAGGGAACCCATAAAGGTAACCTAAAAAATAAATTAATAAAAATTTCTAAATACTTACGTTTTTTAGAAAATGTAGACAGTGAACTCCGCTGGGTCCTGGTCCCCTTTGTCCCCCCACCTTCTACGCCAATTACACCAATCATGTGGCAAGGCAGCTATTTCTGTCCCCCCTGTCTTGTGGGAGCTTGAAGATAGGATCCACAGTACCTTCCCAATTTCCAGGGAGGCATTGACTGGGCTTTTGCATTCTGAGGGGGCATCCAAGTGGGCAGTTACTGCCTACAAGGATGCCTAACTGGTCTGCCTGGACCCAGTGGTCATTAGTGGAGTTTACTGTGTAAACTTCATTGAGCTTGTTTGGGACGTCCTGGCAATGCTTCCATTCAAGAATATACCGGAGATGGGCTGGGCACACATGGCTGCTTGCTTCTGCTTCCCAGTGGAGCACACCCTGTCTTACCTGTTAGAGAACTTTGGGCGTGTGTTGGATAAATTGGCTGTTGCAGACACAACAGCTGTAAAGAAGACTAAGATCCTCCTGACAGACTTTGGGCTGGCCTGGAGTGCCAACAAGATGGGGGTCCCTCCAGCAATGGATCTTAATTTTGCAAAGACAAAGCATGAGAAGAATATCAGTGCTGTTTTTAATAAATTGTGCAAGTTTTCTGAAGCCTTTGCTGGGCAAAGGCTTCATCTGGTAGGCTACCTGGGGTATCTCTTTTACTTTTCGGATGAGCGCGTCCATAGAGGACCTTGATGGGGTCCTCCTAGGGATTGACAAGGTCAGGCTCTCCCTGGATGGGAAGAAGGTTCCCCCAGGTTATGACTCAGTTGACCATGTTATCCAGGACGCCCTGGTCCTGGCTGGCATCTACAGGTTTGCAGCCCTGCCAGAAAAGCTGCTGCTCCATTCCCACCTCACTATCATCCCTTTTACTAGCCGCCAAGAATACTTCCAGCAGGGTATATCCACTGTTCACAGTGTGGCAGTGGAAACTATGTGCCACCTCCATTGCAGGGTGGGTACATACCGCCAAACCCACTACAGGCGCTCTTAATAAATCCTATCTTCTAACAAATTTCATTACAATTTATATCATTTTTATTATAAATAGTTTTTATAATTCTTATTTTAGCAAACAAGTTTTGCAAAATAAATCCCAGAGAAGGTTTTCATAAAAGTATTGAGGGTCTGGATGTACAAGTATTCCAGCTATTGCCATCACACCTGACATCCAGTCATTGCCCAATTTGGTGCCTTTCTAATATACCATTTGACATACCAGAAATAGCAATAAACCAATATCACATGACTGTCCAGGTATCCAACAACTTGAACCCATCCAGCACATGACCAGCCCCTGGGTTTGGGCCAACTAATATCTCTGCCACAGCTAAATCTATATAAGTCTAAAGTATTATCCAATAAAATATACTTCTTCTCTTCCTATTTTTATATTCAAAGCTTCCCCAAAATGCGCTCCTAATCACTGGTAGCACTACAGTTTTTGACCACGCCAATGAAAGAGAAAATGACTGAACAGAACCCGCCCACCTTTGTCCATGTACTCAGCCAGCCACATCCCAAGATACCTGGAAAACATACTTCCGCGCCCACGACATTGACAAAGATATTCCTAGTGGATGCACCGTATTCAAAGGTCTGGTCATGCCCAAAGCATGCGCCAAGATAATTCAATACAGTTGCTCTCTTAAACCACAAACAAACGCACAACCACCTATCACAGGTGAAGTTGCCAACACCAAACACATTGGTATTGACAAGTTATTTGGTAAAAACAAAGAAAACATCATCAACTGGCTAGTCCACACAGCCGCTAAACTCTGCGCCAGCTGCATCCCTCATGAGAAATGGGTCCAGGAAGCACCTATACGAGGCCACAGCTAACTGGTTTGCCACCTGGGTTGGCTCACAAACCCACAACCAGCTTGACAACTGGGAAGAGTTCAAAGCCAACATCACCCACAATTTCTGCGTCACTAGATCTCTCCAAGATATTGCAATACAGCTCAGTGATCTTCCTCAAAGACCACTATCACAGCCTACGCCAATGAATTCAAAAAAATACCACAAAATTCAAAACCCAGCACAAGCTGATAATGTACACACCAGAGCATCATTCATCAACAGAATGAAACCCTCTGTTGCTGTCCTCATCCGCCCAGAAGCAAATACCTCTATGCCTGCACTCATTGCTGAAGCCAAGCGCGCTGAAAAACGCGCCAACATGGAATATGCTGCACACAACGGCAACTGCTCCTCAAATTGCAATGGCATAAAAAATTCCAATGGCAATAAACGCCAAAATACCAACCATAACAACAGCAACTCCAATCATAACAATGGCAATTGTAGCCAAAGCTCAAACTGCTCCCGTCCCAAGAAAGAGGACACTGCCAAAGTTAACAACACTGAAGTAGCAACCTGCTACAAATCTGACTCCACAATCTCTGACCTTGAAGGTCTCAAAACAGAGGAACAGGGAAAAGAGGAGGGGGAAAAGGCTTAAGTGCCCCTGTCTCCCCCCAACTTGACAAGAAGAAGTACCAAGGCACAAACTTTTCTTCTTGCATCCCCCGTGTCCTGCAATCCTCCATTTTTATGAACGTAAAAATTAAAGATTGCTCACAACTTCTTATCTATCCATTCACTTACAAACCACATATACATAAAATTCTATTTGACTCTGGTGCACAACACACTATGGTTAGTAAACCTTTTGTAACCAAGTACAAAATACCAGTTGTCAAATCCAACTTAAAATACAACAGAATGGCAGATAAATCAAAGGTTCTACTCAAAGACAAAACAACTCTCTTAAGAATTGACCTCCAAGGCATAAAAACGTCCATCAAAGGACTTTTCATGAACAACATAAGCTACAACATTGTAGCAGGCATGGACTGGTTCACCTGAGTGAATCCCAGCATATGTTGGAAGACAAAAACCATGACAATAAAACACAACAGAGTCAACTTTAACATTCTCAAAGAACCCAACGACCTAATTCTAAGAAACACAGTATTTGTCCAAGTCATAAAGCAAGATGACTCTGAACATCTAACCAAAGACAGTACCCTCCACATAATGAGGTACTCCAAATTCAATAACATACAAACACAAAAGATCCAATGCCCAGAACTTGCGGCACTCCTAAATGAATACACTCATGTATTCAAGGAAGAACTCACAGAGTTACCCCCCAAACAAGAGGTCAAACAAGGCATCAACTTATGCAAAGCCATGTCCAAACCTGCAGCCCTCTATAGACTCTCCCCCATGGAGACCCAAACACTTAAAGCCCACATTGAGGACAATCTAGCCAAAGGATTCATTTGTCTGTCTGAATCCCCGTGGGGGGCAGCGGTTTTCTTTGTAACAAAGAAAGAAGAATATCTCTTCTTAGTTACTGACTAAAGAGCACTAAACGCAAGTACAGTAAAGAATAAATACCCACTTCCCCTCATAGAAGACCTATTTGCAAGGCTCTCCGGAGCAAAAATCTTCTCAAAAATTGACCTCACATCTGGGTATAACCAATTTGAAGTCAAAGAGAAGGACATACCAAAGACTGCATACCGCACGCAATTTGGGTTATTTGAATGTAAAGTAATGAACTTCAGGATGACCAACGCTCCCGCAACGTTTATCACCATGATGAACCAAGCACTAAACGGTCTCTCAAATACATTATGCTACCTTGACAACATCATCATATTTTCAAAAACAAAAGAGGAACACCTCACACATGTCCGCAAGACAATTGATTGACTTGAAAAGCACAAACTATATGCTAAGCCTAGTAAGTGCCAATTTATGAAAAAGGAACTCTTGTTCTTGGTCCACATTGTCTCTGACGGTGGCATCAAAGCAGACCCAGATAAAATAAAAGCCATAAATAACATGAAACGCCCCACCTCCGTGAAACAAGTTAGATGCTTTCTCAGTATGGTAGCTTACCTAAGGAAATACATCAAAGACTGCAGAAAGCTCACTGCACCAATCAATGACCTAACCAAGGGTAATGCCAAAAAGAAATTCATCTGGACACCAGAATGCAACAAGAATTTCCAACTATTAAAACAAGCTTTGATTGAAGCACCAATCTTGCAATACTCTAATAACAACAGGTGCTACAAGCTTGACTCAGACGCTAGTGACACCGCCATTGGTGCAGTCCTACAAATCCGCCAGCCAGGGCAGCAAGATTTCCTGCCAGTATGTTACAAAAGCAGAAAACTAACAAACACTGAGCAAAGGTACCCAATACAGGATAAAGAATTGCTAGCAATATATCACACATGCAAGAAATTGAGATGTTATCTCAAAGGACACTTAAACTTTTGAGTGCTAACTGACTACAAATCCTTAATCTATTTCAAAACTCAGAACGCACTTGCGCGGCGCCAAGCCAAATGGATGTCCTTGCTGGAACAGCTTAACCTGGACATCCAATACAAAAAGGAGGCAGAGCTGGTCACAGCCAATGCTCTCTCTAGGCTATGCCAGCCAAGAGAGGATCACCCTGACCACCTGGACCCTGACTGGCCCAACCTATACAACACTGAGTACAAGACAAAAGGAAAGGATCCCTCCACACATCAACTAAACCATGATACACTAGTAAGGAATGAAAACATTTCCACGTATCAAATGGCACAGGATACTGAATCATCAAGGATAAACAAATTTCATACATCCCACTTGCACAAAGAGTTGACACTATACTAAGACACCATTGTCTGCTAGGACACACAAAGGCTAACAACCTATATCTCACATTAAAAGAGATAGTATGGTGGCCCAACCTGAAGCAAGACATAATTGATGTTATAAAGAAGTGCACAGTGTGTGAAAAATACATCAGCACCAAGGCGCCACAGCCAACAGTCAACCCAGTACCTGACCCCAAACCATTTAAGGTTTGGGGACTGGACGTAGTGAGACCCTTCCCGTAAACCAAAACAAATCAACATTTCCTAATTGTAGCCATCAACTTAGCCACACGTTGGCCCATCTGCTGGGCAATAAAAGATCACAAGGCAGAAACAATAAATTGATTCATCAATAAAGCAATCATAGCAGACTATGGCACTCTAGACTAAATCATAACCGATGGAGCAACTGAGTTATCTGGTCACATAGTAAACAACAACCTAAAAGCAAATAACATTAAGCATTCCACAACCTTGCCCTACAGGCCACAGGCTAATGGCAGAGTTGAACACCTGAACAACAGCCTTATCAGAATCCTGGAGAAAATAATGGATGGCAAAGCCAAATACACATGGCTGCTATACGTGAAACATGCATTACTAGTATCCCAAGTCTGCACCAACCAAGGGACAGGCTATTCACTGTTTGAGCTAACCTATGGGTACAAGCCAGAAATAGTTACCTGCAACAATCAACCATATGTGAAGATCCCCCCGGGAAAACCTCCCACAGTAGAACAGAAACCAGCTCTACAACACATAGCCTCAAAGCTAAAATATCAGAAACCAAAAGACTCAAAACATAAAAAATAACCTCAAACAAGGAACCACTCCCTACTGTAAATTCAGAACCTAAATATAAAAATGCAGGAATGTCAAATCCTTGGTCCAAATTTCAAATCACATTTGCGGGCAACTCAGCTGAGTGAAAATTAAAATATTTAATAAAATCAACCATTTAATTTGACTTTTTTGATTTATTTAAATTGGCAAATTTTGAATCCCTTGAGCAGATAACTCAACTAACAAAAGACAAAACTCAGCAAACAAATGCAGGATACATGAATCATAAATGTGGGATTCTAATGTACAATATGAGATTTCCTGTATTTCAAATGAATCACAGACATCATGTAAAGCTTAAAAAATCTGAATTTACGGGATTGTCAAATCCAAGAACCAAGTTTCAAATCAAAAATGAGGTAAATTTGAAATAAATATAATTTTTAGGCATCTCAAAAAGGATGTCAAAGGATCTAGAGTGGATTTGTGCTAATTCTTTTAGGAAGCACAGGCATTCTCAAAAATCACCCTATTCCATTTTAGGACGGCTAAAATTTAGATGCTTGATTACAGTAGCTTTTAAAAAATGCTAATGATAAAGTAGAATTATATATTACAATCTATCTTATCACATTGTCTTTTCCTTGATGTGTTGATAGTTCATTTGCTGTTGATAATGTGCTTGCGTTTAATTGGATAGTTTTACCTCCAGTTGCCTTGGCAATAGGAAATCAAGTTGCCTCCCTGAGACCAGCTGTGGTCGCAGAGGCAACTTGATTTCCTATTGCCAAGGCAACTGGAGGTGAAACCATCAATTTAAATGCAAGCACATTATCAACAGCAATTGAACTATCAACACATCAAGGAAAAGACAATGTGATAAGATAGATTGTAATATATAATTCTATTTTATTATTAGCATTTTTGAAAGCTACTGTAATCAAGTATCCTTAATAGCAATACATTAACACTTTTTTAGTAAACTGATAGTTTATCTTTCCCCCTCCTTCCTTCCTTAAAAGTAAGTTTTATGGCCCCTGGCTACACCAGGGGCCAAAAAACTTTTAAAAATTTTTTGCGTCATCAGGAGGGTGGCTCATATATCATTATATGGTTTTATGTTGCTATATTAGTGATTTAGAGTACAGAATATTGCATCATTTCCAGTTTAGACAATTTTACATTTCACTTAATTTAATGTCTAAACATGGTTGTTGAGATTGGATTTTTCATTTGATTTTATCCAGAGTGGAGCTTCTTGATTTGGGTTGATTTGTCCTAGTTTCTTACTGTACATTCAATTTGGATTCCAGTTCCTGCAAGTATTATTTGAGTTTACTAGTGGCATTCAAAAGTGACTTGAAATTTGGTTCTTGGATTTGACAATCCCGCAATTTCAAAAAACATAAAAAACTTAATGAAAATGGCTGATGGATTTGAACGCTTCAAAATTGATTTGAGATAATTCATTTTGTCCATTGGAAATGTGCAGTTTGACTTGAAATTTGCAAAGTGTCTATGAGTTCCTGAATATTTAAAATTTAAATAAAAATACAAAGAATTCAATTTAATTAAAAAAGGCTATCCCACAAAAGCAATTCAAAATTTGGACCAAGGATTTGACAATCCCGCATTTTTACGTTCAGGTTCTGAATTTACAGTACACATTGAATACAAGCCTGGAAAGGAACTTGTCACTGCTGATGCCCTCTCCAGGTTATATGTGGCGTCTATCATGGGGGACAATAGCATAGACCTGAACTGGCCAATGCTCTACCTGAGCCCTGAAGCAACCCACTATGAAGGTCTTAACTCCACAATTATCTCTGAATTAAAAGACAACAAAAGCCAGTTCACCACTGATGCTGGCAATGTTTGTTGCTGGGGAGAGACTGGTGAGAAGACGTTGTACATTCCCACCACCCAGCAAGGAGATACCATACTGCATTATCACTGCACTTTGGGTCACATCAGAGGATGTAACCTCTTCAAAATAATGAAGTGTAAGGTTTGGTGGCCTTGTATGCACCAAGACATCTTGGACCTCCTTGAAACCTGTGTGCTGTGCAAAAAGAATACATCAAAACCTGCACCCCCAACTCTGTAATGCCCATCAATGCCATGGAATCCTTTGAGCAGTGGGCCCTCAACATTGTTGGATCCTTCCCCAAGGATAGACTAGGCAAAAAGTACATCATTACAGCCATTGATTACTTTACCTGTTGGCCCATAGCGTGGGCAACCACTAACCACACCACCACCACAATTACCCACTTTATTGGTAAAGAGACTGTGACCTTGTTTGAGTGACCCAAACCTCTCATCATGGATGATGGGCTCAAACTTTTAGGGCATGGCATGAAGGCGTATTGCACCAAAAATGCCCTCCAAAGAATAGTCACAACCCCCTACCACCCTCAAGCCAACGGGCGTGTGAAGCGTCTAAATGTTTCACTGGTCTAACTCATTGCCAAGCTCTCACAGGACCATCCCAACACTGTGTGGCCTGAACACCTGCCCACTGCGCTGCTCATCTTACAAGCAAGGATCAGTAGAGGCACCAGATTCAGCCCCAGAGCCTTGGCCTTTGGAACACCCAAAAGCTTGACAGGGGTCAAACAAGGGAAATTACAATCCAAATTTCCTGGGAAACTCCCTTTGCTGCCTACCCCTTCCTGAGCCAGTGGCATTACAAAGCTTGAGATATTGATTACAAGCAAATCAAGGGGGGTACAAAGCACCTGGAGGCCAGATACGCCGTAGTTGACCCTGTCTATGCCCTCAACCCCAATTCTGCCAAACTAGAATCCAGCCACTTGGGGCCCTTCAAGGTAGCCGCAGTTTATGACAATAACACCTATCAACTTGAAGATGCTCAAGGAAACACCAAGAAACTCCACCATGATTGCTTGCGCCCCTGCAGCGCCATCCCCACACAAAAGTTGTTTGTACAGACCTTCCCAGATCTCCCGCAACCGCTGATCCTGGTGTCTGACAACAAGCAGGGGGCAAGGGGGGTGTTGCAACTTGTTGTGTTCTGAGGCGCGGCACACACACACAACGGGAAATCCTAACCTTAGGATTGAATTTTACTAAGTCTCAGTTAGATGACAGGGAAGGCAAATGTGTTTACCTTGTGGCCCTGGAATAATAATCTCTACTAGTTGTGGTTAGAGAGAGGCGTGGAAGTACAGAAGACACAAAGACAAAAATGTGAATAGAACTTAAGATTTATTTGGTATAAAGATGGTGAATATATAATGTGTAGCTTTACCACAAAACATTACATGAACAGTAGGATCACTTGCCATCAGCATTAGTGGGGCAAGTGAGTTGCGCAGGGATCAGGAAACCAAACAATTGTATTTCCTGAATCAGTCATCAACTCATTTTGAGTAGCAAAAGCAAAAGTGAGATATTTGTCCTCAAAATAGCCCACCAAAGGCAAAATCAAAATACTGTGAATAGCGGCATTCACAACATTGCCCTCCTCTATATTGGCCTTAGGGGGGTGGTATTTATGAAGGAACTTTGCGTGCACTTGAGCAAAAGGACGGCCACTAGACAGGAGCTTTAAAGTGTATTTGGACCCTCACTTAAAGGTTACTTCTAGAGGGCCTATCCACAGAGAGTCCAACTTGTGAGCGCAACCACCTACTCTGTGTTGGTAGTAAAGGACATGGTTGCCAACATCAAACTCAGGCAGGGGGGAGTGTCCAGCATTATTGGGAGAGAACTCAAGCATCTTAGTCTTGTATGCAGAAGTGTAGGCAGTGGCTTGAATATCAATTATTTGGTTGACTAAATCCTTGATGTGGTCATCAGGATTCATGGCCTTATCTGAGGTGAGCAGGGGGGGCCCTGAGAGTAATGGGGTAGTAGCCTCTTGCCCATACAGCATAGCAAAGGGGGAGTGCCCAGTGACACAATGTTTGCTAAGGCGGTATGCAAAGAGGGCAGCAGGTAAGTACAAGTCCCAGTTGGCAGCGTCTGAGTAGGTGAGCTTCCTCATGATGGAGACCAGTGTCAAGTTAGCACGTTCAACTGCCCCATTAGTGGAAGGATTTTAGGGGCAGAGAAGGACTGGTACAATCCCAAAGCTTCAACAACAGATGTTACCAGCTTAGCATTAAAGTTAGTCCCATTATTGGAGAGCAACACTTGAGGACAGCCATGGCAGTAGAAAACGTCTTGCAACAGGAAGGCAGCAGTTGTCTTAGCCGTGATGTCCTTTGTAGGGCAAGCCTCTATCCACTTGCTAAAGTGATTGACAGCAACCAGAATAAAGAAACACCCAGAACAAGAGCGGGGAAGAGGACCTACCGCGTCAATGCTAACAGTGTGAAAGGCATGTTGAGGGGGAACTAATTTGAACTTGTGGGCAGCAGCTTGAGGCCTCTGTAGCTGGCAGTTGTGGCAGCTATCAATGACATCTGGGATCAGCAGACAAAGGTTCTCCCAAAAGTAGTTCTTCTGAAGCCAGTCAAAGGTCTTGGCAATGCCTCCATGCCCAGTTTCTTTCTGGTCTTGTGACACCAACAAGAGGCAAAGACTGGGCCATACATAAGGCAGATAATGGTCTTGTACCTTTTTGAAGAGCTGATTGTTGCATATAAGGGTATCTTTGGATAGTTTGGACAAGGCCAGTTGTACCTCCTCTGTCTCACTTTCCCAATAAGAAGGATACCCAATTAATTTGTATAATTGGTCGGCCTCTTCAGGATGCAAAGCAAGAATGAGCATTCTGGAGAGCCCATCAGCATTCTGATGTTGAATTCCAGGGCAATGGAGCACCATGAAGTCATATCCCTGCAGACATTTAGCCCATCTAGCCAGGCGTCCTTCAGGTTCCTTAAGCTGCTGTAACCATTTAAGAGAAGTGTGGTCAGTGACAGCTTTGAAGTGGGTGCCATATATGTAATGACAAAACTGCTTGACTGCATGCAACACAGCAAGGTACTCCTTCTCTGTGACACTATAGTTCTTCTCATGCTTGTTTAGCACGCGGGAAGTGTAAGCCACAGGATGGTCTACACCCTTGTTGTCCAGTTGGGCCAGAATGGCTCCAATAGCTAAATCACTAGCATTGGTGTACAGGATGAACTCCTTTTCATAGTCAGGATACACTAGGATGGGAGCTTCTTTGAGTTTTTACTTAAGGGTCTCAAAAGCTTGCTGCTGACTGGCGGTCCACTCAAAAGGGACATTGTGGAAAAGCTGGACTAATGGTTCACTAGTATTGGCAAATTCAGGGATAAACTGTCTGTAGTAGCCCATCATCCCCAGGAAGACTTGTACTTCTTTCAAGTTGGTTGGCAGAAGCATTCTGTCAATGGCTTCAACCTTCTTAGTCATTGGGCAAATCCCTGTCTGGGTTACTTTGTGGCCTAATAACTCAAGACATTCCTTGAAGAAGGCGCACTTGGAAGGCTTCAGTTTGAGGCTAGCTTCTTGCATCTTTATGAACACCTCTTTGAGATGAGCCAGGTGATTGGTGAAAGTAGCGCTGAAAACCGTTATACCATCCAAGTACACTAGGACACACGACAACTTCAAGTCACAAAGGATGGAGTCCATGGCCCTTTGGAGGGTGGCCGGGGCGTTGCAAAGTCCCTGTAGCATGCAAGTAGGCTCAAAAAGCCCTTCAGAAGTAATGAGCGCGGCTTTCTGACAATCCTTGGGGGATAAGTCAACTTGTTAGTATCCAGACGCCAGATCCATGGCGGAGAAGAACTTAGAGCCTCCAAGTTGTCAGAGAGCATCATCAATACACAGCAAGGGGTACAAGTTCTTCTTGGTCAAAGAGTTCAATTGGCAATAGTCCATCACAATACAATGACTCCCATCCTTCTTCTTTAAGATGAGCAGGGGGAAGCCCAGGGACTTTGAGAGGAAACTAGCAGTCCAGCATCCAGCAGTAGTTTTAGCTCTTTAGATACTTGGGCGTCTTCCACACAACTGCGGCGGTAGGGTTTAGCACAAAAGGGGGGTGTCACCAGTGTCAATTTGATGGATAATGCATTTGGCTAACCCATAATTGATACTGTCCTTAGCAAAGATATCAGAAAATTGGTCTAGTAAATCTAGCACCTCTTTCTGTTGAAACAGGGACAGTTGTGGGAAGTCTTGTGCAGTAAACAAAGATAAGACTTGTGGCTCATCCTCTGGTAGGTTAAAGTCTTGAAACGTACCAAAGGGATGAAGAGACAGGACGTCAGTAGCGTCCAACAACTTGCCATATCCAACAACCTGCCCCCTAGATACAGTCATGGGGATTGTAGTCAGGTTGGCTACCAACAACTGAACAGGGTCTTTATGAGAGACATCTAGGATTCCAGGACAGAGGTAAGGTTTGTTGTGTCCTAAGGAGGGGGGAGAGTACAACTCCAAGAAGGTGCGTTCAGGTAGTTCATAAGATATCTGGGAGTTCAGGATGGCCTGGGAGCCAGGTGGGATGGCAACAGCGGACGTGGCTAGGATAGGGATCCCCTCAGACGCAGGACAAGCCATGGGTGGACACTTAATGTTTGAAGAGTTGGTGTAATACTTGAGGTTGAAAACCCCAGTGGGATATTCCAAAGCACATGTCTTGAGCCGTTTCCCGGGAACTTTAACCGGCTCTTCAAAGATCAGAGGGACTTCATACCCTAGAATAGAGAGGTAACCATCTTTTAAGTTGATTATCCCATTATATTCCCTAAGGAGCTGGATGCCAATTAAGATATTGTAACTCTCGTTTTCCAAGACAACTGCTGGCGCGGCTAGGAGAAGCTTGCCAAACTGCATGGGTAGGGCAGAGTATGCCCCTATGGCGCGGGTCATAGACAGTCCAGCCGTGCCATACAACTGGTGATAATTAAGGTCAGGGGCAAGTTTGAGTTTCTTCACAAGCTTGGAGGATACAACGTTGACTGGTGAGCCAGTGTCTAGAACAGCCTTAATCTTCACTTTTTGAATGGATATCTCTACTCAAGTGGTAGTGCAACCAAAAGGGGGAAGGACAGCCAGGATATCTTGAGCCTCTGCTAGTTCCTTGTCCCACTTCTCAATCATACATCTTAATCCCGGAAACTCCTTATAAACAGTCTGGAGGGGGAGAAAAACAGATAAATTCTTGAAGACAGCATCAGCAACCTCAGCAGCTTCTTCTGACAACTCCACTAGCACAGGGGACCTCTTGGCCTGATTGAGGTAAGGGCGCAAAACAATCTCTTTGGCCTCAGGCAAAGGCTTAGTGGTAGTTGTAGTCTTTCCTGAGCGTAACTTATAGGGAACTGTAATGGTTTTGGGAACGGCCAGAACAGAGTACCCATATGCATTGGTGTTGTCAATATCAGAATCCTCTATGTCAGAGTCATCAGAGATATTGTGAAATAGGAGGAGGATAGGAGGAGCCTCATTATCAGCAGGCTCAGAGTCAGCCATAGAGGGAGGGATTGGAAGAGACTGGGAAGAGTTGTCAACCAAGAGCGTCTCTGCCTCTAGGTTGACTGCTCTTTTCCTGCCTGTTCCTTTGGATCAGCTCCTTCAACCTGCGGATTGGTGCAGACTCAAGAATGATGAGCTATCTGACCACAGTTGTGGCAACCTTGGCGTTGAGGAGGATTCTGAAAGTTCATAGTAAGAATGCAAGGACTACAGGAAGATGAACCAGAGTTAGAAGCAGCTCAATTTTCCCTAACAATGGCACCAGAGTGGATAAGGTGCATATCTTGCAACAACGTCTTTATGCTCTTCATAGAAGAGATCATAGCCTTATGAGCTTTGAAGTGAAGGCACAGAAGTTGGTTAACCTTGAGAGCTTGAGCGCAAGCCATGTAGGCTTCATGGGCTGTCAACTGTCTGCTCGTAATCAGTTGCTGTCCTTCCATGTAGAATCTGTCTGTAAACTCAGCTAGTGTCTCTTTAGGCTTAAAAGCAATATGCATGAAGGTATCCTTCTTTACTTCCAGGGTAAGGTTGCCACCAAACTCATCAATCAGAAGCTGCTTCATATCTTCCCACATCTCAATGGAGGGTAGTTCTGGCACAACTACCTCTTGGCAGGTTGGGTGTAGACAGGCCAGAATGTGTTTCTTTTTGACGTTGTCTGAGGCTCTTTGCATGGCAGTTTCATAGATAGTTAGTTAAAGCTGCAATGTTTGAGGTTCAGGGGTCAAAGACTTGCTTGAAGATAGGCTTAAAATGTGCCTTGGGAGTTGAACCACCATTGTTGCTATCAAGTACGTTGATACACGGGGAAAACTCTGCCTCAGATTCCAAGGGGGGTTGTCTAGCCCATAGCTGGCAAACACTTTCTTCAAGGGTGGTAAGAGTCTCAACAGCACAGGCCCCAGTATTAGCAGATTGAGTGGTCTGTTGTGCAGTAGTATCTAGGTGTTGGCCTTGGGTGGTCACTATTGTGGAGAGTTCAGCCAGACGTGAAGTAAGGGATGGCCCCACTGAGAGGCAAGGGGCAAATATATCATTTACAGATTTTATTACTTCATTTATTTCTTGTACGTCTCTATCCAGCTCAGTGTGGTCCCGCTTCAATTGATCCACCTTGTTAGCTAGGGCAATTAATTCCCTAGCGCATTGGATTTGAGGTGCTCCAGATAAACCAGAGCAGCAGACATCTTCATTGATAACCCCAACTGGACTAGCAGCAGTTGCCATCATTTCACGTAAGGCGGCAAGTTCTTGCTGTAGCTCTGCAACTTGGATAGTCAGTTCAAGAACCTGGGGGTCAGGTTGAGGCGCCTCAGCCTGACGTCCCTGACTGCAAGTAGTCAAACATAGTTCTCAAATGGCGTCCCACATTCTCTATTCCCTATCCACCAAGTCATCAGAAGGGGGAGAAGGCGGAACATCTGGCTTGGGTGTAGATAGCTCATTTACTTGACTCTGGAGTTTGGCTATGGCAGCAGTGGTGGCCGCTCTTTCTTGCTCAAATGTGGTACTGAGTTCATTAAGGCCGCTAGCAGCAAAGTCTACTACCTGCTGTAGTTGCTCAAAGGAATATGTACTGAAGGCATTGAGCTGTTGCACAAGTTGCTTGAAGTCAGTGAGATTAGCGTTTAAGGTGGAATCCACCTGAGCTTGCCAGGATTGTTCTAGCTGGTGAAACTTGTGTTGACGTTCTCTCACGTATTTGGGGATAGACTGGCGCATTTGTTCAATAGAATTAACCAAACAGGCCTGGGAGGTGACAGAGTTGCGTTGATTTTCAGATACCAATGAAAACAGGGAATGAATACACTGTTGATAGGCAGCAAACTGGTCCCAGTGATGAGTAACCACAGCTTGCAGAGACAAGATTTCTTGGATGTGGAGTCCCAACACTATCTGGTGGTGGGCCAAGGCAGGCTATACAAAGGATGACAGCAGATAATCAGCAGAGCCAGCTGCTGGGAGGAGGTGTTGTGGAAATTGAGGAGCCACAATTAATTTGTAGTATTCAGCCCAACTGAACTGCAACTGAAGGCAAGGGATGGCTCCTTCATGGTCTATCCCAAGGGCTACTGACATGACTTGTTCTAAGTCAGGGGTACCCATGGGGTAAGCAACTAGGCAGGGACCATTCCTGAGGTTCAGTATTGTGGGGGTAATAGGCTGGTCGGCAATGTCCTCTTCAATAGGAGGACTGGTAATTTCAGGTGAAGTCAACTCTTTTATAGGCGAAGGCAAGGGACCTGAAAACGTGGATGTGAAGGGGATAACTGAGGGGCTTACAGCCTCTGTAGTGAGCACCATTTTTGTTGTGTTCTGAGGTGCAGCACAGACACACAACGGGAAATCCTAACCTTAGGATTGGATTCATACTAAGTCTTGGTTAGATGACAGGGAAGGCAAATGTGTTTACCTTGCGGCCCTGGAAGAATAATCTCTACTAGTTGTGGCTAGAGAGAGGCGCAGAAGTACAGAAGACACAAAGACAAAAATGTGAATAGAACTTAATTTTATTGGTGAATATGGAAATGGAATATATAGTGGTTGAGAATACCACAAAACACTACCAGGACGGTAGGATCACTTGCCACCAGCATTAGTGGGGCAAGTGAGTTGTGCAGGGATCAAGAAACCAAACAATTGTATTTACTGAATTGGTCACCAACTCATTTTGAGTAGCAAAAGCAAAAGTGAGAGATTTGTCCTCAAAATGGCCCACCAAAGACAAAATCAAAATACTGTGAATAGCGGCATTCACAACATAACTGAGTCTCTCTCCTTGCCTGCTGAGTATCTTATAATAAACAGGGGGCGCTTGAAGAGTTGCCCCTTGATGTATCTAACAACATAGACCAATCCAAAGGCAATATCAAACTTCAGGCACTTTCTCCTAATTAGGAGCACTACCAATTTGACCTGCTGATCCCCGCACAAGTTATTCCTTGGCTTCAAATCTTACATGGAACATGCCACCATGCCACCCCCTTGTGGTCTTGTGGCTTTCCCATATAGTATATTAATCACAATATTCTACAATAAACAATACCTTATTTTATTCATTTCTGTCCTTTCTATTGAACTGTTGTCTTCCCCAATCAAGTACTGAACTCTAATTGGTTCAGTTGCAACATTTTATTATTTGCAATAATTTTTAATAAAATGTACTATTATCTATAGTTTCCTAATTATGTGTTGATGGTAGTAATATAAAAACCATTATTTGGGATGTAATGTCAAACAACATGTTAAATATTAACACATTGTACACAAATTAGAAAAATATCTTCAGAAGGTGATTAAACTTGAAAGAAATATTAGGGAAATAGTAACTGGAATACTAGAAAATGGGGGGGCGTTCAATAATCCAATCAAATGAAGTTGTCCTAAGTAACTTGGAAAAAATATTCAAGATGAACACAAGAAAGTATTACTCAATCTTCAAGGAAAAATATTAGAAAAATTGAATATTTAAGATACAGCATATAATTTGTTCACATTCTGGCAAGGTACCAGAAGAAACAATCAAAAGATCAAGCTAATGGAAGGAAACAAAAAAACAACTGAAATGAACAGAAATGAAGAGGAAAAAAATCAAAATGAAGGAAATTAAAATATGGAAATGTAAACGGAAATGAACAAAGGAAATGAAGAACAATCAAGAGGAAGAAGTGCTTCAAGAATGGGGGGAAATTTATCATATGAAGAACCTCAAAGGGAAAACAGAATCACAAGAAAGATAAGAAATATTAAGCCCAGGATGTAAATCCACTACCTCCTTTGGCTTTGGACAGGATTGTCTTCCCTTGTTGCTCAAAAAAGACCGCCCAAAGCCCAGCAAAGCCACTTAATTCACTCCAAGATTTAGCTCACACTGTGGATGAAAGATTTGTGTTGGCATACCCCACAGAACACCCGTCTTTGGTTGCTCCAGCTTGGGAAGAAACACTGGTTAATTTGGACTACTTATTAGCTTGGTATTGTCCCCTCCTAAAAGCAATCAGAAACAGCCAATCAAAAAAGGCCACATCCGCAACCAGAAAGTTAAATGGACCGGAGCTAGTTGGGGTGTCCTCCAGCCAGTCAGGTGGATCTGCAGAAATTACTTTGAAACTATCCAGCACCCCTGACCTTGGTCAGCAAATTTTATCACCAGCCAACCAAATTCAAGCAAACTAAGTCATGTGATCATTTTTTAACAACCCACTCCCTTTTAACAATGCCAGGGGACCTTGTGTCACAGTAAGTTCCATAATGCCGGGTATTGTCCGTCCAAGTAAGAAGGCACGGAAGGCCGGGAAACCTGTATCAAAATTGATCAAGTTAACGGATTTAAACCAAGCAGTTGATCAAAAATGGGTCACGGCTGCTCCAGTATGCCAACTGAAACCAGCTCCCCCTTGTAAACTGATGTTGATAAATCAAATTAATATGAGGGTCACCTGATATAAGCTCATTAATCAGCATGGTTGTCAGAAACTGGTCACACAAGGGTTCTTTGCAACCTGGACTATATACTTACTTGAAGATGCCAAAGGAATATGAGATCAAGACTCAGGTGGTATTGCTTAGTCAATTTTTCTGATATATATTGAATAATTTTCCCTGTTTTAACTCTAAGAGTTGAGTCCTTCTAAATTTACTCAATAAAAATCAATTATCCCAAGTTCTAATTTTAAATTTTAAAAATGCATCCTGTACTTGGGTTGTTGCAGTATATCCCATACAATCTGATTCTGAACAGAATCATTTCAGGAAGATGGGGCCCAGAATCTGGAACTTTGTTGTTGGCGCCGCAAAATGTTAATCTCATGCCAGCCAATTTTGTAGCTCCTCCTCCCATTCTGGAAAATGAAAATCATGTCACTTCTCAATGCCCAGAATTCTACACTGAAGATGCATTGATGCTTTCCCAGGTCATTTATCTTGGTTTACTCTGGTTAGGATTGATTGTTCTACTTAATCCTGGAGTTTCAATTGGAAATTTCACAAAAAAATACTTGAAGCCGTATTGGTGGTTAATCATCAATTCTATGTGGATTTGGGTGGTAATTCCCCATCATTTAGAAATGGCTTTATATTATCCAGTGATTTCTGTCACATTACTCAACTCTTCTATGTCTGAGTTTTTGGAAGCAGTTCATCATGAATTTGTGTTTCTTTTCTCCTGCTCTGTTGAGATATCTGCGTTTACCATGTTTATTTGCATCAGTTCATTTATGAGTTTTCAGTTTGGACTTTTCTTTAATTTTTGGTTTCCATCTCTGGTTGAAGTTGTAGAGACTGGATCCTCTGTTTCCTATTTCCGTCTTGTCATGTCATTTTGGCGCCTGGATTATTTTCCTGCCCCACCCACTGATGAAATTTTGCGTGAAGTTTTGTCAGCATTATCATTTTATTCTGGCTCTAGCCTTAGTCCCAAATCCCAAGTTTACCATGTGATGACAGAGGTTTCTGTTGTGTTCTGAGGCGCGGCACAGACACACAACAGGGAATACTAACCTTAGGATTGGATTTGTACTAAGTCTTGGTTAGATGACAGGGAAGGCAATAGCGTTTACCTTGCGGCCCTGGAAGAATAATCTCTACTAGGCGTGGCTAGAGAGAGGCGCAGAAGTACAAAAGACACAAAGAAAAAAATGTGAATATAACTTAGTTTTTATTGGTGAATGTGAAATGGAATATATAGTGGTTAGGAATACCACAAAACACTACCAGGACGGTAGGATCACTTGCCACAAGCATGAGTGGGGCAAATGAGTTGCGCAGAGTCAGGAAACTGAACAATCATATTTCCTGAAGTGGAAGCCAGTTCATTTTGAGAGTCAAAAGCAAAAGCAAGAGATTCATCCTTGAAATTGCCCAACAAAGGCAAAATTGAAACATGGTGAATGCTGTTATTCACAACATTGCCCCCCTCTAGATTGGCCTTTGGGGGGTGATACTTGCGGAGGAACTTGGCGTGTACGCAAGCAAAAGGGCAACCACTGGAGAGGAGCTTTACAGTGTACTCAGACCCTTGTTTGAAAGTCACCTCTAAAGGACCAATCCACAGGGAGTCTAGTTTGTGCACGCGCCCACCACACAGTGTTGATAGTATAGGTATGGTCACCAACAGCAAACTCAGGCAAGGGGGAGCGCCCAGCTTTGTCAGGAGAGAGCTCAAGCATCTTAGTCTTATAGGAGGAAGTGTAGGCAGTGGCCTGTATATCAATGATGCAGTTGACTAAGTCTTTGATGTGGTCATCAGGGTTCATGGCCTTATCAGAGGAGAGTAGGGGAACCCCCAAGAGCGATGGAGTGGTGGCTTCACGCCCATAAAACATGGCAAAGGGGGAGTACCCTGTGATCCAATGTCAGCTCAGACAATAGGCAAAGAGTGCAGCAGGTAAGTATAGATCCCAATTGGCAGTGTCAGAGTAGGTGAGTTTCCTCATGATAGAAACCAGTGTTGAGTTGGCACGCTCAACTACCCCATTAGTGGAAGGATTATAGGGGGCAGAGAAATACTGGTGAGTTCCTAGAGCTTCAACAACAGAGGTTACAAGTTTGGCATTGAAGTTGGTCCCGTTGTCTGACAATAGCACTTGAGGGCAGCCATGGCGGTAGAAAACATCCTGCAGCAGGAAGGCAGTGGTAGTCTTAGCAGTGATGTCTTTAGTAGGGCAAGCTTTTACCCACTTGCTGAAGTGGTCAATGGCAATCAGGATAAAGCAGCATCCGGAGCGTGAGCGGGGGAGAGGACCTACAGCATCAATGCTGACATTATGAAATGCGTGTTGAGGGGGAACCAATTTGAACTTGTGAGAAGCAGCTCAGGGCCTCTGAAGTTGGCAGTCATGGCAACTAGCTATGGCATCAGGGATCAGCAGGCAAAGATTCTCCCAGAAGTAATTCTTCTGAAGCCGGTCAAAGGTCTTAGCAATGCCTCCATGGCCAGTTTCTTTATGAGCTTGTGACACCAAGGAGAGGCAAAGACTGGGGCGCACGTATGGCAGGTATTGACCCTGCACCTTCTTGAAGAGTTGGTTGTTGCATATGAGGGTATCTTCAGACAATTTGGACAAGGCAAGTCAAACCTCTTCTGTCTCACTTTCCCAGGAAGAAGGGTAGCCAATTATCTTGTACAGGCGGTCTGCCTCAGCAGGATGTAGGGCAAGGATGGGCATTTGGGATAGCCTGTCAGCGTTCTGATGTTGAATCCCAGGGCAATGGAGCACAGTGAAGTCATAACCTTGCAGGCGGAGAGCCCATCTGGCTAAGCGTCCTTCAGGCTCCTTAAGTTGTTGTAATCATTTGAGCAAAGCGTGGTCAGTGACAACAGTGAAATGGGTACCATACACATAGTGGCGGAATTGTTTGACTGCATGCAGCACAGCAAGGCATTCCTTCTCTGTAACGCTATAATTCTTTTCATGCTTATTTAGCACACAGGAAGTATAGGCTACAGGGTGGTCTACACCTTCATTGTTGAGCTGAGCCAAGATAGCCCCAATAGCAAGGTCACTAGCATCAGTGTACAAGATGAATTCCTTATTGTAATCAGGGTACACTAAAATGGGTGCTCCTTTGAGTTTCTGCTTTAGAGTCTCAAAGGCTTGCTGTTGACTGGTGGTCCATTCAAAAGGGACATTACTCAATAGTTGGACCAGGGGTTTGCTAGTATCAGCAAAATCAGGAATAAATTGTCTATAGTAACCCATCATGCCCAGAAAGACTTGTACTTCTTGGAGGTTGGTGGGCGGAAGCATTTTGTTGATGGCTTCAACCTTCTTGGTCATTGGACAAATTCCCGTTTGGGTTACTTCATGGCCCAGGAATTCAAGGAGCTCTTTGAAGAAAGCACACTTAGAAGGCTTTAACTTGAGGCCAGCTTCTCGGATCTTTATGAACACCTCTTTAAGATGGGCTAGGTGATCTGTGAAAGTTGCGCTGAAGACTGTTATATCATCTAGGTAGACTAAGACACATGACAACTTCAAGTCACCGAGGATGGAGTCCATGGCCCTCTGGAAAGTTGCCAGGGCATTACAGAGCCCTTGCAGCATGCAAGTAGGCTCAAACAATCCTTCTGATGTGATGAGTGCAGCCTTCTGGTGGTCTTTAGGAGAGAGATCAACTTTCCAGTAGCCAGACGCCAAATCAATGGCAGAGAAAAACTTAGAACCTCCAAGGCGTCAAAGGGGTCATCAATGCGTGGTAAGGGATAGGAATCTTTCTTGGTTAGAGAATTCAACCTTTGATAGTCCATCACAATCCAGTGGCCTCCATCCTTTTTCTTTAAGATGAGCAGGGGGAAGCCCAGGGAATTTGAGAAGGAGATAGCAGTCCAGCATCCAGCTGTTGTTTGAGCTCCTTAGAAACCTGCACATCTTCCACTTGGCTGCGGCGGTATGGCTTGTCACAAAAGGAGGAGCATCTCCTGTGTCAATCTGATGTATCACACCTTTGGCTAGCCCATAATCAGTACTATCTTTAGCAAAGAAGTCTGAGAACTGGTCTAGTAAATCAAGCACCTCTTTCTGTTGAACTGGGGACAACTGAGGGAAGTCTTGGGCAGTGAACAGAGATAGGACTTGAGGCTTGTCTTTGGGTAGGTTAAAGTCTTGAAACGTTCCAAAAGGGTGAAGAGACAAGACGTCAGGAGCATTTAACAACTTTCTGTAACCAACAACCTGTCCTCTGGATACAGTCATAGGAAGCGCAGTAAGGTTGGCAACTAGTAATTGAACGGGATCCTTGTGGGAAACGTCCAGAATTCCAGGACAAAGGTAAGGCTTGTTACGCCCCAGCAAAGGAGGGGAGTACAGCTCTAAGAAAGTCTGTTCAGGTAGTTCATATGATATCTGGGAGTCTAGGATAGCCTGAGAGCCTGGGGGGATGGTGATAGCAGACGTGGCCATGAGAGGGATTCCCTCAGTTGCAGGACAAGCCATGGGAGGACACTTCATGTTGGAGGAATGGGTTCAGTATTTTAGGGTGAAAACTCCAGTGGGGTACTCCAGAGTACATGTCTTCAACCGTTTACCAGGAACTTTGATGGGCTCCTCAAAGATCAGAGGGACTTTGTACCCTAGGATAGAAAGATAACCATCCTTTAGGTTGATGATCCCATTATATTCCCAAAGGAACTGGGTACCAACCAAAAGGTCATAGCTCTCATTTTCTAGAACAACAGCCGGCGCAGCCAACAGGAGTTTACCAAATTGCATTGGTAAGGCAGAGTACGCACCAATGGCGCAAGTCATGGAGAGACCAGCGGTGCCATAGGATTGATGGTAGTTGAGATCAGGGGCCAGCTTAAGTTTCTTCATCAGTTTAGAAGAAACAATGTTGACAGGAGAACCGGTGTCCAGGACGGCTTTGATCTTGACCTTTTGGATAGATATCTCTACTTGGGTGGTGGTGCGTCCAAAGGGTGGCAGAACAGCCAAGATATCCTGTGCCTCAGCTAGTTCCTTGTCCCATTTCTCAATCATGCATTGTAGTCCCAGAAACTCCTTATATACAGTTTGGAGAGGGAGTGAGACAGATACATTCTTGAAAACGGCGTCTGCAACTTCAGCAGCTTCCTCTGATGATTCCACTAATACAGGGGACCGTTTTGCCTGAGTAAGATAGGGGCAGGAGACAACTGTTTTGGCCTCAGACAAGGGCTTGGTGGTAGTTGTAGTCTTCCCAGATTGTAGCTTGTAGGGAACGGCAATAGTCTCAGGGACGGCAAGAACAGAATACCTGTATGCATCATGGTCTTCAACATCAGATTCATCCACATCAGAATTATCAGAAATGTCATGGAACAGGAGGAGGATAGGAGGTGCTTCATCATCAGCAGGCTCAGAGTCAGTAGCAGGTGGAGGTGTAGGAGGAGACTGGGAAGAATTGTCAACCAAGAGCGTCTCTGCCTCTAGGTTGACTGTTCTTTTCCCGACTGATCCTTGGGGTCAGCTCCTTCAACCTGCGGATTGGTGCAGACGCAAGAGTGGTGGCCTATCTGACCACAGTTGTGGCAACCCTGACGTCAAGGCGGATTTTGGGAGTTCATAGTGAGGATACAAGGGCCACAAGAAGAGGAGCCAGAGTTGGAAGCGGCACAACTTTCCCAAACAACTGCCCCAGAATGGGTAAGATGCATATCTTGGAGCAGTGTTTTTATACTTTTCATGGAGGACAGCATAGCCTTGTGGGCCTTGAAATGGAGGCATAGGAGTTGATTCACCTTGAGGGCCTGGGCGCAGGCCATATATGCTTCATGCGCCGTCAATTGTCTGCTTGTTATTAACTGTTGTCCCTCCATGTAAAATCTGTCGGCAAATTCAGCTAATGTCTCTTTGGGCTTGAAGGATATGTGCATGAAAGCATCCTTTTTCACCTCCAGGCTAAGATCACCACCAAACTTGTCAATCAAGAGTTGTTTCATGTCCTCCCAGGTCTTGATGGAGGGCAGCTCTGGTACAACTACCTCTTGACAGGTTGGGTGTAGGCAAGTCAGAATATGTTCTTTCTTAACTTCATCTGATGCTTGCCTCATAGCAGTCTCGTAAATAGTTAAGAAGGCTGCAATAGTCAAGGTTTTAGGATCAAACACTTGCTTAAAATTAGGCTTGATGTGTGCCTCAGGAGTTGGACTACCATTGTTGCTATTGAGTACATTTATGCGCGGGGAGAACTCAGCTTCAGATTTGGAGGGGGGTTGTCTAGCCCACAGTTGTTAAACACTTTCTTCAAGGGTTGTCAGAGTCTCGGTGGTTCTGGCTCCCGTAGTGTTGGCTAGAGCGGTCTGTCATTCAGTAACATCTAGGCGTTGTCCTTGGGTAGTGACAACCATGGAGAGTTCAGCCAGTTGCAAAGTAAGGGATGGCCCCACTGATAGGCAAGGTGTGAATCTGTTGTTTACCAAATCAATCAACTCACTCATCTCCTGTATGTCTCTGTCCAACTCAGTCTGGTCTCGTTTCAAATGGTCCACCTCATTAGCTAGGGCAATCAACTCCCTAGCGCAGTGAATTTGAGGAGCCCCCGCCAAACCAGGACAACATCCATCTTCCTTGTTAACCCCGCATGGACTAGCAGCGGCCGTCACTACCTCACGTAAAGCAGTGACTTCCTGCTATAGTTCAGCGGCCTGAGCAGTCAGCGCAAGAACCTGGGGATCAGGCTGAGGCATTTCAGTAAGACGTCCTTGGCTACAAGTGGAAGCACAAAATTCCCGGATGGCTTCCCAGATTCTCTGCTCTCTGTCCACCAGATCATCAGCAGGAGGAGAGGGCGGAGCATCAGGTTTGGGAGAGGACAGCTCATTCACCTGACTCTGAAGTTTGGCAATAGCGACGGCAGTGGCAGCTCTCTCTTGATCAAATTCTGCACCAAGCTCATTTAGACCTTGGGCGGCAAGGTCAGCTACCTGTTGCAATTGCTCAAAGGAATAGACACTGAATGCATTGAGCTGTTGCACTAGGCGCTCAAAATTGGAGAGATAAGTGTTTAGGGTGGAGTCTACTTGAGTGCGCCAGGGTTGTTCTAACTGGTGAAACTCATGTAGTTGCTCCCTAACGTACTCAGGGATGGACTGGCGTATTTTCTCAATGGAATTGACTAAACATGTTTGAGAGGTGACCAAATCATGCTGATTGTCAGATATCAGGGAGAACAGGGAATGAATTCATTGTTGGTAGGCGGCAAACTGGTCCCAATGATGGGTAACAGCTGCTTGTAGAGACAATATTTCTTGAACGTGTAGTCCCAACACTATCTGGTGGTGGGCCAAGGCAGGCTGTACAAAGGATGACAGCAGATGATCAGCGGAGCCAGCCGCTGGGAGGAGGTGTTGTGGAAACTGAGGGGCCACAATTAACTCATAGTATTTGGCACGGCTAAATTGTAACTGAAGGCAAGGGATGGCCCCGTCCCGAGCTATCCCAAGGGCTACTGCCATGACTTGTTCCAAGTCAGGGGTACCCATAGGGTAAGCAACTAAGCAGGGACCATTCCCAAGGTTCAGTACAGTAGGGACAATAGGCAAGTCGCAATGTCTTCCTCAATAGGAGGGCTGGTAATTTCAGGTGAGGTTGACTCCCAAATAGGCGGAGGCAAGGGACCTGAAAACGTACATGCAAAAGAGATAACCAAGGGGCTTACAGTCCCTGTAGTGAGCACCATTTATGTTGTGTTCTGAGGTGCGGCACAGACACACAACAGCAAATCCTAACCTTAGGATTGGATTTGTACTAAGTCTTGGTTAGATGACAGGGAAGGCAATAGTGTTTACCTTGCGGCCCTGGATGAATAATCTCTACTAGGCGTGGCTAGAGAGAGGCGCAGAAGTACAGAAGACACAAAAATAAAAATGTGAATAGAACTTAGTTTTTATTGGTGAATGTGAAATGGAATATATAGTGGTTAGGAATACCACAAAACACTACCAGGACGGTAGGATCACTTGCCACAAGCATGAGTGGGGCAAGTGAGTTGCGCAGAGTCAGGAAACCAAACAATCATATTTCCTGAAGCAGAAGCCAGTTCATTTTGAGAGTCAAAAGCAAAAGCAAGAGATTTGTCCTTGAAATGGCCCAACAAAGGCGAAATCAAAACATGGTGAATGCCGTTATTCACAACAGTTTCCAAAGATGCTTGAGAATGGTTGTTGTCCGCGGTGGAGCGCAATCCACGTGTTTTAACTGAGAGTGCATCTCTATATTCTTTGTTAAAAAATTTGTGTGTATCTATTGAGGAGCTCAAAGTATATTGTAAGCTGTACGCCTTCCGTCAGGGTACAACTCTGCTTTTGGTATTCCTTCCTCAGTTTCTTACCTATTGCTGTATGATTGATGTTCCCAAGGTGAACAAACTCTCAGTGTTGTGGTTAGCAGTTGACCAGACTGCCCAGGATTTGGCGGTTTGGGATTCCCTGTTAACCACAACTGAGGCCCTGGTAAGCCAAATTCTTTCTCTGGTCTCAAATCTGTCTACTTCCAAACAAGGTATGTTGGCAATTGAAGATAAACCTGCTATGCGCTCTTGGTTTTCTGGTCCTTGCTCCTTGGTAGTTTCTTCCAACCAAAGCCAAGATTGTTCTCCCCCTAGCTTGTCTCAACTACAATTGGTAGTGGTGAACAGACCCAATGATGTAAAGGAGGCCCCCGTAGTTTCCATTCCTGATAGTTCCTTGGCAATGCTTCAGCATGCCGTACCTGCAAAATCTTCCGTTATTACGTCCAAAGAGTTGCCCCTTGTTCCCATTGATTGTGATAATCCTGTTCTTCCAGCTGCTGTCCAAGAAATGATTGAGCGTTACTTCCAGGAGCATCCTGCTTCCTTAGCTGCTGTCTGTACTGCTGATGAAAAACAAGACCCTGTCAAGATTGCTACCTTTGCTGCAAATAAATCCACTTCTGGTTACTTCTTGTTTTATGGTAGCATTAATAATGGTCAGACTATCTATCAGCCAGCCATCTTGTTGGATACAGGTGCTTCCAAAAAATTTATGAGTGTGGAGACTGCTGACTTGCTACAACTCAAGTACCATCTGGGAATGCTTGTTAGGGGTGGAAATTGTCAAATGTTTCCCTCTTTTCAGCTGAAGAAGCCAGCTACTTTTGTAGTAGCAGGCCAGTCTTTTACCGCAAGGTTTTCTGTTTGCCCTACCCTTATGTATCCTATCATTTTGGGAGTGAGTTGGTGAAGAGATCATAACGTATCAACCTTACTGGAGAAAAATGAGCTACAGGTGGAACACTCCTCAGGTATAACTATTTGTATTCTGCTGTTGGATATGTCTGAATTGGAACAATCATCACAGACTGTACAATTGTTTCCTGTCCCTGTCCCCGTAAGTTTGGATTTACCGGCATGTTTGCAACCCTGGTCCGCGGCATTCAACGCCACCAGAGGCAAAGTCCTTCCCAAGCACACTCAGTTTGACTTTGACTTTAAGGTCACTGTTGATCTGATTAGAATTGCGACTCCTATTTACCCTTTAACCTTGAAGGAAGATGCATGTTTGGAAGAGTGGACTTGTGACATGTTGGCAAAAGGCTACATTTTTAAGAAGGCTTTGTCAATCTGCTCTCTGTTATTGTTTGTTCAGAAGTCTGATGGGTCCCTTTGTCCTTGTGTCAACTATGGGAATTTGAATAACATTACAATTCTGGATCCTTATACATTACCTCTTGAAGCACAGATCTCTAGATGTGTTGAGAAGGCCAAGGTATTCTCAAAACTTGATCTGTTGAATGCTTTCAATCAAATCAGGATTGTAGAAGGAATGGAATGGTTAACAGCATTCAGAACCAAGAAGGGTATCTTCCAGTTCCGCGTAATGCCTTTTGGATTGAAGAATGCCCCGGCTTGCTTTCAGTGGTTGATTGATTCAGTCCTGGGAGATCTCCTGGGTGTTTGTGCCATTGCATACATGGATGAAATCTTGGTGTTTTCTCCAGATGAGGAGTCCCATAAGGCCCACTTGTTGGCAGTTGTAGAGCGCATTCTCCAAGAAAACTTGATTATCAAAAGGAGTAAGTGTGAATTCTTTAAACGTAAGGTTACCTTTCTGGGTAATATTATCTTTGAGGATGGCCACACCATTTCCCCTGACAAGGAAGCTGCGGTTTGAGAGTATGCTACGCCTGTGACAATATCCCAACTTTGTAGTTTCCTGGGTACATGTATGTTCTTGAAGAAATTTACTCCCCACTTGTCTGAGGTGGCCGCCCTTTTATATTTGGCTAGTGGAAAGACAACTTTAGTCTGGACGCCTGAGTGTGCAAGTGCCTTCTCAGCAGTCAAGGCTCTTTTGTTGTCCTCCCCAGTGTTAAGACATGTAGATCCTGAGATTCCTTTTGTTGTTTCAACCAATGCATCTAAATACGCTGTGGCTGGTGTGCTGTTGCAAACGGCTAGTGACGGGATTGAGAGACCTGTAGGGTATTTCTCCCGGAAGATGGAGGCTCAAGAATGCAACTACATGATTTACAACAAGGAATTTTTGGCTGTAGTGGAATTTTTAAAGCATTGGCACCACCATCTCATGTTGGCACGTCATCTGTTTATAGTAAGAACTGACCACAAAGCTCTTCTATATTATCAACAATACAGGGTTTTGTTGGGTTGCCAATCCAGATGGCATGGTGATCTGACAAGATACAAGTTCCGCTACAAGTTTATTAAGGGATCTGACAATCACTTGGCCAATGCTCTAAGCAGGAATCCCTCACATCTTCCAGATGCTAGTATGGACGCCAAGTTTAACACACATGCTATGATTCCAGACAAAGCTGTGGTGCCTTTTGTATTACCTCCACCGGCTATGTTGGCAACCATGTCCTTAGCTGAGGGCGCAGACCTGGACTTGTATTCCAAGGTTAAGTTTCTGCAACCTTTGTCCAAAGGTTATGATAGGCTATTGGAGCTAGCATGTGCAAACCCAGTAGGTCAGCCTCAGGGTTATCATAAGATTGGTCCAGTCCTATATCATCAAGGTTGCTTGTGGGTCCCTGAAGGCACTATTTGGGATGAAATCATGGAGGCTAATCATACCTGTTCAACAGCTGGTCATCTAGGGAAAAACAAAACAGTGGAACTTATCTGCCGCCAGTTTTTCTGGAAAGGTTTGACTGTGCAGGTAGCCGCTTTTGTTTGAGATTGCCTGATATGTGTTTGATCCAAGGCCAGTTGGAATAAGACTACTGGTTTACTGGTTCCACTTCAGCCTGCTGCGGGCCCTTGGACGTCTGTGTTGGTGGATTTCATTGGCAAGCTTCCCAATTCCAATGGGTTTAACGCAATCATGGTAGTAGTTGATCATTTCACAAAGATGGCACACTTTGTACCTTGCTCAACCACAATTACTTCAGTGGAAACTGCTAGGTTATTTGTGAACAGAATCTTCTCTCTACATGGCATCCCAATGGAGATTGTAAGTGACTGTGGTCCTCAATTTATTGCTCAGTTCTGGGAAGATTTTACTGGAATCCTTGGTATCAAATTGTGCTGCTCTACTGCTTTCCACCCCCAGTCCAATGGACAAACGGAGAGGGTAAACCAAAGTTTGGAGGTCTACCTACGTTGCTACACCAATGCGCAACAAGATGACTGGTGTGGTAATCTACCCATGGCAGAGTTCACATATAATAACGCCCCACACACGTCAACTCAAGTATTGCCTTTTTATGCCAATGTGGGTTACAATCCTTCTTCCAACATGGGTACTTGTTTGGTTAGCAACATGGAAGCTGCAACTGATCAAGCCGCTGAATTAAAGCAGGTCCATCAGGAGCTCCAAGTTACTCTTGCCGCCGCCGGGACAACTTACAAGGAATATGCAGATTGCAAGCACCAGGAAGGTCCAAATTACAGGCCAGGTGATCTAGTCATGGTCAATGCTTGCAATATGAAACTTAAAGTTCCATGTCGTAAATTGGGTCCCAAGCAAGTTGGTCCCTTCAAGGTAGAACATCATATTGGTCCCTCCGCCTATCAGCAGGATTTAACTCCTGCTTTCAAGATTTTCCACACCTTCCATTAATGTCTCCTTACTCCCTTCAAAGGAACAGAGATCCCCTCTTCCCAACCTATTCTTGTGGAAGGAGAACCTGAGTACAAGTTAAATTGTATTCTAGCTTCCCGCAAGAACTGTTGCCATTTAGAATATTTGGTATCTTGGAAAGTTTATCCTGATTCTGAAAACTCCTGGGTTCCCCACTACAATTGTTCAAATTACTCTGATCTGATCCACGAGTTCTACAAGCGCAATCCCACTGCTATTGGACACCCTGAACTTACCCTTGCCGCAATGAAACTCCCACCTGCCCATAAGAATTTCTTGTTATCCCATCTCCCAGATGGTGGTATTGTGCCCAGGGCTAAAGCAGAGGGTAATGTCACGGTAAGTTTCATAATGCCGGGTATTGTCTGTCCAAGTAAAAAGGCACGGAAGGCCGGGAACCCTGTATCAAAATTGACCAAGTTAACAGATTTAAACCAAACAGTCAATTGAAAATGGGTCACAGCTGCTCCAGTATGCCAACTGAAACCAGCTTCCCCTTGTAAACTGACGTTGATAAATCAACGTAATATGAGGGTCACCTGATATAAGCTCATTAATCAGCATGGTTGTCAGAAACTGGTCACACAAGGGTTCTTTGCAACCTGGACTATATACTTACTTGAAGATGCCAAAGGAATAGGAGATCAAGACTCAGGTGGTATTGCTTAGTCAATTTTTCTGACATATATTGAATAATTTTCCCTGTTTTAACTCTAAGAGTTGAGTCCTTCTAAATTTACTCAATAAAAATCAATTATCCCAAGTTCTAATTTTAAATTTTAAAAATGCATCCTGTACTTGGGTTGTTGCAGTATATCCCATACAATCTTATTCTGAACAGAATCATTTCAGGAAGATGGGGCCCAGCATCTGGAACTTTGTTGTTGGCGCCGCAAAATGTTAATTTCATGCCAGCCAATTTTGTAGCTCCTCCTCCCATTCTGGAAAATGAAAATCATGTCACTTCTCAATGCCCAGAATTCTACGCTGAAGATGCATTGATGCTTTCCCAGGTCATTTATCTTGGTTTACTCTTATTAGGATTGATTGTTCTACTTAATCCTGGAGTTTCAATTGGAAATTTCACAAAAAAATACTTGAAGCCGTATTGGTGGTTAATCATCAATTCTATGTGGATTTGGGTAGTAATTCCCCATCATTTAGAAATGGCATTATATTATCCAGTGATTTCTGTCACACCTTGGGTCCCCTGCTTGTCAATTTTTCAATATATTAAAAGTTTGAAGTCCGTTGCAATTCATTTTAACAATTATAGTTGGTTGGGAACTAGTTTTGTGTTCCTGCTGCCTAAAGTTTATAGTGTTAGTTGCTGTCTCAAGCTTACCTTGAACTAGCCAGTTTCAACCCTGGCTTCTCTTCTGGGCCCCTATACTAGTGCTGGTTTACCTAGTTGTTGTCTCCTCTGCTTTTGCTTTTGGAAACAGAGTTCAAATCTCAAAGTTTCAATTGATTTTCTTAATGATCTATATTATTATTTTGAATTTTTATTTGAAAACCGTTGCTTTCAAACCTGTTTTTGCTTACTGTTGCACTCACGGCTTCCAAGACCATAGTAAAGCTGCTCAAACCCGCTCTGCTGCTCCTTTCCTCATTTTTGATAAGACTACCCTGCCTGCACCTTGTTCTGGCGTTTTTTGTCACAAAATCATATCAACCTGTCCCAAATTTTGTGGAGAATATTTCTATGATACTCCCAGCTCTAAAATTTGTGGTGTTTTCCCTGGCTCCGTTCCTGCTGCTTCTGTGGTCCACCTTCCCAGATTTATGGGGGAAAATCTCTTTGTATGTCCGGCTTGTAGGCAGAGACCCATCTAGCCTCTGTGACCTCCCCAGTGGCCTTCTCTTTTCTGGAGAGGCCGTAGTCAAGAGCCTGACGTGTGATGACTTGGGCATGGACACCGTGGATCATACTTTGCCAGTTCCTGAAGTTGATGTGCCTCCCATGTCTCCCCTCCCCAGCGTGGTCCAGAGCCATTCAGTACCCCTTGGGCCCTCCAAGGTGCCCGCTCTTGCTCCTACCTGCACCCCTTGGTTACTCACTGGTCTGATATTGATGGGATTGAACGCCTACTTCCCTCAGTTGTCCCCTGTGTCCTCCCTGTGATCCCCCTTCTGAGCAGCCGCCCCAGTTCTTCACTGGGCGGCATCCTGGTGGTTTGTTTCACCGGGATGGGAGCCGAACTTAGTTAGTTTAGCCCCCCTCTCTCACAAAGGAAGATCAATGAAGAGCATCCAGCACTCATGAAATTTACTGAAGGGGCGCCTGTGGCTGAGGGGGCTGCAGAGAGAAGAATTAGCAAGTTTCTTTATCCTTTACTTATCTTTTCTTTAGTTAATTCAAGAGATGGAAAAGAAGTTGTCAAGGTGACAGCATATACACTCAGTGGTGTATATGAGGGCTTTCAAAAACTGTTAGCCCCTGTCATTAAAAGAAGTCAAAGTGAAATCAATCAAATTATCCAAAGTAATATGAATCAATATTCAAAGAAGGAAGCAATGAATATTGATTATCAAGCACCTGTGGGGTGTTCAAATTGGGTGAGGGAATAATATGAAGTGGGAGCAACTGTCAAATTTGATCAAATAAATTAAATCCTATCAAATTTTTAAATGAATTTTGATGAATATATATGAATTCATTTAAAGATTCCCTTTTTCTAATGTGAACATGTATGAATCAAATTTGAAGAGAATTGAATTTCAAATAGGAAATGAATATTTAAAAGCAGCAATTTTTAATGAATTTTTCAGGTCAATATCAAAAAAAAGTTGGAGATGCAACCCCAGTGAATAAATTAAAACCTTTATTTATTTTGTTTACTAAAGCATGAGGGTGGACTCAAGCAGGACACCAGAGGGAACACTTTTCAAATTTTCTAATACCTCATATATCAATAGATTAATATTAACATATAAGAAATTTTCCCTGTTTTCTAAATTATATACCTAGCAACAAATACAAATTGCAGTTTATCTGGGAATATTACTCTACTGCATTCTTAAATCAATTGTAAAGAAACAGGAAGACATTCCAACCCAGATGGATATCTGCAGACTTGCACTAGAGAAGCAAAAGACTCCACAAAGCTACAAGACTATGGAGAATGTCCTTTATGATTGATTCACATTAGCTTTATTATATGGTTATTAATTACCTCCTGAAAAGAAACTCTTGATAAATTCTCTCTCTCCCTTGCCTTTTATCAGGCGCTCTGCCACCACTGGGGTGATGAGCGCCACCCCACTTGCAATTGGCTCTTGCATCATCCACCATGTACAGAAGAGTATGTGGTCCCAATTAGTGGTACTTGCATAAAAATGATATTCCAGGGTATAATTGTCATGGACATTGGCTGTCATGTACCAAGGTACTAAAGGAGAGCTTAATCCATCTGGATAACGTGTAACAAGGGCCCAGTAGAGTAATAAAGCAGAACAGGTTAGGTAAAGCAATCCAGCAGCTAAGGGGTGCTAGGCACCAAGGTTGGGGATGATAACTTTGGCCAGACTGAGGATAGTCAGGATGACCATCCCAGCTCTACTGTGGTTGTAGGAATAAGAGAAGCAGGGAAGTCATAGGGAATGGCAGCCATTCTAGGATCTGGACCTGGCTGGTATTCCATTGGTGTAGGTCTAGGGTGGTACTCTAGTCTTCTGGTTTGACTTCTGCTCAAGTGGTGTATAAATTGAAATCCTAATAAAGCAAACAAACCCGAAAGATTCATTCACTTTATTTGACGTTGTATGCACTTGATTTAAGTGTGAGAAAGTGGTTTTTATACCACTTGTCTGGTCTATCTTGGAAAATATCACTTCCTACTTTTGGTGAGCCCTTGATGTCCCAACTCTTGGGTAATGGCTTCTGGAAAGTAGTGGGGATTAGCTTGGGAAGTGAGGATTGGGATCTGAGTGACTTGGTCTGAGCAGGGGATTCCTGTTGACAGGTGGTTGGTAGTTAGATGGCTTCATTATCCTGAGATTTTACTTGGTTGGGGAGAGAGGTTGGCTTAGTACTGTAAATTCAGAACCTGAACGTAAAAATGTGGGATTGTCAAATCCTTGGTCCAAAATTCAAATCACTTTTGCGGGATGTCTTTTTTAATTAAATTGATTTTTTTGAGTATTTATTTGAATATTTTAAAGTGCAGGAACTCATAGACACTTTGCAAAGTTCAATTCAAACTGCATATTTCCAATGTACAAAATGAATTAACTGGAATCAGATTTAAAGCGTTCAAATCCATCAACCATTTTCATTAAGTTTACTATGTTTTTTGAAATTGCGGGATTGTCAAATCCAAGAACCAAATTTCAAATCACTTTTGAATGCCACTAGTAAACTCAAATAATACTTGCAGGAACTGGAATCCAAATTGAATGTACATTAAGAAACTAGGACAAATCAACCCAAATAAAGAAGCTCCACCACAACTAAAAGCAAGCTAAAAATTCAATCTCAATAACCATGTTTAGACATAAAAAGTGATTAAACTCTAAAATCATCCAAAACTGGAAAGTATACAATATTATTCACTTCAAATCATGGATATAGAAATTCTGTTACTATTCAAGGCTAACTCAAGAGAAAATAACTACTCACAACTAAACCAATAAATTCAAATAAATACATATTTAATCTAAAATATATTTTTATTTTATTTTTATGGACCGTCAATCACATTCCCAACCCGCTCCTGCACCAGCCTGCGGGGTAGCCTGTTCATGAGGGCATCCCAGAGGGTCCAAGAATAGACCCAGAACCCAACTCAAGGGGAGTCATGCAGATACACAGGCCTCCCAAGGTGTCAGCGCCAGCCAATCACCTCCTGCTTCCCAAGCCAGAACTGCCATCTTGAATCCCAGGCAGAAGCCACTCTCAAGGCCTGCCACAAAAGTCTCCTACATCAGGGTCACCGGGAATAATGAGGTTACTTACACCTCCACCGTTTACCCAGTTGTCACCTGGCCCCGCACTCTTGATCCAAGAGTTGCTACTTCCTGCCCCGCGTCTTTGACACCACCTACAAGCCATTGGCCACCACTGAGGAACCATCTATGCCTATTGTGTATCCAACCATTGATGGTGCCACTGCAAGCAAGTGTGATCCCACCTTTTACACAAAGGTCCCCGTCCCCTGTGTTGATCCTGGTAGCCAGAATGCCGTGGTACCTGCCAAGGGCCGGCGTTGGTTGACAAATAGTGAGTGTGAAGTTCTCCTCAACTGCTTGAAGGGGGAATGGCGGTTCAGGATATTGCATCCCAATTTGGTGTCACGGCCAGATACATTGCCAACATCAACATCAAGTATGGCAATACCAGGAAAATTGCTGAATCCACCAAGGCAAAAAGACAGCCAAAACTCCTTCAGCCTATTCACATTGACGCAATCAAGCAGTGGGTAGCCAAGGATTGCCACCTGGACACACTTGCTGTCCAATCAATGCTTGCCACGGAGTTTGGGCTTTCTGTTTCCAAAACCCTTGTCTACAAACCAATGGTTGATTTGGGCTTCTTGTGGAAGGTGCTTGGAGTTTCTCTGTACAATAGGAACAGTGAAAAGACCATTGAGGATTGACGCATTTATGCCAAGACATATCTAGCACTAAAGGAGACTGGGAATGTCCAGTTCTTCTATATTAATAAATTGTTGCTTTCCTCCTCACTCAGGTCTAGGCATGGGTGGGTTGAGAAGGGGTCCAAGGACGGCGTAGTCTATTGTGCAGCTGTCTGTTCCCAGACCTATTCCATGGTTACGCTTCTTGGTCCTCGCAGGTTGTACCAGTATCAGATGATTAAAGGCTCCCATAACAGCATGACCTTTCTCAATTTTCTCTGAGCTGTCAAGGAGTATCTGCAGAAAAATTACAGCAGCACAACCAACATTGCTGTGCTTGATAATGTCGGGTTCCAAAAAGTGGATCTGGTTGTGTCTGAGTTCCCCCCCATTGACAAAAACAGCCACCAACTTACTGATTGTCCAATGAGACTTCTCTTACTCCTGCTATATTCTCTATTCCTGAATCCAATCAAGGAGGTGTTTGGTTGGATCAAGAATAAGGTAAAACAAGGCCTTCCTCAGGACACTGAGGATCTATTCAATATTCTTGAGGTCAGCCAATTTTCAATGCCACCTGATGTGGTGGCGGCTTTTTACAAGCACTCAGAATCCTTCCTCCCTAAAGCCCTGGCCTCTGAGCCAATCAGATAAATGAGTGCTCCGTGTTTTATTTGTTTTTATTTTTATTTACTTGTTTTTATTAGGACTCAAAAATTATTATTTATATATAATAATGTGACGTTTTAATGTATTATAGACATTTAAGAATACGTAGAAAAGGTAAGTAAAATTAATTATACTAGGTGTCAGAAATCTGCGGACCGTGGTATTTTATCATCCACCAGATGATATCCTAAGTCTTCTACCATTAGGAAAGTACAGAGAACCTGTGACTTTGGCATAATGTGTGGTCCAGAATACTTTGTTTTCTGTAGAAGTAGCAAGTCTGACTGGGCCCAAAGACCAAAGGGTTTGAGACGGTTCTTCCTACTTCTGGATACGGTTCATGGGTTGTCTCTATATTTTACTATAGATAATTATACTGTATGACAACAGTATCATCTTTTGCTCTACTAATAAATTCTAAGAGAGGATCATATTAAGGAAATAGGACTTGGATCAATTGTCAAGTCAATACAGAATCATCAGTCTTTTATTCTAATGGACTGGCTTTAAGGTGGCCCACCTGCCTGCATTTTATCCGAGTTAGCTCACAACACTAGGAAGAGACTGAAGTAGCATTAGGTCAACACGGCAGGAGGCCTGCCTTTTCAGGGTGGATTTTGTGGAAGCTCGCTTGACAACTTCCTTGGCTTACTGTGTTTGTTCTAGACACGCCGCACAGCTGAATCTCTTTTCAGCTGCCTGCCTGGGCCACTATCCAGGGCTAGCTAGCCAACAGTTGGCTACTAGTTCATGAGATGATTGCTACACTAATCAGAGCTACTCTAATACAATAGGCTCAGGCCCTTTTATCTTAGAGTGTTTGGCCTGGTGGCCCAGTCCATGTTGGATTCTGCTAGACATAATACAGATGATGGTTCTTATGACAGCCCTCTTATTATAGGATACAATTTAAGTTTAGAATAGTAATTATTGTGAAGTGCATATTGAGGTGCTTGATAAAGAGAACTAATTAATGAGCAGCAATTGCATGTTCCATTCATTAATTGTAATCCATGGATTTGTTGGTGCCAGGATATGATTTGATCATTGATTCCACAAACCTGTGGCCCACATTATTTTGTTGAATCTATTACTTAGAATGATTAGCTGCTGGCCCACGTTATTTTGTTGAATCTGTTAATTAGTCAATATCCAGAAATCCTGACACTAAGTATGAAAAATATATATTTATTATAATGCACTGAATGTTATATTGACTGTTGTGCTAACAAATGAATAAATTAAAAAAAGAAAGAAATAAATTAGTTTATTTAAATAATTGTGAATTGTTGATGGTACTTTGGGGTTTTTAAGCCACAAATTGGACCTTGCATGTCATCATCTGATCCTTGTGTCAAAACTGCAGGCTCAACCCGCCAGCAAGGTTCCAACCAAGCGGGTTTGTGACCTACAATCCAATTACCTGGTCACTCAAAGCCAGACTAGGAAGTCAACTCAAATTACCAAATCCATCAACATGAACAGACAATGATCCCTTATGGTGGATACCTCAATTTGGCGCTTGACTCATTAGCAGGATCAAGCCACCCCCTCTTTCATCCAGCCGTATGATCACCAATCATGTTCCTGCTATCCATTGATTCACAATAGCTATATAATCACTATCTCACAATAAAGATTATTATCTATCTTCTAAATATGTTTCCCCGTGTAAAACTGCTAAAACAGCACAGTTACAACATTGGTAGCACAGTAGGTTCTCCATCCTACCTTATCTTGAAAAATTCTGCCTGTTGCCCGCACACGCCGCGGCCAACAAATCTTTGACAGAATTATGTCTGGCCTCCTGCCCGGCTGGACGCCGTATACTCATGGTACTGAGATACCTGATGGCTTTGTCTTCTACCAAAACACGGTGATCCTGCTACCCGCCTTCAACGCCCTGTCTGCCCAAGGGTTCTTTCAGGCGCCTTCTTTGATGCCACAACCAGCTGACAAAACCACCATGCCCACCTATGTTGCACAAAGACTTCACAGCGCCGCCTTGGAGCCCTTTGCAGGGGCCAACAACGGCAATGCTGCCGCATGGATCCAGTCTGCCCAAAGCAAGCTGGCTCAGATGGAATGCCCACAGCAGTTTTGGATTGTGGAGATTCCCATTTGTCTGACCCATGACGCTGGCACCTGATGTGACAAGTGGCACAAAGAGCACACTGAAAAGAACTGGGACACCTTCAAACAGGACTTCTTGGCAAGATTTGTGCTTAAGGATACAGCACTCATGATCATACGCCAAGTAAAGAACCTAACCCAGACAGGCACCGTGAAGGAACTTACCTGCGCCTACAAGGAACTCCATCTCTGTGCCCCATCTGATATAGCCTTTGACACCCCAGCCACACACCTCATTTACTACAACACTCTCAAGTTGCACGTGATGAGACATGTGAACCTGGACCAGGTTACCAACCTGCAAAGCCTGTACTGTGAAGCGGAAAAAGCGGAACAAACGTCCAACACTCTACACAAGGCACAGACTGGGAAATGAGAAAGACCCAAGGACTCACATTCAAGCGGGCGCTCCTCTCAACCACCTCCTGGAGGCAACGGTAACAACAACAACCACAAGCCCATGAGCTCAAATGGAAATGGGAATGGGAATAACAGCCAATCAAAATGTACCCATTTCTGTGTCACTGCCACCCAAGGCAACCAAGATGAGGGAAAAGCCTGGGGAGAGCACTAAGCAAGCCAAACTCTCCCCACGCAACTCCTGACTTGCCCAACAATGAATACTGACCCAAGGACGTGGTCCAATTCCCAATGATCCAAGTACCCTCAGAAGACCCAGTACTATACACCATTGCCAGACATCCCAATAAATTGATGTCTTACCCTTTCCGCTTTTGCAGTTACACAGGCTCAGCACTCCTGGACTTGGGTGCAGATCAAACTTTAGTCAAGGCAGCTTTGTGAATAAATTCAAGCTGGCCACTAATCCTTTGCGGATTAAAAACGTGGTCCTGGCTGATGAACATCACATTGCTATGACAAAAGAAACTGCTCCCTTCTCTGTCATGCTTGAGAACCTCCACTCCACCATCCAAGGTCCTGTCATTAACTTCCCTAAGTTTGACATTGTACTGGGACTAGACTGGTTACAGAGAAACAACCCTCACGTGGATTGGGCGACCTCAGTGCTGACCATCAAGCGTGAAGGTGTCAACCACCAAATCTACCAAGACTCTGTAGACCAACTCCTATGAGACCACGTCTTTGTACGCATCACAGAGACCTTGGACAAGAGGGAAAATCTGAAGGCAATTGACTGGGATTCCTTCCAGTATGAAATCATACACTTCAAGGATCACCAGGATACCTCTACGCCTCAAGACTGCAACATTGTGGCCCACCATCCAGAAATCTTTAAGGAAGCGTTACCTGGGCTACCTCCTGAGAAGCACATTCAACACTCTATCCAACTCAAGGGGGCCGTACCCAAGGCACGCCCCATTTACAGGCTGACCCCAAACAAAGACAACGCCCTGCGCGCCTACCTCAAGGAGGCACTGGAAAAAGGACTTACCTGTCCCTCACAGTCTCCCTTTGGGGCCGCTGTATTCTTTGTGGCTAAAAAGGACAGTACATTACGCCTGGTCACGGACTACCACGCCTTGAACAAAGTCACCATTAAAAATTGCTACCCATTATCACTGATTGACAATCTCTTTGATGCCTTGGGAGGAGCCTCTGTCTTCTCCAATATTGATCTAACCGCAGGCTACAACCAGATTTGCATCAAAGAGAAAAACATCCCCAAGACAGCCTTCCGCACTAAGTATGGTTCCTACAAATGTGTGGTACTCAACTTTGGCATGACCAATGCCCTGTCCACCTTTGTAACCTTCATGAACAAAGTGTTTGCGCCACACATAGGCAAACACGCCCTCGTGTACCTGGACAATATCATTGTCTACAGCCCCTTGGTAGAACAGCACCACAAAGACCTGGAGGAAGTCTTTGCAACCCTGGCACAACACAAACTGTTGGCCAAGCCCTCCAAATGCCAGTTTTTCTGAGAGCAACTACCCTTCTTGGGACACATAGTCTCAAAAGACGGCACTAAACCTGACAGTCAGAAGATACAAGCCATCTGCAAAATGCCACCTCCCAAGGACAAATCAGAACTCCGCACCTTCTTGGGAATGGTGTCCTATGTACAATGCTTCATACCCAACTGTGGTGTCTTGACCGCCCCCTTGTCTGCCATAACAGGCGCCAAGTCCATGTTTTTATGGACCCCCAACGCAACCTCTGTTTTAGACGTCTCAAGCAAAAGCTCACGACAGCACCCATCTTACAATACCCCAAACAAGACAGAGAATACCAGATGGAAACCAACGCTTCAGATGCATCCATTGGAGGAGTACTACAAATTAAGAATAATGATGGTGATTTCCTGCCTGTGGCCTACAAGTTGCGCAAACTAAAAGATGGCAAGTGTCGATACCCAATCCACAACAAAGAACTGTTGGCCATTGTACACTGCCTAGTCAAATGACGCTGTTACCTGAAAAGGCAGGAAGAATTCACAGCACTTACCAATCATAATTTGCTCATCTATTTCAAGACACAATCAAACCTGTCACGTTGCCAAGCGCAGTGGATGGAAATCTTAGAAAGGTTTAACATGCTCATCCAATATAAGCCCGGGGCCAAACTTGCCATGGCAGACGCCCTGTCCCGCCTGTATGTCCGCACTTCTAGGGGAGAGAATGGGCTTGACCCAGACTGGCCTCTTCTAGTGCTCTGTACAAAAGACAAAGGGTTCCCCGCAGGCACAACCAATATCACCAAAGAAACAGTCATCAAGAATGAGCACCTCTTTTGCAGACGTATACAGGACTCTTCACAGAAAAATTTTGGATGGCACAACCATTCCCTACATTCCCACACATCAACAAGTCAATACCATTCTTTGCTACCACAGAGATCTTGGACATACTTGAGCCAAAATCTATACAAATTCCTAAAACATAAAGCTTGGTGGCCAACCCTATACTGTGATATCCAAGAAGTGTTAGAAAAGTGCGAGGTCTGCAAAAAGTTTTCCAAAAGCAAAACCCCGCCTAAGTCTGTACTCCCCATTCAAACCCAACTACTTTTCAAGGTATGGGCTCTTGACATTGTGGGCCCCATGCCAGGAAAGCACAATTACAAAAAAATACATCATCACAGCCATCAATTTTGCGACAAGGTGGCCAGTAGCTCAAGCGGTGAAAACACACACCGGTAACAACGTCCGACAATTCATTGGCAAGGAAATAATCAGCAGGTTTGGAAAGCCAGAACTCCTGATAACCAATGGGGGCAAAGAATTGACCTCCAAAAACACCAACGTGTATCTCGCCAAAAATGGGGTCAAACACACTGTCACAACACCATACCATCCATAGGCCAATGGATGCGTAGAGCAGCTTAATGGTAGCCTTGTGCAAGCCCTAGCCAAACTCACCGCTGGGAGACCTGAAGACTAGTATAAGCAGCTACCAACTGCATTACTTGTGTGCCAAACCCAAGTGAACAGATCTACCAGGAAAAGCCTGTTTGAACTGGTATACGGAACACAGCCAAATATCATTCAAGCATTAACAGGACCCAAACTGGAAATTCCAAGTCAAGTCAAGTCAAGTCCCTATTTGCTCAGATCCTCAAGTAATTGAGGCCAACAGCAAACAAGCAGCCAAAGAAAAGGAATGCTTACAAAAGACCTTCATTCTCATCTGTCAAAGACATGAAGTCGGGGACAAAGTCTGGGTCATGAATGTTGGCAAAACAAAACTACAACCCAAAAAAGTAGGACCAGCAATCATTCTAAAGGTAAACAACAATAACACTTACCTTGTGCAAGGACTTGGAAAAAGCAAGCAAGACAAGACCTTACACCACAACTGCCTACAACCCTGCAAAGCGAGACAGAAACAACGTGAAACCGCCCTGCCCGCCACCAAACAACAACTGGTTCAGTATGGCGCCCGGGCTCCTGACAACCTCCCTGACAACCTGCCTCCAGAGGAGGCCAACTTTCAGCCGGGGGGGGGTGTCAAAACCGCAGGCTCAACCCGCCAGCAAGGTTCCAACCAAGCAGGTTTGTGACCCGCAATCTGATTACCCGGTCACTCAAAGCCAGACTAGGAAGTCAACTTGGATTACCAAATCCATCAACATGAACAGACAAAGATCCTTCACAGTGGATACCTTGATTTGGCGCTTGACTCATTAGCAGGATCAAGCCACCCCCTCTTTCATCCAGCCGTGTGATCACCAATCATGTTCCTGCTATCCATTGATTCACAATAGCTATATAATCATTATCTCACAATAAAGATTATTATCTATCTTCTAAATATATTCCCCGTGTAACTCTGCAAAAACAGCACAGTTACAACACTTGTTATTTCAGTGCCACTATAGCCACATGACACAACCACCAATGATTTTCATGTATTGCTTAATAATTAGTACTTAGGACGCAGGTCAAGTATATTGAATATGTTTACCAAATCACACTACAAGGGAAAGGTAATTTGAGTTCTAAACAATCATTTGTTTAGAACAATAGTGGAGCGGGCTGCATGATGCAGATAAATTAAATTCTCAATGTTTATCTATGTGATAAATAAACCTGTACTCAACAAGCTAATAAATAAAAACATTTTTAACTTATTTTTAATATTTGACGTGGTTGCAACTTTAACTAATGTCTTGCAATATATTTAGATATATTAATATTATAACTTACATACTAAAAGTTAAAATTAAAATTAAAATATTAAAAGAAAAATTATAATTATAAATTGTAAAAGTTAAATATTAAAGTTTAAATATTTGAATTTTAACTATTTTTATTAAATTGTGATTTATTCTAATATCAAAATATTTGATATTGAAATTTTTAATATTGTAATATGTATTATTAAAATTTTAATATTAAATTTTAGATACTTAATATTTCTAATATTTAAATATGTAACATTAAAATTTTTATAGTAAAATTTTAATAGTACATATTTTATTATTAAAAAATTTAGTGTTAAAATATAAAAAGTAAAAAAAATTAATTTGCAAGGGGAAAATATTTATTGGGGGATGCTAACTGCAAAGGAATGTGATTATTCCGGGGAGTTATACCCTGAAATTAAATTTTCAGCTTATGCATCTAATTGGATCCACATACTCTTCTGTACGTGGTGGACAACCCTGGATGTGATTGCTAGAGGGGTGGCGCCCTGTACCCCAGTGGTTGCTGATTGTTTGATAAAAGGCAAGCGGGTGAGCAAATTGACTAGTAGGTTTTTGGGGGGCATGTAGTACCTGTATAGTGTTGCCAATGCAAATGAGTCATAGAGGACATGCTCAACTGTTCTGTATCCCCATGGGGTTTTCTGGCAGTTGAGGGCTACGCGGCAAATGTCCATTTGAATAGGTACATCCTCCAACTTTTTGATGTTGGTTTTTAATATGCAGTGGAGGAGTATTCCCAGGTATACCGCAACGTGGATTCTTTGCAAGGTATACTTTTCCAAGAACATGCATAATTTTTTGAATGTTTGCACTAACCTATTAATATAGGACGTTTGGTTGAACTTGAAGAGGGTTTTGGGGGGCGCCCGACTTGAATCAGCCCCCCAGGCCTTGGCAAATGAAATAAATAAAAGTTTAAAATTATTCACGAGGACTGCATCCCCAACTTTATTTGATAGTGCCTTGAAAACTTCATTAAAAATTGCAGATTTCAAATATTCATTTCCTATTTGAAAGTCAGTTTTTATTAAATTATTTTCATATTTGTTGATGTTTGTGAAGGGGAATTGTTGAATGCTTTTGTATATGTATTCATCAAAGTTCAGTTTGATATCCCCACAAATTTCATTCATTTCTTTAATTTTGATAGTTGATCCTAGTTCATATGCTTCCCTTATCCATGGCAAGCACCCTGCAGGTGGTGAATATTCCCTATCTTGAGCTTCAATATTAAAAAATTATTCATATTCTGCTGAATTATTTTATTTATTTGGTTTTTTTATTTGCTTTACAGGGGTCACCAGTGACTGGTAACCCCCATAAAACCAACTCAGTGTGAAAGCTGCCACTTCTGTGATGTTGTCCCCATTCCTGGTGATGACTAAAATAAATATAAGTAAAACATAAAAAGACTTACTAATTGTTTCCCCTGTGGCCCCCTCAGCCACAGGCGCCACTTTGGCAAACTTCATGAGCGTTGGATGCTCTTCATTAATTTTTCTAGGCTTAATTTTTCTTATATTTCTTGCTACTTATTCTTCTTCTTGGTTTTCATTTGATAAACCTTCTGTATTTCTTGAAGCGCTTCTGCTTCTTGCTTGTGTTTTATTTTCATCTGTTTCCATTTGGTTGGTTTCCTCTTCATTGGTGTTGATTTCCTTTTGAATTCATGTTCCTTTGATTAGTTTGATATTATTGTTTTCTTTGGCCCCCTGCCAGAATTCCCACAAATTTTAGGCCACATTGCTGAACTTTAGACTTGATAAAATTGTTCACTGTAGATTAAGTAATTTTTCTATATTCTTTTCATCTATAATATTTCCCAATTTATCCAGAGCATCTTCTGTTGACTGGATTAGTGACTGGCCCTCATTACCCAGCTTTCCTGTCACTGTTTCCCTGATATTTCTTTCTATATCAACAACCTTTTGCAAGTGTGCTTCTAATTTGTTGATCAAGTTATAAATTGTTGACATATTGTTTGAATTCCATCAAAAAACTGGTTTTTATAGTACTTTCTTCAACGCATACATATTTTTCATCATTATTAATAAATTAAAGACAATAAACGTAAATATTGCATTAGAATATTGCAATTAGACGTCAACTCTTGATATTTTGATATTATGTGCATAACTCAATGCTTTTTGTTTAATAAAATCCACTGTAAACTAGGTCTTTTTCATTACAATTTAAAATAAATTGACTGTGTTTGTATTAGGGCCATTAACACTTAGTACAAATATTGATACATAGTGCATTTTACAGCCTGTATATTTACCTATTGGTAATAATTCTGTAAACTTTCCAGTTGGATTTTGCGAGGTAATAATGTAATGTGTTAATAGATTACTGTTTATTGTCATTAATTGATTGATTTTCTTTGCTGTGGCAATTGTGCATTTCCTGATATTTACGCACTAGTATTCAATTGGTTGGCTTCACATCCAATCACACAGGCAATAGGAAAACAAGCCACCACCCCAAGACTGGATGTGATTGGGGTGGTGGATTGTTTTTCTATTGCCTGTGCAGTTGGATGTGAAGCCAACCAATTGGTTACTAGTGCGTAAATATCAGGAAATGCACAATTGCCACAGCAAAGAAAATCAACCAATTAATGACAATAAACAGTAATCTATTAACACATTACATTATTACCTCGCAAAATCCAACTGGAAAGTTTACAGAATTATTACCAATAGGTAAATATACAGGCTGTAAAATGCACTATGTATCAATATTTGTACTAAGTGTTAATGGCCCTAATATAAACACAGTCAATTTATTTTAAATTGTAATGAAAAAGACCTAGTTTACAGTGGATTTTATTAAACAAAAAGCATTGAGTTATGCACATAATATCAAAATATCAAGAGTTGACGTCTACTTTCAATATTTTAATGTAATATTTACGTTTATTGTCTTTAATTTATTAATGATGATGAAAAATATGTATGCTCATAATTTTAAGCTATTTGTAAAATTACAACATTGTATTAATTATGGAAAATGTTGATAATGTAAAAAGAAAGTATTATTAATTATGAATTGAAAGAGAGATATCAATTTTAATAAGTTGTCACAAAGAAAAGATTTATTTACTAATCAAAGGACGGGAAGGGGAGGGAATGGGCGGAATGGACGTCGCCTTCATCTGCGCCTGTGAAAGGGACGGCATCAGAGATAGTGGGGAGATTGGTAGTGGCTTGGGAGTCAGGGTTAGAAGGTGGGTGGCTTGATGGGGGAGTTGGGGAGGCAGGGTTTGTTGACTGGGAAGGGGCAGCAAGAGCGGTTTGCTTCAATTGCTTGAATTCTTCTTCTGTCACATATACTGGCTTGACAAAACGGATGGACTGGCGTGGGGGGAGACGGGGGTCCTTTCTGGACTTATCACTATCACTTGCATAGAAGATGATGAGATCAAATAAGTCCTGGACAGACGTGGAAGGGAAAAGCTCATACCCCTTATCAATTTGGGTGCATAGTTTGTTGTAGGTGGCAGGCTTTAAGCGCCTGAGGGCAGAATCAAAATTGTAGAGACATACATCTTCAAGATGCATATTAGCGTAGTTGATGGGGTAGGACCAGCAGGTATGCCCTGCAGCCCTGATTTCTTGGGTAGCCCATTTCTGCTGCTCCATATCCGCACTCATTACAACTGTGTGCACAGTGTTTTGTGTGGCCCACTCCTCCAGCATTGCCTTGAGCTCTGTCTGTTAGGCATACCCATCTGCGGTGTTCAATATTGCCAAGCAATAATTGACGCCCAATGGGAAAACTGCCAATAAAACGCAAACAAACCGATACAATATTGGGCCGCACTTGTACACTCAGACTGGATACGCTTCTCTCCAAAGTCTTGGATACTTGCAGATATCTTAGCATACAACAGGGAGATTACGTCATTACGGGCCCTCATTGCCCTTCCTTTGATAAAATTAATAATTGTTGAATTTTAGGGGTCAGTGTCCATCAAACTGGGGCCACCAAGAACATGATTGGATAGGATTCTGGCGGCAACCACAACTCTGTGCATCCACAAATTCACTGTTCTTTTGTTGGTAAAGATGCTGTGGAGTCCCAACTGGAGACGTACCTGGACCAGGGGCATCTGCGGGTCATGTTCCATAATGGCCATCATAAGGGGATGGGCTGTGTCACCTTTGGTTGAAGTACGGGCACCAGTCAGGGTCTTCTTGGTAGGGGGCCACAGTTGGTGTGGGCTCGCAGGGTTGCAGCCACAGTTGACTTTGCAAAACCCATTTCGGCCACAATTTCCCCAAGGAACATAAGCTTTCCTTGCTTTTCAACTATTTTGAGAACAATCTCTGGAGTGATTAGTTTTCTTCTGCGTCTTGCAGGCTGATTGGCTGGGGGAGGGATATGTCCATCTTGGGAACTGGTCAATGCCATCTGATTGGCTGTTTTGGGGTCCTGGGCTCTCTGGGTGACCCCATGGCTAAAATGGCTGGTTCTGGATGCCATTGCTGATAAGGGATTTGGGTTAGCAGCTGCCTGTGCGTGATGGGCAAATAGGGCCATGCTTGAGGACGCGGGAGAAAGAACAGACTCCTGGGTGGGGCTTGCAGAGGGGCCTGTGGGTTAGGAGTGGTCATAGACAGAGGCTTCACTGTTAAGAGACCCAGTATATCCCTGCATGATTTTGTCAAGGCCAGGGAACAGCTTGTTGACTTGTTTGGTGTTAAAAGAAGACATGATAAATTTTTATTAAAAAATTTAAACTCAAAAAGAGATGTGCATATTTTAGTTAATTTTATTGTTATATATGTTAATTTTGTGAATATTATGATCTAAATTTTAGCCATCCTAAAATGAAATAGGGTGGTTTTTGAGAATGCCTATGATTTCTAAAAGAATCAGCACAAATCCACTCTAGATCCTTTAACATCCTTTTTGAGATGCCCATAAATTATATTTATTTCAAATTCACCTCATTTTTGATTTGAAATTTGGTTCTTGGATTTGACAATCCCGCAATTTCAGATTTGTTAAGTTTTACATGATGTCTATGATTTGTTTGAAATACAGGAAGTCTCAAATTGTACATTAGAATCCTGCATTTCTGATTCATGTATCCCACATTTGTTTGTTGGGTTTTGTCTTTTGTTAGTTGAGTTATCTGCTCAAGAGATTTGAACCTTTCCAATTTAAATAAACCAAAAAAGTCAAATTAAATGGTTGATTTTATTAAATATTTTATTTTTCACTCAGCTGAGTTGCCCACAAAAGTGATTCAAAATTTGGACTAAGGATTTGACAATCCTGCATTTTTACGTTCAGGTTCTGAATTTACAGTACCAATTAATTCTTCAGGTTTTGAATCAGTGCCTGTTGATTGGTGATTACTTTTATCTTAGTCACAACCTGTAAGCAGTTTTGAATCCTTCATCTTAACTGAGGTGCTGTGTACAGCCAATTTATTGGCTGCATTATCAGCAACCTCAGTTGCTGCAAGATTAATTTTTAGCACCTCAGTGTAATTGTTGGCAGGGAAAACAGGAGCAGCAGGAACCAGTGTTTTTGCAGATCTGCTGGTTGCATTCTTCAGCAGATCTGCTTGATAACATATCTGCTGCAGAACCCAGCAGATCTAATTGAGAGCGACATTGGGTGCTCCCAGCCCAATTGTAGTATTGGGACTGGGTCCCCCAATGCTGATGGGGGCCACAAGCTCCCCTGGGCCAGCATTAAAACTGGTCCCAGGACAGGACCTGTTCACAGGTCAATTCAAACTGCCCAAATAGGCCAGGGCAGTTCAAATTGGCCCTTGCCCGCCCTGGTGGGTGGTTGGGGGTTTGAATCCCCCAGCAGGCTTTTGCAGCTGCCCTTGCTTTTGCTTGGCAGCCGGGTGTGGGGGTTTGAACCATGTTCCTGTTTTTGCTGGGCTGGCCCTCACAATAATTCCCTAGAATAATCACATCCCCCTTGAAATTTGCTTTCCCTAATAAAATTTTCTTCTCTTGCAATTTATTTTTAATCTAAATTTTTAAATTAGAATATTAATATCAATATAGATTATAACAATAAAGAATTAGTTACAATAAATAGAGCACGTTTTTTATTAAAATATAATTTAAAAATTGTTTATTTAGTTGATTGGTAACTATGGGTTCATATAATAAGTACTTAAACAAACATGTGCTCAATCTACCACCTTGAATTGTCCACCTCAATTATGTTTTAAATAATTGACTTTTTAGAACTTAAATTAGTTTTCCCTTTGAGTATGATTTTATAAATATATTTGCTATTCTTAATCTGCATCATAAGTAATTATTAGTAAGAGATACACAAAAAATCACTGGTTTCATGCTGAGTGGCTATAGTGGCACTGAATTGGTAAGGATCATGCAATGACTCACAAGTTTCAATATGTGGCTTTAAAAAATAACAACCCTTGTGCTAAAAAAGAATCACATTCACTTAAATAAAATTAATCTATTTGTATCTTATTTAATTGTGTATTTTTTAGCTGAACAGATAATAAAATATTTGGTGTATTATATCAATACTTATATCTGAATCTAATATATTTAGTTATATTTAACTAAAATCTGAATTTTTTACTTATAGAATGCAACCTACCAACAAGTCATTATAACATAAAATATTATTTTTCAAGCCCCGTTAAAAACAAAATGAAAACAATTAAAGTCAAGAACACCCATTTATCTGATTGGCTCAGAAGCAAGAGCTTTGGGAAGGAAGGATTCTGAGTGCTCATAAAAAGCCGCCACCACATTGGGTGGCATCACAAATTGGCTGATCTCAATAATATTGAAGAGTTATTTTGTGTCCTGTAGGAGGCCTTTCTTCACCTTATTTTTTATCCAACCAAACACCTCCTCAATTGGATTCAGAAATGAAGAATAGGGCAGAAGGAAGAGGAGTCTCATTGGGCAGTCAGCAAGACAGTTGGTGGAGGTGTGGCTGTTTTTTTTCAATGAGGAGGAACTCAGACACAACCAAATCCACCTTGCGGAGCCCAGTATGATCCAATACAACAATGTCATTTGTGCCTCGGTAATTAATACAAAGGTACTTCTTGACAGTTTGGAGAAAATAAAAAAATGTCCCGTTATTATGAGAACCCTTGATCATCTGATAATGGTCTAACCCGCAGGGACCAAGAAGCGCTACCATTGAATAGGTCTGGGAATGGACAGCTGCACAATTTGCTATAGCATCCTTGTACCCCTTCTCAACCCAACCATGCCTAAACCTGAGTGAGGAGGAAAAGGATGATTTGTCAATACAGAAGAACTGTACATTGCTGGTCTGCTTTAGAGCCAGGTAGGTCTTGGTATAAATGCAGAAATCCTTGGTCTTTTCACTGTTTCTGTTGTACAGAAAAATACCTAATACTTTCTGGAAGAAGCCCAAATTAATCATGGTTTTGTAGATAGAAGTTCTGGAGATAGAAAGCCCAAACTCAGTGGCCATCATTGATTGGACAGCAATTGAGTCCAGGTGGCAATCCTTGGATACTCACTGCTTGATTGCATCAATATGCACAGGTTGTAGTAGTTTGGGCTGCTGCTTAGCCCTGGCAGATTCTGCAATTTGCCTGGTGTTGCTGCATTTTTTGTTGAGGTTGCCAATATATCTGGCTGTAACGCCAAATTGGGATGAAATATCCCAAACTGCCATTCCTCTGTTCAGGAAGTTGAGAAGAGCTTCACGTTCACTTTCTGTCAACTAACGCTGACCCTTGGCATGTACCGTGGCATCTAAGCTATTGGGCTCAACACACAGGATGGGGACCTTTGTATAGAAGGTGAGATCACTCTTGTGTGCAGTGGTACTGTCAATTGTGGAATAAAAAACAGGGAAAGATAGCTCCTCAGTTGTTGCCAATGGCTCATAGAAGGTGTCAAAAATGCGGGGCAGGAAGTGGCAACTCTTGGATCCAGAGTGCGGGGCTGGGTGACTACTGGGTACACGGTGAAGGTGTAAGTAACCTTATTGTTACCAGTGATCCTGGTATGAGAGACTTTGGTGGCAGGCCTTGAGAGTGGCTTCTGCCTGGGATTCAAGCTGGTAGCTCTGGCTTGTGACGCAGGAGGTGGTTGGTGTTACGGTAGAAAATCAAATGAAAGGGATAGTGCACCCCCGTAAAACCCAAAATCAGCAAAGAACCGCAGCTAAACCCCTGAAAGAAATTGACAACTTAAATGCTGTCATAGACAAAAAATGAGTCAAAGCTGGGGTTGCCCAAATAGCCTCAAAAATCTGGACCTGCCTTATTTTTCCCCAAATAATTATGACAAGAAAATTATGTGTTATACACTATTTGGGGATGGCAGCGCTCAGCCCGCTGGTTGCCAAAAAATTTCAAATTATGACATCATCAACTCAAATTATAATGCAGGACCACCAACTGCTGAAAATATTCTTGCCAGCCAATCAGAAGCCGCGGAATCCCCTCCTGCCCCATCCTGAACTCTCTTAAGACTTCCCCATTTCCCCTCTAGAAACTTGTTTCTAGATAGCTATATTTCCCTGAAGAATAAACAAAACAAGTCTCAAAAAACCTCATGTTAGAGTATCTTGGCCTCTTGGCCCCAGTGGTTGACAGTATGTTGGCTGCTCTCTTTCAGTTTGCTGCTGATTCCTTGACCGCGCCTTGGCCTGCTTTGTACCCTTTGGTTCCTCTGGCTTTGTCCTCCAATTTACCACTTCAATTAATGTTCTTGATTTTGGTCCTAATGTCTGCCATTTACTACACTCACAAAGGCGCAAAATTAGTAACTCTCTTCTATCAATTTGGTCTAGTGTTGTTGAAGCAACTGACAATTTGCTTATTTTATCCACATTGTTTTTCATTGCATCTTACAGCCCGCCATTTAACCCTTACAGTTGGCTGGCACTGACGCCTTGAGAGGCCTGTGTGTTGGCATTAATCCTCTCAAGTTGTGTTCTGGGTCTTTTTGTGGACCCTCTGGGACGCCCTTGTGGACAGGCTACCTCACAGGCTGGTGCAGGAGCTGGTTGAGAATGTGATTGTCTGTCCATAAAAATGAAATAAAAAATATTTTAGTTAAAAATTTGGATGTATTTAGATTTTTGGTTTAGTTGTGAGTAGTTATTTTCTCTTGATTTAGCCTTGAATAGTAATAGAATTTCTATATACGTGATTCAAAGTGTATAATATTGTATCCTTTCCAGGTTTGGATAATTTCAAAGTTTAATAACTTTTTGTCTAAACATGGTTATTGAGATTGAATTCTTCATTTGATTTTAGTTGTGATGGAGCTTCTTTATTTGGGTTGGTGTTTCCTATTGTGCTTACTGTACATTAAATTTGGATTCCAAATCCCGCAATTAATATGAGTTTACTAGTGGCATTCAAAAGTGATTTGAAATTTGGTTCATGGATTTGACAATCCTGCAATTCCAAAAAACATAGTAAACTTAATGAAAATGGTTGATGGATTTGAACACTTCAAATCTGATTCCAGTTAATTCATTTTGTCTATTGGAAATATGCAGTTCAACTTGAAATTTGCAAAGTGTCTATGAGTTTCCGCATATTTAAAAATCCAAATAAAAATACAAAGAATTCAATTTAATTAAAAAAGCCATCTTGTAAATGTGATTTGAAATTTGGACCAAGGATTTAATGATCCCAAATTTTTATGTTTAGGTTTTGAATTTACAGTAATAGTGTTTATAGCTTTGGGGCTGCTATTACTCTCCCATGCAACTCATCATAAATATTTTTGGTTTGTAGTAGCACTTAAGATATTTTTGGTAATACTATAAGTTGCAATTTTCAATTCTAAAATTGATGAATTATTTTTTAAAAAAATTATCTGAGCCTAAGATGAATTAAAGATTTGGGATTGACTGTATTTTAAGCTTTCTGAATAATTTGAATGAATAATATGATTAAGTTATAAAACAACCAGTCTGGCGCCTAGGCATAACAAGAAAAATAATGACCCAAAGGCCTTATTTTGACTTTATTTTTTTGGACTTATCAGCGGGTTTTTCTTGCAACACAACCATAGTAGCCCAGTTCATGGAATCTATTGCAAACAGTGTCAACAGATATATCAATATCCAAGGTAGTTTTGATAGTCTCTTCAATGTGACTGGGAGTTATAAATCAATTTTTCAAAGCTATTCTACTGATAAACTGATCATCTCAAGCAGTAGTTTTCTAGGATGGCCTGATCTTGGGCAATTCTTTACCAAGTTAGTATCCTGAACTTGAAATAAATTTCTTGAGCAGCTTTTTACCAATCTTGAGTTCTTAGCAATAATTCTATAGGATAGTCCCATTTTCTTAGCTTGAACAACTCAGCCAAAGATATACTCAGGTATTTCTCTTGTTTTAACTATATTTTCTATTCAAAAAATTCTCTAACCCCAATTTTATAATCTAGGTAAGTTTGAATAAGATATTCTGTTGTATATTCATTTTATGAGCTTTAATCCTCTTAAAGGCACAGCTCTTATTGTTAAATACTTTAAAATCTTCTTTATATTTTCTTCTTTTTTATTTATATCTGTGTTTTTATATATCATGCTTGTGTAAAAATCTGCAGTGCATCTGCTCATGCTTTTTATAGCAAAATTTTGTTGCTTAAATTTTGCTTTTCCTCTCTAAATTGCTGCTGGCTGGGTAATTTCTTGGGCCACTGAAGTAGATAAAAATCAAAAGGCAATATTGGTTGCTTTTAAAAAGGTTAAAATGTGGAAGTGAACTAAAGAAGTGATTCTCAAAAAATAACACCTTCAAACTTTGTAATTATTAAACAAAAACGCTGACAGCTGCATTACTGAGAATTGAGTTCTAAAAAAGGATAAAACTAGACCTGGCTGTAGCTTTAAATGTAATATAAGTACAACACACCTGGGATTTACAAAAGTTACCTACTTCAAATACTTTATTTGGAGCCCTTTTTCTTGGGCTTCTTTTTCTTTGAGGACTGTGCCGAACTTTTGGCGTCTGTTTTGGGAGCTTCTTGAGCGTTGGCTACTGGTGTTTCACCAGTTGTGGCTTGCCTTATTTCACCAGGGACAGGTATGATATTACCAGGTTGAACTAAATAAAACACATTAGCATATAATATGCCTAATTTTATAAGGCGCAGTGTTTGAAAATTAAAGAAATTGATTATAGGTAAAAAATATCTACCGGGGTCAGGTTGCTCAGATATAGGTATGTCCTGCATAAGAAACATTAAGCTTCGTGACAGCTTCTCCATTTTTTTGAGGTCTTGAAGTTGGTCGGTAGTAAAAGTGATGATCTAATTGGAAGAAGATTAGGTTTTTAAAAACAGCGTGTTTTTAACAGTTTAATCAAAAAATATCATTTTGGACTGGAATAATAATCATAGTTTAAAAAACTGAAAAGGGCAATTACTGTAATATCATCAGTAGCTTTCAGCTGGAGCTCTCCTTTGACATGTTTGTATTTATAGCTAAAACGAGCCTACAAAAAAGGAGGTTAACAGGTGTTAGCTGATTGTTTAAAGATTGGATGAAATCGTATGATATCGAAATTTAATAAATATTTTCCTTACATTGTCAGGTCTCTTTTCGAATAAAGTTGTCGCTAGCTTAGAAAATTCTTCAAACGTGTCGACTTCCATATTTCAACAGAGGTTAGTTTTAACTTCAAAGCCCATGCTCAACTAGGGCATTATGCTTGATATCAAATCTCGAAAGTTTAGCTTGAGCTGCCCCGTCATACAATTAGGATTGGGTCGTACACATCAAGTGTACATATCATACACAATTTCCCGTAAAACGGAATGGTATAGCAACGCAACGTATTTAAATTGTGAATTCATACGATGTAAACTATTCCGGCTATCAATACAATAACAATTTCCCAATTGATACAAATTCATCTCAATCTGATGTCATCCATATATATACAGAACACAAAGGCTTTTAAGATAAAATGCTTATAGCTTGATAATAAATATTTAAAAACACATTTTTTAAATTTTAGATCAAATAGCCTATATTTGTTTTAACTTTAGTCCTATTTATTTTCTTTATAAGATACATCTGCAAAACATGAGTTTGCATTGATGATTTAAGCAGCTATTGGATAAATTGTAAAAAAAATTCCAGATAAAAAGGATAATTTCAAACCAATAGGGAAATGTGATCTACTTAAAGCCTAATTGTGAATAAATAAGCATTATCCAAGACTTCTCATCTGATTTGTCCTATATAACAAGTAATCATATACTTGACACCAGTCTCTATGCCAGAAAGCAAAAATAATTCAGATAAATAATTGAGAGTTGTAATCAATAAAACATTAATTGTTGATACATATTTTATTTTTAAAAGAAAAAATGAGTGAAGCTGTATTTTTGAACTTTTAAAGCAAGATTATTGAAGATCATTGTCAGGAATCTTTTCCCTGACTATCTTGACACTATCAATTATGGTTATTATCAGGAAGAAGAAAAATCAGCCATTAATGAGATTAATTTTATTAACGCAATTGGTTTCAACTGACAGGACAAGGATCAAACCCAGAACCTTGATGTTAAGACTACAGTTGGTTTTAACAGTGAGTTTGAACTTATTTTACCTATTTATCTTCCTGCTATTTAATCAATTTTTCTTTTGACTTAAAAATTGTTAAAAGTATCACAATATTCAATACTTACCGCTCAACACATGATTGGCTGCTTTCAGATCTTTGCCCACGCCAAGGGACAATATCAACACTTAATTGTGCATTGTCAGAAACCTCTTTCTTGTATGTAAGTGGGTTTAATCACTGCACCTTGCAGAAATGGTCCCTCCAAATGATGTTTCTGCACTTTTACACTTGTTTCTTTTCCTTAATTATTGGCCAACACCTACATTCTCTCTTGGTTCAGATCCTCTTGCAGGCCAAAACCTTTATAAAACCTGAAATTTATCCCTCTCATATTTGATGAAAGCCTCTTAAATTTCTGATAGTTCCATATCAGTATTTAAGCCAGCTTGTTTCTATTATTTTATTTTTTCTAGCAATAAATTTCACTCTCTTATAATATTCTTTTCTGTTCATAAGAACTAGCTTTTACTGACTCACACTTAGCACCATGAAGAGAAACATCATCCTATTATGGTTTCTAACTCTGTTACCCTGGCTGGTCTTGTATTTGAAAGGCCCTTGTCAGGAGCCCACTTGAGAGAAAAAAGACATCTAATATTATAAGCAAGGGCCCCCAAATTCATTCCTGCTACAACAGAACCTATCAGTACTGTTATCGTCACAAGGTGTCCAAACTGCCCCAGGAAGACAAATCTTCTCATGAGAGAGCTGAACCAACCTAAGTGTTAGTAGCCTACCAAGTAAAATTGCAGATAAAAGGATGTGTTAGAGCAAACAAGTGAGATGTTGGCTTCAGGGGAAGTCTGTGAAAAGCAGCCATAATGAAACTTTTTTTCCAGTGACCAGATGGGTACTTGAACCATTCATTGGCTAAGGGCTCTCCCTTGTGAGAATTTTCAGGAGAGGGATTACGCCAGTCTGTGGTTCATGTGGGACCTTCCAAGGACAAGGTCAACCAGAGTAGAAGAGAAAGAAACCAGAACAGGAAAATATTCCTATTCATAGTGCTAAGTGAGAGTCAAGGAAACCTACTTCTCAAGGACTAAGAGAATACTATAAGAGAAAAGATCTTTATTGCTAGAACAATAATGAAATATCCAAGGTGGTTACTTAAATACTGTTCTGAAAGAATGAATAAAAATTAGGGGTCATTGAGAAAAAGAGGGTGATAAACAGGGTTTCTTCATGTAAAACCCCTTTAAGAGGGTATGCAACATGATTCTCTTAAATTGATTGGTACAGTAGTTTTAAAAGCTATAGCAGCAACCAAAAATACCTCAGATTTCACCAGAATATTTTTAAATTTAAGCAAATTCTGACTATCAGGTTAAAATATACACCCTGCTAACAGCAATTTTTGGCGTTAATGGACAAAATGGGTCAACACAGCAACAAATTGCTCACACACTAAACAAAACTATTCAAAATACAAACCAAAATACATGGATTCAAAAAAATGGTGTTACTTGACTTTTGGTGTACACATGTTTACTATGTAAATTGGTGGCAAAATACACTCAAGCGTAGTGAGTCAAAACTCAATCCAAAAACAAAACACAATAGCAGCTCAATATGTAAACAAAACCACTCAATTGTTGTGTGCAATGTATTGTAATCAAGAATGATACCAATGTATCTAAAATAAGACACAAGATATGAAACAAATTTTAAAAATATTATGCTGGGTGTTTAAATATGGCGTAAAATATGGGGAAATGGGTGAAAATTGTTTTGATGATTCTAAAATGGGTGTTGTAAAACCAAGAACAACTAATTAAGAAATAAAAAATCTATAATCAGGATATTGGGTGGGAAAAATATTAATTAAATATTTATATTCAGATAAAAAGCAGAAAATTAAAAGAAGGGAGTAACTTAATTGAAATTTATTTAGTATTTTATTAAATTTTAAAATGAAAGGAACATAACAACAGAGTACCAATGCACCTGTTGTGCACCGCAGTTGCGGTCGCCCCCGCAGGTCAAAAAATTGAGTCAGTGCAACGCAAGTGCCTACTCAGGAAAGAGACAGGAGAGGAGATTTTAATATTGAGGTTGCACTGACACAACCAGTTCAAGGAGCAAAACATGCAAGGGTGCAGAGCATCAACCCTTGGGTCCCCAAGCTGACCTGGAAGCCCACCAAGGTCATCACAATCAAAACAGTTAGAAACAAAGAGATCAAACTTACCTCATATGTATTTGACCCAGTGTACCACCAGGAAGCAGTCCCAGCAGCCACACTGGAAAAGGTGAAGCATATGCTTGAAAATAGCTACAAGCCCTACGTCAGCGACGGCAACCAAGAAGATGTTGAGGAGCCTGAGTTTTCCAAACTGCAGATGGGAAGCAGGTGCTAAAAAAGGTTGCTGTGTTCTACAACAAGGTGTCCATGCCTTGTGTACCTGGTCCTGAGCAGGGATCCGTTTTAACTGAACCTACCAAGGCTGCTCAGAAGCGCATTCCCAAAATCAAGTGCATCATTCTTCTCAGGCTTATGCAGGAATCTAGGAACTATAAGACAGTTGCGGCCCTTGTTGGGGTGGATCCCAAGTATGCCAGCAAGGTATTCAACAAATTCATCAATACTGGCCAAATTCTTGCTGCAGATAAATCCTTGGTGTGTATCCATCATGCTCACCAAGGAGCACAAATGGGCAATCTGCCAGTGGATAACCCAAGACTGCCATCTCCAACTAGAAAATATTAAGTTGATTGTTAAGTCTACTTTTGGGGTTGAGGCTTTGATTTCCTTTTGCTACCATCTTGTGAAGGGAATGCACTTTTCCTGGAAAAAACTTGGGGTATCTTCCTATAACAGAAACAGTGCTGATAATGTTGAGGCCCAGAAAAATACACAGAGGCGTACACTGCCCTCAAAGCCAAGGGGAAAGTGAAATTCTACTATATTGATGAATCAGCATTTGCCTTGTCAATGCACAATGGGTACAGGTATGTCCCCAAAGGCTCAAATGATGGGGTATCTTGGCGTGCTGCAGTCCGCACCACAGCCTATTCCAAGGTGGCTCTCCTCAGTCCAAAGGGGATCAAGTTGTATCAAATGATATTGGGTTCTCACAACAGCTGTACCTTCTTGTCATTCCTCTGATTGGTCCAGGAGCACCTGAGGCGCATGAGCCCAGGCTTCACCAATGTAATAGTACTGGATAATGTTGGTCTCCACAAGGTGCCAGATATTCTTGAAGAATTTCCATCAATTGACACCAGCATTGCAGTGGGCCCCCAGCAATTGGCCATGGCAAATTTGTACCTTCTCTTCCTCCCTGCCTATTTTCCTTTCCTAAATCCCATCAAGGAAGGTTTTGGATGGCTCAAGCAAGTTGTCAAGCAAGTGACCCCAACTGGGTCCGAGGACCTATCTGATTTGCTACAGGCTGAGATCTACACCCTTCCAGCCAAGACAGTGGCCAAATTCTATGGCCACACTGATTCATTTCTCCCCATGTGCCTTACCAAATAGCCAATCAATTAAAGGCTTAACAATTTTGACTATTTTTTATATTCTTTAATTTACTCTTTTAGATTTATTGATTATCATTTTATATTTTGAAGCTTTTAAGCCTGCAATCACATACAGCGGCACCATTGATGCAGATGTTTAATTTCTCTAATGCAAATTAATTTATTTTATTGTATTCTGTGGTGATGTCTCAAATATTTAATATCAAAATATGATAAGTATATAAAAATATCACTTCTTTCAAATAAATATGAAAATTAAATTAAAAAATAAATATAAAGCGCTCAAGTTAGAAGTGAATTTCATTAACATAAATTATTGTGCTTTTATGAAGACCTTCTCTGGGATTTTTTTGTAAAAATTGTTTGTTAAATTAGGAGTTAAAAAATTAATTATTATAAAAATTAAAAGTGTAGAATTATATTGAGGAAAGAGATTTTTATTGTGTGTACCTATATTGGGTTCTTCTGTATGTACCCACCTGAGGATGGAGGTGGCACACAACCTCCACTGCCACACTGTATACAGTGGATACACCTTGATTAAAATACTCCTTTCTGCTGGTAAAAGGGAAGATAGTGGGGTGATAATGGAGCAGCTGCTTTTCTGGTGGGGCTGCAAACCTGTAAACACCAGCCAGGACCAGGGCGTCTTGGATGACATGGTCCACTGACTCATATCCCAGGGGGACCTTCTTCCCATCAAGGGAGAGACTGGTCTTGTCAATATCAAGAAGAACCCTGTCCAGGTCCTTTACAAACATGCCCATCCCAAAGTAGAATAGATATCCAAGGTAAACAACAAGATGAAGCCTTTTTCTAGCAAAGGCTTTAGTAAAATCACAGAGTTTGTTGAAAACAGTACTAATCTTCTTCTCATGCTTTGTCTTTGCAAAAGTAAGATCCATGGCTAGAGGGAGCCCTGTCTCATTGGCACTCCAGGCCAGCCCAAAGTCTGCCAGGAGGATTCTTATCTTCTTTGCAGCTGTTGCGTCTGCAACAGCCAATTTTAACACTGCACACCCAAAGTTTTCCAGAAGTTAGGAGAGTTTGTGCTCCACCAAGAAGCAGAAGCAAGCAGCTGCATGAGCCTGGCCCATCTCCAGTATATTCTTGAATGGAAGCATTGCCAGGACGTGCCAAACAAGCTCAGTGGAGTTTACACAGTAAACTCCACCAAGGTTAATCTGGTCCAGGCGGACCAGTTGGGCATCCTTGTAGGCAGTAACTGCCCACTCAGATGCCCTCTCACCATGTGTAAGCCCCAGGAGTGTGTCCTACAACATTGGGAATGAACTGTGGATCCTATCTTCAAGCTCCTGCAAAACAGGGGGGATAGAACCAGCTTCCTAGCCACATGATTGGCATAGTTGCTGTAAAAAATGGCGGGGACAAAGGGGACCAGGACTGTAAAGTTACGCCTCCCCCTTAGGCCTCCAATTTAATTCCTGCCAAATGCTTGGGAAATTTCTACCAAATTATGTTTGAATATTTATCTGAAAGTTTACTGAAAAAGCCCAAAAAAGGCCATCAATTTAATATTTTAGAATTATTCTGAAGATGCCCCCGCCTAACCCACCCAAGAGACACCTCTGGTTAAATATCATGTGCAAGAGCGGCCAGGAGCAGTGGTAATTTCATCCAAAACATATTCCTGATGTTAGTTGGTTTAGTTTTCCTTTTGACTATGTCCATTAAAATTTTTTCAAGATCTTCCTGCCTCAAGAAATGCATTTGTATCCGCTCATATCATTGGTCAATTGGTTTGTGACATTCAATCTACCACCCTAATCCTATCACATCCCTTAAATGAATGCAAGTGTTGTAAAAGACCTTGCTTCATCATTCTCTAATCTAATAAAGTTTGAAATTTGTTAGTAATTTTGATCATTTGGTTTTGTCTGTTGCTTTTCAGTGTTCAGTTGACTCCTTCCCCCCTTTGACCTACCCAGGAATTGTTGGCAACAACCTTTTGGTTGTTGCTGAAACCACAATTTTTATTGTGGTTGAGAGCTTGGTTTTATTTCCTCTTAACCTGCTCCCCAATTCTCACAAGGACCTGGTGTATTTCTCTGTCAATATTTTTTTTAAAAAAGGGTAAAAATTTAAACAATTATATTGATTTTTTTAGATTACCTTCTTTTGTTTCCTCTTTGCTGGCATCTTTGGCAGGCTTGGTTATTCTTGGAGTAAGCAGTTGTACAGGCAATTCTGTATCCTATGCTCTAGCTTACTTTGGGGGTTTGAGGTGTGCATACATCTCAGGGTCATCAACCCAGACAGACAGCACAGAGAAGGAAAAAGACTTAAACTGAAGGCCCTCAACCACAGTTTTTTGAATATTAAGAAGACACTCAATTGTTTTTTGGGGTTGTCTGGAATCTTGGCCATAAGTGCCTTGGCAGACACCTTGTTGATTTTTTCCCCTGTAAGGACAGCCAACTTTACTTTTTCTTTTACCTTGCGGTCAATTTCCTTGATCTCAGCAATTGCCAAGTTAAGATTCTTCAAAAGCTTCTCTAGTTCTCTCATATGATTTTTTACTAACCTTTGAGTTTGTTTTTATAGCTTTCACCCCAATAAACGCTGTGTTATTCCAATACTATTGCCTCTTTGTTTATCATTGTTTGTTTTTCCATTTACTACAATATCCCATATTTTTTTCCATTGTATATATGTTTTACGTTTATCTCAATATGTGTTGTTTGCTTTGTGTTGGCATTGCTTTCATAATCACCATATTATTTTTAGCACTTTATGCAGTCCCTTGTAAAAATATTAACAACAATTTGATGATCAGCTAAATTTAAATTAGAAAATTATAAGTTTATTGTGTTTAGTTAAAGTTTTTGCTGATCCAAATTCAAAACCTTAATTATAAACTTTAAATCAATCAGGAGCCAAGTGAGAAAGTGATTGTTATGACATAAAGGGACATTCAATAATTTTTTATGCCTGTGCGCTAATTAATCTTATTGGCTGGCTGTTTTGCCATTGTGCACCATTGCCTCTGTGGCAAGCTGTTGGTGGACTAGTGCTAACCCAGCAGTTGATTGGGCACTAGTCCACCAACAACTTGCCACAGCGGCAATGGTGCACAATGGCAAAACAGCCAGCCAATCAGATTAATTAGTGCACAGGCATAAAAAATTATTGAATGTCCCTTTATGTCACAACAATCACTTTCTCACTTGGCTCCTGATTGATTTAAAGTTTATAATTAAGGTTTTGAATTTGGATCAGCAAAAACTTTAACTAAACACAATTAACTTATAATTTTCTAATTCAAATTTAGCTGATCACCAAATTGTTGTTAATATTTTCACAAGGGGCTGTGTTTAAGTGCTAAAAATAACTGTGTTCTGGATCTAGATACACATAATAGTAAAAATATGATTTTATAAAAATAAGCTGAACATAAATAATAAAACCAACTATAAACAAAGAGAAAATAAACAATTAAAATTCAAAATAAAGATAATATAAATAGAAAATGTTTGTCAGCAAGAAGTTTATGAGGGAGGGGAAGAGTGATGCCTATTAGGCTGAATAGCGCAGGAAGGAAGGCGTAGAGTTGGTGTTGGCCTGGGGGGTCTGGAATTAGGTGGGTGGGGCTGGCAGGTGAGAGGTGGTGCTGGTGGGGGTTGATCCAATTGGATTTATTGTTATGGCTGCTATATGCTGCTCATCATATTCTTTGTCTGCCATTGGTTGGATTGGCTGATTGGTGGCTATGGAACAGGATAGGAGGCGCTTATCCTTATGTGATTGGTTGCCCATGTTTGTGTGGAAAACTATTTGAGCAAACAAGTTGGCCATCATTTGGCGACCAAAGAGAGACTCATGGTTGAGGACATCAAGACAAAGGTCATTAAAAGCCCAAGGGCAGCACTTGTAACAGAAATTTCAGGATAATAAGAAGCTGTCTCCATTTGGTGGGAAATCACCCACCAAATCCACATAGAGTTAATGATTAACCACCAACACAGCTTCAGATACTGTTTTGTGAAATTTCCAGATGAGATACTAGGGTTAAGTAAAAAATTAACCTCCACCAGAAAAGCCCTAGATAAATGGCCTGCAAGAGAATCAGAGTGTCTTCAGCATAAAATTTAGGACATTTAGATAGCACATGAGTTTCAGCTTTGACAGTAGTAGGAACAGCTCCAAGATTGACAGGCATTGAATTAACATTTTGCGGTGACAACAACAAAGTACCAATGGCAGGCCCCCATCTTCCCGTAATAATCTGGCTAAGGATTAAATTGTAGGTGATGTAGCATAACAATCCAACTACAGGATGCATTTCCAAAAGTAAAGTTAGACCAGGGAATAAGTGCTTTTTATTTATTAAATTTTGGGAGGACTCAACTTTTAAGAGTTGAAACAGTGAAAATTATTCAATATATATCAAAAATTGACTAAGCAATACCACCTGGATCCTGGGCTCCTATTTCTTCCACATTGTCAAGTGAGTATCTAGTCCAGGTTGCTAAGAACCCTTGAGTGACCAACTTCTTATGACCATGCTGATTAACAAGTTCATATCTGATGACCCTTAAATCACGTCAATTTGTCAACGTCAACTTACGGGGGGGAATCAGATTTGACCAGCAAACTGGAGAAGCTGTACCCCATTTTTGATCAACATTTTATTCAAATCTGTTAAATCAGTCAGTTTTGTAAAGGTTATCTGGTTTTCTGAGCTTTTCTACTCAGCTGAATAATTTCCGGCATTATGGAACTTACTGTGACATTACCCTCTGCTTTAGCCCGGGGCACAATACCACCACTCCAGAAGATGGGACAAGGAGAAGTTTTTGTGGGCAGGGGAAAGTTTTATCACGGCCAAGGTAAGCTTGGGGTGACCAATGGCAGTTGGGTTGCAATCATAGAACTCTTGGATAAGATTGGATGTGTTAGAGCAATCATAGTGGGGAACCCATGAGTTTTAGAATCAGTATAAATCTTCCATGACACCAAATATTCCAGATGGCGTCAATTCTTACAAGAAGCCAAAATGCAATTTAACTCATACTCAGGTTCTCCTTTCACAAGAATGGGTTGGGAAGAAGGGATCTTGGTACCCTTAAAGGGAGTAAGTAAGCATTTGTCAAAGGTGTGGAAAATCTTAAAAGCCTGGGGTAAATCTAATTGGTATGCAGAGAGACCAATTTGACGTTCAACTTTGAAGGACCCACTTGCTTGGGGCCTAATTTACGGCAAGTGACCTTCAGTTTCATATTACGGTTATCCACCATGACCAGATTACCTGGCTGGTAGGTTGGACCTTCCTGGCGCTTGCAATCTGTGTATTCCTTGTAAGTTGTCACGGCGGCGGCAAGAGTAACCTGAAGTTCCTGATGAACCCGCTTTGATGCAGCGGCTTGATTAGTTGCAGCTTCTATGTTGCTAACCAAGCAAGGACCCATGTTGGATGAGGGATTGCAACCTACATTAGCATATAATAGCAAAACCTGAGTTGACACGTGCAGAGCATTATTGTATGTGAACTCTGCCATGGGTAGGTTAGCACACCAGTTGTCTTGTTGTGCATTAGTATAGCAGCTCAGGTAGAGCTCCACACTTTGGTTTACCCTCTCTGTTTGTCCATTGAATTGGGGATGGAAAGCTGTGGAACAACACAATTTTATACCCAGAATTCCAGTAAAAGCTTCCCAGAACTGAGCAATGAATTGGGGCTTGCAATCACTCACAATCTCCATCAGAATACCATGCAAGGAGAAGATTCTATTCACAAACAACCTAGTTATTTCAACCAAAGTAATTGTGGTTGAGCAAGGTACAAAGTGTGCCATTTTTTGTGAAGAAATCACCACCACCATGATTGCATTAAGCCTGTCATAATTCAGAAGTTTTCCAATGAAATACACCAACACCAACGTCCAGGGCCCTGCAGCAGGCTGTAAAGGAACCAACAAACCAGTATTCCTGTTCCTGCTTGCTTTAGACCAAACACATACCAGGCATTCTCATACGTAAGCTGCCACCTTCACCGTCAAATCTTTCCGAGAAAACTGTCAGTGGATTAGCCCCACCATTTTGGTTTTCCCTGGGTGATCTGCTGTGGGAAAGGTGTGATAGGCCTCCATGATTTCATCCCAAATAATGACCTCTGGAACCCATAAGCAACCTTGATGATATAGAATTAGTCCTATCTTGTGATAACCCTGTGGCTGGCTAACAGGATGCGCACATGCTAGTTCCAATAACCTATTGTAACCTTTGGACAGAGGCTGCAAAAACTTCACTTTGGAATATAAGTCCAGGTCTGCGCCCTCAGTTAAGGACATGGTGTCAAGCGTAGTAGGCAGAGGTAATAAAAAAGGAACCACAGCCTTGTCTGGTATCATAGTGTGTGTATTGAACTCAACGTCTATACCAACATCTGAGAGATGTGAAGGATTTCTGCTCAACACATCTGCCAAATGACTATTGGCTCCCTTGATAAACTTGTAGCAGAACTTGTACCTTGTCAAATCACTGTACCATCTGGATTGGCAACCCAACAAAACCCTGGGTTGGCGATAGTAAAGGAGAGCTTTATGGTTGGTCCTTACTACAAACAGATGAGGCGCCAACATGAGATGGTGATACCAATGCTTTAAATATTTGATGACTGCCAACAATTCCTTGTCATACATCATGATTTTTTGTTTCTGAGCCTCCATCTTTCAGGAGAAATACTCTACAGGTCTCTCAACACCATTTCCATCTGTTTTTAGCAATACACCAGCCACAGCATATTTAGAGGCATCTGTGGAAACCACAAAAGGAATCTCAGGATCCACATGTCTCAACACAGGTGAAGACAACAAAAGAGCCTTGACTGCTGCAAGCGTGTTTGCGCACTCAGGAGTCCAGACCAAAGTTGTCTTCCTGCTTGCTGAATACAAGAGGGCAGCCACTTCTGACAAGTGGGGGGTAAATTTCTTCAAGAACATACAGTTACCCAAGAAATTACAAAGTTGGGATATTGTCACAGGAGTAGCATACTTGAAAAATGTGGCTTCCTTGTCTGGGGCAATAGTGTGGCCATCCTCAAAGATAATATTACTCAAAAAGGTAACCTTGTGTTTAAAGAATTCACACTTACTCCTTTTGATAATCAAATTGGCCTGAAGGATACACTCTATAACTGCTGACAGATGGACCTTATGCAACTCCTCATCTGGAGAGAATACCAAGATGTTGTCCATGTATGCAATGGCACATACACCTAAGAGATCTCCCAAAACTGAGTCAATCAACTGCTGAAAGCAAGCTGGGGCATTCTTCAATCCAAAAGGCATAGCACGGAACTGAAAGATACCTTTCTTTGTTCTGAATGCCATTAATCACTCCATTCCTTCTGCAATTCTAATCTGGTTGAATGCATTCAAGAGATCAAGTTTTGAGAATACCTTTGCCCTCTCAACACACCAAGAAATTTGTGCTTCAAGAGGCAAAGGATAGGGGTCAGGAATTGTGATGTTGTTCAAATTTCCATAGTCAACACAAGGTCTAAGCAACCCATCAGACTTTTGGACAAACAACAATAGAGAGAAGATTGACACAGCTTTCTTAAAGATTTAGCATTTTGCCAACATGTCACAAGTCTACTCCTCCAAACATGTATCCTATTTAAATGTCAAAGGGTAAATAGGAGAAGTAATACAGATAAGATCAACAGTAATCTTGAAGTCAAAGTTGAACTGATTGTGTTTGGGAAGTACTTTGCCCCTAGTGGCATCAAAAGCCACAGACCAGGGTTTAAGGCATAGGGGCTAGAATTGACTGAATAGATTGAGAAGACAGCTCTTACTCCAACATTCCTAGCAATGGTATACAGATAGTGATACCCAATGAATGATCCACCTGCAACTTTTTTCTTTAGGAGGGTTGATACATTATGGTCCCACCATCAGCCCACTCCTAAGATAATAGGATACATAAGAGTAGAACATATGGAGAGCCTCACGGTAAAAGATTGACCCACAACTACAAATTTCACTGGCTTCTTAAGCTGGAAAGAGGGAAATGTTTGACAGTTTCCACCCCTAATCAGCATTCCAGGATGATACTTGAGTTGCAACAAGTCTGCAGTTTCAACACTCATGAAGTTCTTGGACGCACCAGTATCCATAAAAATGGCTGGCCAATAGATGGTTTGGCCGTTATTGATGCTACCATAAAACAAGAAGTAACCAGAAGTAGATTTATTTGCTGCAAAAGTTGCAACCTCAGCAGGATATTGCTTCCCTTCAGTGGTACAGAAAGCGGCTAAGGAGGCAGGATGCTCCTGAAAATATTGCTCAATCATTTCTTGGACAGCTTCAGGGAGTACAGGAAAATCAAAATCAATGGGAACAAGAGGTAACTCCTCAGACTCAACTACTGGCACTTTGTCTACCTCAGCGGGTTTGATCAAGATAGCTAATTGCAACTGAGAAGAAACACAAGGGGAGCAATCACAACTCTGACTAAACAAAGCCACTTCAGAACAATTACCAGAAAACCAGGAGCAAGCAGCTGGTTTGGCTTCAATTTTCATAGCAACTTGTTTGAAAGTCAACAGATTTGAAACCAAAGAAAGAATTTGGCTTACCAGGGCCTCAGTTGTGAATAACAGGGAATCCCAAACTTCCAGATCTTGGGCAGTCTGGTCAACTGCTAACCACAACACTGAGAGTTTATTCACCTTGGGAACATTGATTGTACGGCAGTAGGCAAAAAACTGAGGAAGGATTATTGAGAGCAGAGTAGTACCCTGTTGGAAGGCGTTCAATTTACAATAAACTTTGAGCTCCTCAATAGATACACACAAATGTTTTAACAAAGGGTACAGAGATGCACTTTCAATTTAAACATGTGAATTGCGCTCCACCACAAACAACAACCATTCACAAGCATCCTCTGAAACCTTTGTCATCACATGGTAAACTTGCAATTTGTGACTAAGGCTAGAGCCAGAATAGATTGATAAGGCTGACAAAAATTTATGCAAAATTTCATCAGTGGGTAGGGCAAGAAAATAATCTGGATGCCAAAATGACATAGCGCAGCAGAAATAGGAAACAGATGGTCCAGTCTCAACAACTGCAACCAGAGATGGAAACCATAAATTAAAGAAAAGTCCAAACTAAAAACTCAGAAAAGAACTTATGCAAATAAATATGGTAAAAGCAGATATCTCGACAGAGCAGGAGAAAAGAAACACGAATTCATGACAAACTGCTTTCAAAAACTCAGACGTAGAAGAGTTGAGTAATGTGACAGAAATCACTGGATAATATGAAGCTGTCTCCATGTGGTGGCAAATCACCCACCAAATCCACATAGAGTTAATGATTAGCCACCAATGCAGCTTCAGATACTGTTTTGTGAATTTTCCAAATGAGATACTAGGGTTAAGTAAAATAATTAACCCCAACCAGAAAAGCCCTAGATAAATGGCCTGAAAGAGAATCAGAGTATCTTCAGCATAAAATTCAGGACATTTAGATAGCACATGAGTTTCAGCTTTGACAGTAGTAGAAACAGCTCCAATATTGACAGGCATTGAATTAACATTTGGCGGCAACGGCAGCAAAGTACCAATGGCAGGCCCCCATCTTCCCGTAATAATCTGGCTAAGGATTAAATTGTAGGTGATGTAGCGTAACAATCCAACTACAGTAAGCATTTCCAAAAAGTAAAGTTAGACCAGGGAATAAGTGATTTTTATTGATTAAATTTTGGGAGGACTCAACTTTTAAGAGTTGAAACAGTGAAAATTATTCAATATATATCAAAATTTGACTAAGCAATACCACCTGGATCCTGGGCTCCTATTTCTTTCACATTGTCAAGTGAGTATCTAGTCCAGGTTGCAAAGAACCCTTGAGTGACCAAATTCTGATGACCATGCTGATTAACAAGCTCATATATTATGACCCTTAAATCACATCAATTTATCAACATCAACTTACAGGGGAAAATCAGATTCAACTGGCAAACTGGAGAACCGTAACTCATTTTCAATCAACTGTTTGATTCAAATCTGTTAAATCAGTCAGTTTTGTTAAAGGTTTTCTGGCTTTCTGAGCTTTTCTACTTGGCTGAATAATTTCCAGTGTCAAGGGTCTGAATGTACAAGCATTCTGGCAATCACCAACCTACTTAACATCCAGCATTGCCCAATTTGGTCCCCTTCCAATATACTGTTTGACATACCAAGAATGGCAACCAAGCAATATCACCTGACTGTCCAAGTATCAGGTGGCTTGAACCCATCTTGCACATGATCAACCCCTAGGTTTGATCCAACTAAATCCCTGCCACAGTCAAGTCTATATAAGTCTAAAGTATTATCCAATAAAATATACTTCTCTTCTTTCTTAATTCTATATTTGAAGCTTCCTCAAAAGGCGCTCCTTATCACTGGTAGCAGCTACGGTTTTTTGACAACGCCCATGAGAGAGAAAATGACTGACCAAAACCCGTCCACCTTTGCTCACGTACTCAACCAGGCCACATCTCAGGAGACCTGGAAAATTTACTTCCACGCCCACAACATCAATGAAGATATACCTAGTGGATGCACTGTATTTGAAGGTCTGGTCATGCCCAAAGCATGTGCCAAGATAATTCAATACAGTTGCTCTCTTCAACCACAAACAAACACACAACCACCAATCACAGGTGAAGTTACCAACACCAAATACATTGGTATCAACAAGTTCTTTGGTAAAAACAAAGAAAACATCATCAACTGGCTAGTCCACACAGCCGCCAAACTCCGCGCCAGCTGCATCCCCCATGAGAAATGAGTCCAGGAAGCCAGCAAGCGCCTATACAAGGCTGCAGCTAACTGGTTTGCCACCTGGGTTGGCTCACAAACTGACAACCAGCTTGAAAACTGGGAAGAGTTCAAAGCAGACATGACCCACAATTTCTGCATCACCAAATCCCTCCAAGACATTGCAATATAGCTCAGTGATCTTCCTCAGAAGACCACTATCACAGCTTACACCAATGAATTCAAAGAAATACACCATAAAATCCAAAACCCAGCACAAGCTGACAACGTACATACCAGTGCCTCATTCATCAACAGAATGAAACCCTCTGTTGCTGCCCTCATCTGCCCAGAGGCTAATACCTCCATGCCTGCACTCATTGCAGAAGCCAAGCGCGGAAAAACACGCAAACATGGAATACGCTGCACGCAACAGCAATCGCTCCTCAAACAGCAATGGCAGAGAAAAATCCAATGGCAATAAACGCCAAAACACCAATCATAGCAACAGCAACTCCAATTGTAACAATGGCAACCGTAGCCAGAGCACAAACTGCTCCTGTCCTAAGAAAGGGAACACTGCCAAAGTGAACAATGCTGAAACAGCAACCCACTACAAATCTGACCCCACATTCCCTGACCTCAAAGGTCTCAAAACAGAGGAACAGAGAAAAGAGAAGGGGGAACAGGCTTAAGTGCCTTAGTCTCCCCCCAACTTGACAAGAAGAAGTACCAAGGCACAAACTTTGCTGCTCGCATCCCCCGTGTCCTGTAATCCTCCATTTTTATGAACTTGAAAATTAAAGATCACTCACAACTTCTTGTCTATCCATGCACTTAAAAATCACATACACATAAAATTTTATTTGACTCTGGTGCACAACACACTATAGTTACCAATCCTTTTGTAACCAAGTACAAAATACCAGTTGTCAAATCCAACTTCAAATACGCCAGAATGGCAGATAAATCAAAGGTTCTACTCAAAGGCAAAACAACTCCCTTCAGAATTGATCTCCAAGGAATAAAAACGTCCATCAAAGGACTTTTCATGACAAACATAAACTATGGTATTGTATCAGGCATGGACTGGTTCACCCAAGTGAACCCCAGCGTATGTTAGAAAACTAAAAACCATGACCATCAAACGCAACAAAGTCAACTTCAATATCCTCAAAGAACCCAACAACCTCATTCTAAGAGACACAGTATTTGTCCAGGTCATAAAACAAGATGACTCAGAACATATAACCAAAGACATTACCCTCCACATAATGAGGTACACTGAGTTTAATAACATGCAAACAACCAAGATCCAATGCCCAGAACTTGCAGCACTCCTAAATAAATATGCCCATGTATTCAAAGAAGAACTCACTGAGCTACCCCCAAACGGGAAGTCAAACATGGCATCAACTTATGTAAGGCCATGCCTAAACCTGCACTCCTCTACAGACTCTCCCCCATGGAGACCCAAACCCTCAAAACCCATATTGAGGCAATCTAGCAAAATTATTCATCCGCCTGTCTGAATCCCCATGGGGGCAGCAGTGTTCTTTGTAAAGAAAAAGGAAGGCACTCTGCGTCTAGTAACCAGCTACAGAGCACTAAATGCAAGCACAGTAAAGAATAAATATCCCCTTCTACTCATAGAGGATCTGTTTGAATGACTCTCATTAGCCAAATTTTTCTCCAAAATTGACCTCACCTCAGGCTACAACCAAGTTGAAGTAAAGGAAAAGGACATACCAAAAACCATATTCTGTACGCAATTTGGATCCTTTGAGTGTAGGGTAATGAACTTTGGGATGACCAACGCTCCCACAACGTTTTTCACCATGATGAACCAAGCACTAAACGGTCTCTCAAATACATTATGCTACCTCAACAATATCATCATATTCTCAAAAACAAAAGAGGAACACCTCACACATGTCCGCACACACTCAATTGACTTGCAAAGCACAAAATTTACGCAAAACCAAGTAAGTGACAATTTATGGAAAAGGAAATCATGTTCTTGGGCCACATTGTCTCTGAAAGTGGCATCAAAGCAGACCCAGACAAAATTAAAGCCATAAATAACATGCAACACCCCACCTCTGTTAAACAAGTTAGATGCTTTCTCAGTATAGTAGCTTACCTAAGGAAATACATCAAAGACTGCGGAAAACTAACCGCACCAATCAATGACTTAACCAAAGGTAATGCCAAAAAGAAATTCATCTGGACTCCATAATGTGACAAGAATTTCCAACTATTAAAACAAGCTTTGATCAAAGCACCAATCTTGCAATACCCTAATAATAACGGGTGCTACAAGCTCAAGTCAGATGCCAGCAACACTGCCATTGTTGCAGTCCTGCACATCTGCCAGCCAGGGCAACAAGACTTTCTGCCAGTATGTTACAAAAGCAGAAAACTAACTAATACTGAGCAGAGATACCCAATACACGATAAGGAATTGCTAGCAATATATCACACATGCAAAAAATGGAGATATTACTTAGAAGGACATTTAAACGTCCAAGTACTAACTGACCATAAATCCTAAATCTATTTCAAAACTCAGAGCGCACTCGCACAGTGACAAGCCAAATGGATGTCCTTGCTGGAATAACTTAACTTGGACATCCAATACAAAAAGGGGGCAGAGCTGGTCACAGCTGATGCCCTCTCTAGACTATGTCAGCCTAGAGAGGATCATCCTGACCACCTGGACCCTGACTGGCCAAACATATACAACACTGAGTATAAAACCAAAGGAAAAGACCCCTTAACACACCAACTGACCCATAATACATTATTAAGGATCAAAAGGTATTTCCATGTATCAAATGGCACTGTATATCAAATTATTAATGACAAACATGTCCCGTACATCCCACTTGCACAAAGAGTTGACACCATATTAAGACGTCACTGCCTACTAGGCCATACAAAGGCTAACAACCTATACCTCACACTAAAAGAGATAGTATGGTGGCCCAACCTCAAACAGGATATAGTTGATGTTCTGAAAAAGTGCACAGTTTGCAAGAAATACACCAGTAAAAAGGCTCCTCAGCCAATGGCCAACCCAGTACCAGACCCTGAACCATTCAAGGTTTGGGGACTGGATGTAGTGGGCCCCTTCCCAGAAACAAAAACAAACCAATGTTTCTTAATTGTAGCTATTGACTTCACCACACGCTGGCCCATCTTCTGGGCAACAAAGGACCATAAAGCAGAAACCATCAATCATTTCATTAACAAAGTGATCATAGCCAACTATGGCACTCCAGACTACATCATAGCTGATAGAGCAACGGAGTTATCAGGTCACATAGTAAATGACAACTTAAAATCCAAAAACATTAAACACTCCACAACCTCTCCATACAGGCCACAGGCCAACGGCAGAGTGGAACGCCTCAACGGCAGCCTTGTCAAGACCCTAGAGAAAATAATGGATGGCAAAGCCAAAGACACATGGCCACTATACGTGAAACATGCATTACTAGTATACCAAGTCCGCATCAACCAAGGGACAGGCTATTCACTGTTTGAGCTAACCTACAGGTACAAACAGGAAATAATCACCCGCAACAAACAGCCATACATAAAGATTCCCCTGGGGAAACCTCTCACAGTAGAACAAGAACCAAATCTACAACACATCTGCCTCAAAGCTAAAATAGCAAAAATAAAGAGGCTCAAGACACAAAAGGTAACCTCCACAGAGGAACCACTTCCCATCAACCCCCCTGTTTGGATTCTAGCTGGCAACAGAAAAAAACTAGACTCAGTACACCGGGGACCAGGAAGAGTCATCAAATACAGACCAGAGCACAACACCTACCTAGTAAAATTACAAGGTGCCAAAAACCCAATTATCAAGAAATACCACAGAACCTGTCTCCGCCTCAGTAAAGGAGAGCACTTGACCAGACTGGTTCCAACTAGTAAACAGCTCCAGGAGCATCAGGCAACAGCCGTGAAAACAAAGCCCCCTCCTGATGCACCAGAGTAACCCCTTAAGGGGGTGTCAAGGGTCTGGATGTACAAGCATTCTGGCAACTGCCAACCTACTTAACATCCAGCCATTGCCCAATTTGGTTCCCTTCCAATATACTGTTTGACATACCAAGAATGGCAACCAAGCAATATCACCTGACTGTCCAAGTATCCAGTGGCTTGAACCCATCTTGCACATGACCAACCCCTAGGTTTGATCCAACTAAATTCCTGCCACAGTCAAGTCTATATAAGTTTAAAGTATTATCCAATAAAATATACTTCTCTTCTTTCTTAATTCCATATTTGAAGCTTTCCCAAAAGGTGCTCCTTATAATTGGCATTATGAAACTTACTGTGACAGTAATGTACTCCTCAATAGTTCCTGTTGTTTTGAAGATTTTTAGTTCTGTCATATCACCACGTCAGAGTCTTTTATGGCAATTTTTCTCCAGAAAGATGTTTTTGAACATGTCTTAGTCTTTGTTGTGATCAAGGTGTTAGTCAAACCACTCACTTACAAAGCATGAGACGGCACCGGTAACATGTATGGCAATTTTACTAGCCTAGAGTTTGCCAGGGTAGCCTACTTGTGTAAACTTATTTTGGGTGCTTTAAATCCAGAGGTTATCATTTTTACAGCGTAGTCCTGAGAACGTCCCAATTTTTGCTGAATGCAGGCATTGAAACACAATGTTGGGTATTTTGGTTATTTCAGAACTTGGAGGTGGGTTCAGGATCCTGTGCGTACTGAGGAAGATGTACTGTTTGGTTGGTACAAGGACATTGTTAAAGACAATGAACCCTTCTAGGACGTCCTTTCCTTCTTTGTATTGTCTCCAGCCAGTGGGGAGTGCCATCTACTGGGTTCTTTTCTTTGGAGGAATTTTTACTTTAAGTTGTGTAGGTGTGGATAACCTACCTGTGCTACCACTGTTTAGGATATATTTCTGAGAAGTATAATAAAAAAAAAGAAAAAGGGAAATTAAGAAGAGAATGATACTTTATTGATATGAATTTAGAGTATTATATAGTATCATGAGAAGCCACAAACTGTCCATGTACGTTATGACAGTCACAAGGCTTGTCCAAGTAGTGTTTCTTTTATGACTTGAAATGTTTGATCCCCATAATAGATGGGCTAATGATAACAGTATCACCGACTTAATGGTTAGTCAGGGAATTGTTCGGTGAGTCACTTGGGGAATTAGTTTCCTGAGAGGGAGTAATCAAAGATGTTGTGACAATAGTTTTAAATTAAGCCTGTTAAATGCAAAAAATAAAAATAAAAATAGAATTATTAAAAATATTGATCAAGGTTCTGATTAATAAATAGAGGGTCTTTAGACTTTTAATTATTTTAAATCTAAAACAGCTACATCTGGAGAAAAGTATAGCTGGATCAAAGTTGACTGGAAATCCGTTGTAGGAAATCGGCTGGCTGAACATCTTCCTGCCCTAATATTAGTAGGGTCAACTATAGTGCAGGCTCTAAAGTTGGAATTTATTATAAAGCTTGATTTCGCTTTAGTAAGGAATCTATTTTTCCTATTGGTGGTACTTCTCGTCCATTGACCTCTAATTGCCTTTGTTTAAAACAAAAGTAAAATCTAGCAACTTTTAAAAAGATACCATTTTTAAAAAAATTCGGGTTAAAGATCTGAAACATTGGACTTTCGTTATCTGATGGTTCGTTGTTTATGATTCACTTTGCATCAAAAACATGTTTCCCCAGAAAGCATACGAAAGATGTCTGTGCTGGTAAAAACTAGAGGATTAAGGGTTTCTTCAAGGTAGAGTTTAATACCAAATAGGGAAATTATGATTTATTTAAACCTTGTATTTAAACTTGGATATTCTATACAAAGAGTCTTATACACTAGAAGGGCTAAATGGGAAATATACCATTTACATGTGACAAGGGGTGGATAAGGTTGGGCTTTAAGAAGAGCCGTTTATCCACATTTCCATGTGAATAGGTCAAGACCCAATAGCATCATAGCATTGGGGTGAATTTTAAGGAAGGTTCCAGAACAAACTTAAATGATAATTGAATACAGATCCTAGGCAATTGTTGATTGGTGTATAGATATGTTATTCAATCAATCGCCTTCGAGTGACTAGGTAAATGATTAACTTATGTATGGCTTTAAGTCGCGTGTCAACCTGCCATGACTGCAAGATACGTGGCGAGAAGCATTTGCCTTAGCTTTTGAAAACTCACACTCGTGGCAGTGTTCCTAGAGGCCAGTTTTAAGCTTTGGACAAGTAATGTGAGGATAATGAAGCAGTTGCCTGTTTGGCAGCACAAGAGTGGCTAGTGTGCCATTTTAATTGCAAAGGGCATAAATTTGGTTTAAATAGATATTTAAAGGAGGAACCAGATTTTCAATTTCTTGAGCGATTGCTTGGCACATTCTAGTGATGCTGGCGAGCATGATTGGTTTAAGGCTCAAGGATATAAAAGTGGCGCAACTTGATTGGCTGTGGCGGCACATGGGGCTCTGAGTATGAGCTGGCAAGAAATGGATTAACGATGGGCTTTGGATGCCACAAAGACAAGGCTGATTGGTAGACCAAGTAAGGCTAGTGTTTAAGGTGAGGATATAAGCGTCAGGGGAAGCCAAGAAATATTAGGAAATTGAATCTTTTGAAGCAAGACTTGATCAATTTGAACTGAAAATGAAGTCGCTATCCCTACTCTCCGCCTTTGCCCTTACCGCTGTCACCGGCAAAGTTTATCTCGAGGAACAGTTCTCTAGCAATCCTTTTGACCGCTGGATCGTCTCTAAGGCTAAGTCTGACTTGGGTGAGTTCAAACACAGTGCTGGTGCTTTTTTTGCTGACGAGAAGGAAAACCTTGGTCTACAGACCTCCCAGGATGCCCGTTTCTACGCAATCTCTACAGCACTTGATGAACCCATCAACAGCGCTGACAAAGATCTTGTTCTCCAGTTCTCTGTCAAGTTTGAACAGGACATCGACTGTGGTGGTGGGTACATCAAGGTATATTTTTGCTTTTAGAATATTTGACTTACATTCAGCTTCTTAATGATCTTGATCCTGAAAAATTTGATGGCAGTTCTCCCTACAATGTCATGTTTGGGGTAAGTCTAAAGTTTCAATCTGTACTTATAGTTTAGCCCGATGTCTGTGGTTCCGATCGCAAAGTACACGTCATCATCAGTTACAAGGGCGACAACAAGCTCACCAAACGTTATGTTAGTGTCCCCAATGACGTTCTTACCCATCAATATACTTTGATCATCCATCCCGACAAAAAATACAAGGTTCTGGTTGATAACGAAGAAAAATTGAGTGGTAACCTTCTCGAGGATTGGGACTTCCTTCCTCCCAAGGAGATCGATGATCCTGAAGACAAGAAGCCCGATAATTGGGTCGAAGAAGAATACATTGTCGACTCTGAAGACAAGAAGCCTGAAGACTGGGTTGATGGTCCTGCCACCATCCCTGATCCTGAGGCCCAGAAACCCGAGGACTGGAATGACGAAGATGATGGTTCGTGGGAAGTACCTGTAATTCCCAACCCCGAATACAAGGGTGAATGGAAGCCCAAGGAGATCAAGAACCCCGATTACAAGGGTGAGTGGAAGCCCAAGAAGATCCCCAACCCCGAGTACAAAGAAGATGATACCATTGGTCAATTCACTTCCTCACACGTAGGGTTCGACCTCTGGCAAGTAAAGTCTGGCACCATCTTCGATAACATTCTCGTCACTGACGACGTTGAGTACGCCAAACAATTCTCTCAGGACCACTACGTCGCATTCAAGGAAGCCGAAGAAAAAGTCAAGGAGGAGAAAGACAAGAAAGAAGAGGAGGCTGAAGAGGCCAAGAGGAAAGCCGAAGAAGAGGCTTCTGCCAAGGAGAAGGCTGCTGAGGATGCTGAAAAGAGTGCAGAGGAGAAGGACGAAGATTCTGAGGATCTTAAAGAAGATGAGGAAGACGAGCTTTAATCCAGTATCCATCTTAACTCAATAAAACATGCTCAACCCTACTGGTAAGCTACTTTGACATTTTCTGTGCTTGTTATATTCTGCCTAGGCAATATATTAGCTTTTAGTGCAGCACCATAAAGCCTTTCATTTCAATAATATACTATAATGTTTTTATCATTCATTTCATTAGTTACAGCCAAAGCTTATTAAATCTCTGATATACTTTATTTTATCTAATTGAATATTTACAGCAAAGTTCAATCCCTGTACAGTGATTTTGTCTATAAGTGCTGATTAAATTGATTCTATGGGATGCGTTAGACGAATCAGGGTTTAACCTAGCAGTTTTTAGTATTGCATCTTGCTGGTCGAAGGTGTAAGCATATACTCGCCAATATTATGTTTGCAACTATATATTACCACTGTTAAATCAGCTTTTCAAACTTGACAAGCATAGTTAAATATTTCAACCCTATTCATACACTGCTATTAACAGCAACTGTGGTGAAGTTGACTCCCTGGTATTCAACAAATTGTCAAGTACCAGGGAGTCAACTGCCGCATATGTGAATCTAATAGTATTTTTGACTTAACCAATTTTAAGCTAATTTTTACCAGTAATTTAGGAGTTCAAAACTAAAATCTGGTATTAAATTCACTTGAATTCAACTCCATTTAATAAATCTGTTAGCTCAAAGACCAATTTAAAGGGCAATTCATAAGTAAATTTACTAATAGAAATGAAAAAACCTGTGCTCAACACTCTGAAAGAAAAAGTGGCCAGTTTGACACTTTTTAAGCCAAATCCTAATTCTACTAATAAAACACATATGCGCTTATATAAATTTTATTACAGTAGTTTTAAAAGCTATGGCAACAACCAAAAATACCTCAGATTTAAACAAAATGATTTCAGATTAGAACAAAATCCAAGTCACGCAAGATTCAGGATTCAATTAATTTATAAAATTTCAGTTAATAAATGGACTGTCAAACAAAAAACAAAATTTCACTAGCCCATTATACAAAATTATATCAAACATCATGTGTGTAGTTCAAACCACAAACAAAATGAACTGACGCAACAAGTGAAATGGATGGATGCTATTCCGGGGTATATTATAATCCAATCAGGATTCATATGAGGCACCAACAGAAGGACTAAAGTGAAACAAAACTTGAGCAATCTAGAAGCGAGATTACACAAGCACAAAACAAAATGAACTCACACTAGATGTTAGTATGAGCAGCCTAAAATAGAAAAATAACAATTTAACAGCCAATCAACAGCTATCTAATTTAGGAACAGAGGCATTTTATTCATTTTCATGGCTCCAGATTTGTATGGAATGGTTTTGAGAACCTTTCAAATATGGACTCAAGATTGCAATAAAAAAATTATTAAATTTTAAAATTTCTACTTTTAGTGATTTTATCCTAGGTTTTATTTCAATATGGTTTTCAATAGCAACATCTTCAACTGCGCCAGCAGCCAAGCCAGCTTCAATGAAGGCGAGGCTCAGAATGTGGAGGCACCCGTTTACACCCAAGCCTTTGAGGCGGGTAAGAGAAAGCTGACCTGTACCTGACCACTGACCCATATGGCTTTGACTTGTTTGAGAGTCACTTAGTGTCTAGCTCTGCCTCTGCTCCTGTACCCACCCCCACACAAGCTGACCGTCAACCAATCAATCAGGATGGCAACCTCAATCCAGAACAAATTGCTGCTACCGCCCAACCTGCCCCCCTCAGCCAATCAGGCTTCAGCTCCCACTGCCCAGCGCCCCAAACGCAGAATAATCACTGCTCAAATTCTTCAGAAAATTGTGGCACTCAACCTGCAGGGTCTGTCCTGGGATCAGATAGCCAGCCAATTACAATTCACCTGAGCTACTGTCATGCGGGAATTCAACAACCTGATAAATAAGGAAAATCTGATTGGGACAGCCAAGAAGCCAAAGAAGGCCACAGAGTCTCAGATAACTGAGGCCTACCCAATAATGCTTGACCTCCTCCAGCGGGACCCCAAGCTTTCCTTGACCCAGGTTCAGAAGCAACTTGCACACCATGGCATTTGGGTGTCTGAGTGCATGGTGCAGCTCTGGATGCATGGAAAGATGGCTTTCATACTGGTTCTTACCAATTTTGCCAGCGACCAATGGGATGACACTGAGGATTCCCTGTATGACACCACCATTGAATCAACCTTGGTCTGATGCTTGACTAGTCTGTCAGATGATGTCATGTTCATCTCCTATTACAAGCTATCAATAGCTTTTGATGATTTCAGCAAGCAAGGAAGAGCCGCCACTCAAAAAGAAAGGAGGAAGGTCAAGAAGGGGACATTTATTTGTGCATTTCTGGCTGTTTCAGCCAAGGGTTTTGTCTACTATTGGACAAACCCTGATTTCATTGATGGGTACTCATACAGCCACATCCTCAGTGGATTGCTCAACTCCTGGGATGGCTCAAATTTCAAATACTGGGTTTTCTTGAGCCATCAAATGGAGGGTAGCTCCACCGCCCTTGAGGCCATCCAGAACGTGGGCACCAGGCCTCTGTGTACCCAGCTGGTCACGCTGACGTCCATCTGGCAGATGTTGTCTTCTTTAACATTGGAGATACACTCTGGGAGCGCCGCCCTCAGGCTTTCAACAACTTTTATCTTGTTGTACTCAACCATGAGTCTCTCTTTGGTCACCAAATGGTGGCTGACTTGTTCGCGCAAATGGTTTTCCACGTGAACATGGGCAACCAATCACGTAAGGATAAGCGCCTTCCACCTCAGGCCACTGCCACCTATCAGCCCATCCAGCCAATGACCAACAAGGAGTACAATGAGCGGTACATGGCGGCTATCACAATCAATCCTCCTGCCACCACTACTCCTCACCTTACAGCCCCATTCACCCAATCACAGACCCCCCCCAGGCAAGCACCAGCTCTACGTCTTCCTTCCTGCGTTATTCTGCCTCCTAGGCATCACTCTCCCCCGCCCCAATAAACCCCCTGTCACCAAACATTTTCTATTTATATTATCTTTTTTTTGAATTTCAGTTGTTCAGGTTCTCTTTATTTATAGTTGGGTTTATTCTTTATGTTCAGCTTATTTCTATAAAATCATATATTTACTATGTTGTGTATCTAGATCCAGAACACGGTTATTTTTAGCACTTAAACATAGCCCCTTGTGAAAATATTAACAACAATTTGGTGATCAGCTAAATTTGAATTAGAAAATTATAATGTTAACTGTTTTTAGATAAAGTTGTTACTGATCCAAATTCAAAACCTTTATGTCACAACAATCACTTTATCACTTGGCTCCTGATTGGCTTAAAGTGTATCATTAAGGTTTTGAATTTGGATCAGTAACAACTTTATCTAAAAACAGTTAACACTATAATTTTCTAATTCAAATTTAGCTGATCACCAAATTGTTGTTAATATTTTCACAAGGGGCTATGTTTAAGTGCTAAATATAATATGGTAATCAACAAAACAATGCCAACACAAAGCAAACAACACATCAAAATGAGTGTAAAACATATACAAAATGGGTAAAAAGATGGAATAATGTAGTAGATGGGAAAACAAAAAAGGAATAAACAAAGAGGCAACAATATCAAAATAATACATAATTTATTGGGGCAAAAGCTATAAAAACATATGGAAAGGGTAGTAAAAAATCAATGAGAGAATTGGAGAAGCTTCTGAAGGATCTCAACTTGGCAATTGCCAAAATAAAGAACATTGACCACAAGGTCAAAGCCAAAGTGAAGTCTGCCGTCCTCACTAGGGAAAAAATTGACAAGATGTCCACAAAAGCACTGATGTCAAAAATGCCAGACACCCCAGAGAAGACAATTGAGCGCTTACTAAATATTCAAAAAACTGTGGTTGAGGGCCTCCATTTCAAGGCATATAATCTTTCTGCGCCGTCTGTCTGGGTTGATGACCCGGAGATGTATGCCCACCTCAAACCTGCCAAGCGTGTCAGGGCAGAGGATACCAAATTGCCTGCACAACTGCTTGCGCCAAGAATGGCAAAGCCGGCTGAAGCCGCCAGCAAGAAAGAAACCCAAAAAGGTAACCTAAACAATTATAATTAATAAAAATTCTTAAATACTTACCTTTTTTTAGAAGATGTTGATGGTGAACTCCGCTGGGTCCTGGTTCCGTTTGTCCCCCCACCTTCTACTCCAACTATGTCAATCATGTGGCTAGGCAGCTTTTCCTGTCCCCCCTGTCTTGCGAGAGCTTGAAGACAGGATTCATGGTACATTCCCAATGTCCAGGGAGGCATTGGCTGGGCTTTTGCATGGTGAGGGGGCATCTGAGTGGGCAATTACTGCCTACAAGGATGCCCAACTAGTCCGCCTAGACCCAGTTAACCTTGATGGAGTTTACTGTGTAAACTCCATTGATCTTGTTTGGGACATCCTGGCAACGTTCCCATTCAAGAATATACCGGAGATGGGCCAGGCTCATGTGGCTGCTTGCTTCTGCTTCCTGGTGGAGCATATTATTTCTTACCTGTTGGAGAACTTTGGGTGCACAGTGTCAAAATTGGCTGTTGCAGACGCAACAGCCTTAAAGAAGACAAAATCCTCCTGGAAGACTTTGGGCTGGCCTGGAGTGCCAATAAGACGGGGGTCCCTGAAGCTATGGAGCTGACATTCACCAAAACCAAGCACGAGAAGAAGATTAGCGCTGTATACAACAAATTGTGCAAGTTTACAGAAGCCTTTGCTGGACAAAGGCTTCATATGGTTGTTTACCTGGGGTTCATATTCTACTTTGGGATGGGCGCATCCATAGAGGACCTGGACAGTGTCCTTCTGGGAATCAATGAGGCCCGGCTCGCACTGGACGGGAAGAAGGTCCTCCTGGATACAACTCGGTGGACCATGTAATCCAAGACGCCCTGGTCCTGGCTGGGATATACAGGTTTGTAGCCCCACCTGAAAAGCTGCTGCTTCACTCCCACCTCACCATCTTTCCTTTTACCAGAAGGCACAAATACTTTAATACAGGTGTATCCACCGTCCACGGTGTGGCAGTGGAGGTTGTGCGCCACCTCCATTGCAGGGTGGGTACATACCGCCGAACCCATTATAGGTGCACTTAATTTTATCTCTATATCAATAAATATATTTATACTATACTATATTTTTATATTATAAATAATTTTTCAAACAATATTTTAGCAAACAAGATTTGCAAAATATATTGCAGAAATGGGTTTCATAAAAGCATAAAATAATACATTAATAAAATAAATTCTAACTTGTACATTTTACGTTTAATTTTTTTAAAACTATTTTTATATTTATTTGACCAAAGTGATATTAATGCGTTTGCATAATCCAGTATCAAGCGTTTGGGATACCCTTAGACAACACAATAAAAAATGATTATAAATAAATAAATCACTAACCTTTATTGATTGTCCTACTGAATGTGATTGTGGGTGTGGAAACATCTAAATATAAAATGAAATAATAAATCTTGAATAGCAAATAAGAGAATATAAAAAAAGTTGGACACACTAAGCCTTTAATTTATTGGCTGTTTGGCTAGGCACGCAGGGATGAACAAATCAGCGTGGCCATAGAATTTGGCCACAGTCTCAGCTGGGAGGGTATGGATCCAGGCCTGTAGCAAATCAAACAGGTCCTCGGTCCCTGTTGGGGTTCCTTGCTTGACAACTTGCTTGAGCCACCCAAAGACTTCCTCAATGGGATTTAGGAAGGGCAAATGGGCAGGAAGGAAGAGAAGGTGAAAATTTGCTGTGGCCAATTGCTGGGGCCCACTGCAATGCTGGTGTCAATTGATGGAAATTCTTCAAGAATATCTGCCACCTTGTGGTGACCAACATTGTCCAATACAATTACGTTGGTGAAGCCCAGGCTCGTGCGCCTCAGGTGCTCCTGGACCAATCAGAGAAATGATAGGAAGGTCCGGCTATTGTGGAAGCCTAGTATCATTTGGTAGAGCTTGATCCCCTTTGGACCGAGAAGAGCCACCACTGAGTATGCTGTGGTGCAGACTGCAGCACACCAAGCCATCCTGTCATTGGAGCCTTTGGGGACATACCCAGACACATTACGCATCAACAAGGCAAAAGCTGATTTGTCAATATAATAGAATTTCACCGTTCCCTTGGCTTTGAGGGCAGTGTACACCTCAGTGTAATTTTTCCGGGTCTCAATATTGGCTGGGCTGTTCCAATTGTAGGGGGATACCCCGAGCTTTTTCCAGGAAAAGCACATTCCCTTGACCAAATGATAATAGAAGGAAATTGAGGCCTCAATCCCAAAAGCGGACTTGAGCATGGCCTGTATATTTGCCAGTTCAAGATGACAATCTTGGGTTGTCCGCTGTTGGATTGCCCATTTGTGCTCCTTGGTGAGCATGGTAGAAACACACAAGGATTTCTCCGCGGCAAGGACTCAGCCAGTATCAATGAACTTGTTGAAGGTCTTTGAGGCGTACTTGGGATCCACCCCAACAAGAGCCGCAGCCGCCTTGTAATCACCAGATTCCCACATGAGCCAGAGAAGAATGATGCACTTAATGTCAGGGATGCGCTTCTGGGCGGGCTTTTTAGTGGTGGGGATTGACTTGTTGGCATTGGGCACAACACAGGGCATAGATACCTTGGTATAGAAGGCTGCAACCTATTTTAACACCAGCTGTCTCTCATTGGTTTAGTAGAACTGGGGCTCCTTGTCATCTTCCTGAGTGCCATCAATGATGTAGGGCTCATAGCTAGTATCAAGTACAGGCTTCACCTTCTCCAGCATGGCTGACAGGACCAACTCTTGCCGGTACACAATGTCAAACACATACAAAGTAAGTTCTACCTCCTTGTTTCTAACTTTCTTTGTAGTGGTGAGCTTGGTTGGCTTCTGGGTCAGCTTTGGGACCCAAGGATTTATGCTCTACACCCTAGCAGCTTGTGTTCCTTGAACCAGCTGTGTCAGTGCAGCGTCACTATGGAACTCTCCTCTCCTCTCCTGTCTCCTTCTTGAGTAGGCACTTGGGTTGCACTAACTCTATTCTTTGACCTGCGGGGGCAACCGCAACCGCGGCACACAATGGGTGTATTAGTACTCTATTGTTGTGCTCCTTCCATTTTGAGAATAAATAAAATATTAAATAAATTTCAATTAAGTTACTCCATAATTTTAATTTTTGCTTTTATCTGAATTTGGATATTTAATTAGAGTTTTTCCCAACCAATATCCCAATTATAGATTTTTTATTTCTTAGTTGTTTTTGGTTTTACAACGCCCATTTTAGAATACTCAAAAAAATCCACCCATTTTCCTAGATTTTACTGCCAAATTCAAACACCCAGCACAATATTTTTAAAATTTATATTTCAGATCTTGTGTCTTATTTTAGATACCTTGGTATCATTCAGGATTACAATCCATTGCACACATTGCGTGAGTGATTTTGTTTACATAGTGAGTTGCTATTGTGTTTTTTTTTGGATTGAGTTTTGACACACCACGCTTGGGTGTATTTTGTCACTAATTCACATAGTAAACATATGTACACCAAAAGTCAACTCACACCATTTTGTTTGTGAATCCATGTATTTTGGATTACATTTTGAATGGTTTTGCTTTGCACGTGAGTACTTTGTTGCTGTGTTGACCCATTTCACCCATTAACACCAAAAAACCCTGTTAACAGAGTGTAATTTTAACCTGAGAGTTGGATTTTGTTTAAATCTGAAGTATTTTTGCTTGTTGCCATAGCTTTTAAAACTACTGTATTTACTATTATATTTTTATTATTAGTGTCATAATTGTTGATTAAGCTCCCAAGTACCACTATACTGGATTTAGTGGTCTAAACATTAATAAAATACCCTGCTTGTTTTACATTATGTCTATTCCTGGTTTGTAGATTAAGTGGTGCCACATAAATTAAGCCCAATTTATTAATAGATTTCATATACAATTTATAAAAAATGGAAACTCAACTCCCCCTCCATTTGACACTATCCACTCACCACATGATCAGTTTTGGATTTAACTAATCAAAGGCTCAGAATTAAGGCTAAATTAATAAGTGACACACTATTAGCACCACTCAACACTTTAACTGGGGGACTAGTGCAGAGAGCTTCTTAATGTTTTAACACACACAATGGTGAATAAAACACTTCCAGCTCCTCCCAGCATAATATTATCACTAATAAACACCTTTTCACACATTTAATTTTTTAACTTATGTTGTATTTTTTTTTAATTTTTGGGCATATGAAACTGCCTTGTTTTTGGGTTAACTTTCAAACCTGTTTTAAATTTAAGCAAGTTTTATATGTGTTGCCCCTTGTCGTATCTAACAACATGAACCAGTCTGATGGCAATGTCAAACTGCAGGCACTTTCTCCTAATTAGGAACACTGCCAATTCAACTTGCTGATACTCACATGAGTTATTCCTTGGCTTCAAACCTTACATGAAACATGCCACTCCCTTGTGGCCCAGTGGCTTTCCCTGTATAGTATATTAATCACAGTATTCTATAATAAACAATACCCTATTATTATCATTCCTGTCCTTTCTATTAGACTGTTGTCTTCCCCAATTCAAATACTGAATCCTCATTGGTTCAGTTGCAACATATGTAAAAAATATAGTAAATTTGATATTTTGGCTTGACTCTGAGAAATTTTAACAGTGAGAATTCAGCTTTTTTTCACTTTACAGTGAGAATTAGGGGGGGGGGTTTCAGCTGATTGACAGTGCTGAACTTGAGTCTTACTAAGTTTTGAATGTTTAACCCCCAATAAAAAAAGTTCATCTAATAATTTTTGCAATTATAATATACTACTCTCCCTGCTACTCCTCATATAATTTTTATATATTTTATTTTATTTTAATTATACTTTTTATTGATTTATCCCTAAGATGTTATGATGAACCTAACATCTTTGATGCTTCATCAAATATTACTTATTTTCTATGTTTTAAACTTTAGATCTATACTTTGAGTTTATATTTTGCTTTTATTTAATTTTTTATGTTTTTTCTTGATAAATAAAACTTAATTTGCATACTTTTTACTTACATTTTGCTTTGCTTTAACTCTTTGTGTTTAATATATCTTTTCAATTATTTTATTTACAATACTAAAATTTTCTTTAGCCAAGATCAAACAAGAACAACAAGCCTACCAAGCATCAAGCCTCAAAGGGCTCCAAGGACCCTGCAATCACCCTCAAGTGTGCCAAGAAGCCTGTAAAGGCAAAGTCTTCCACTCCCTCTCCCCCAACTCTATCTCCTCTCACCCCTCCACTCTCATTTTCCCCTTCACCTTCAACTTCCCCTCACCACTCATCACCCAAAAAATCTGAAAATGATCTCATTGATAACTCATTTTATGGGCCAGAGGCTAACTATGAGCCCACAAAGGAGCGCCACACCAAGAAAGAAAAGGCTGCTCAAGGAGCCTACCTCTTCTTCTGACAAGAAAAAGGAGGCATCCAAGCAGGCCTCAAAGAACCCTCCCCCTCCCCCTCCCCCTCCTGATGGCTCTTCCCCCCTCCCTCATCTGATCCCCAAGATGTCAGGGACCCACTTGGCAGGGAATAAGCTCCCTAGCTGATGGGCCAAAGCCCCCACATTCAAACCTGCAATTACCAAGCCAATAGGAACTGTGACCATTGCAAGATGTCCAAGGTGCCCTAGGTAAGCAAATCTTCCAAACATAGAACTGAAACAACCAATTAGATAGTAACCCACCAAATACATCAAGAGATAAAAGGAGGGTAAGGTCTAACAAAGGTAGGTTCAGCAGGAGGTGTAGTAAACAAACAACCCTATTGGAACTTGCGTCCCCAATGTCCAGAAGGGTATTTGAACCATCCATTGGCAAGGGATTCCTTTTGGTGGGTGTCATCTGGAGAGGAGTTGTACCAGTCAGTTGTAGGAGTTGGTTTTCCAAGGCCAAAACTACTGGCAATAAGTAAACTAGAAACCAGGATAGGAATAGAATTCCTTTCATGGCTTCAAAAATGTGTTTTTATCAGAAAACGAAGGAGTATCAGGAATAGGATAATCTTTATTGTTGGAACAAGAAATAATAGAAAGTATGGCTCACTTAAATACCATCAAAGTTGAGGCTGGAGCAGAAATAAGAGGATCATGAGAAATGAGAGGATTTTCCCTGGGATTTCAATGATTTCAAGGCTGAAATTAATACCTGTTTCAAATGTGCATCAATTTCTGGCAAAGTACAATATAAAATTATATAGTGTAACAAGTAACATGTAGAAAAAGCCAAAAGTTTATGGGCAATTAAGCAGTAAATAGTTGATTCAAGCGGGAAGATCAAAGACAGCGCTTGACGCTGGGGTGTTAATAGTGGTTTCAAAAGCAAAAACTAAGCTGAATGCAGCCAATCAACGTTTGAGCGGTAAGTGACGTCTCCCTGGGCCTTATTAACGTTTGCAGAAGCAAGACCAAAGTTGGAATTCATTGTTGAATGAATCAATTTGTTATAAATAGGTAATGTAATCCAAACCATATTCATTGAACTAACTGTTGCCTTGTCTTTAGGGGTTTGGGTTCAATCCCTGTCTGGGTCAACCCCAGCACTATTCTTAGGGTCTATTATTTGTTTACAGTCTTTCTTTGTTTTGATGTTTGTGCCCAAAGTCCATATGCCATTAATGTAGTCAGGGGGAAATTCCCTGACACAAGATGAGCCAGAGGAGTACTCCAAGAAGGTCAAAGCTTCTGATCATGTGGCTTGGGATCCACTAGCCATCCACAATATCTTTAATGTGGACGGAGAGTTTAAAGTTCCCAAGCGCTTCTCCCACTACTTCCCCATCATATCCGTGAAAGGCAGCCCTGGATATGTTGCCAATAACTACATATTCAACTTTCTCAACCAAAAGAGCCACACCAAGAGTAAGCACTTTGTCTGTGAGGATAAGTCTTGTGGAGCCCGCCTAAACACCAAGAGCTGGGAGAGAGTAACTGCAGAGAAGGGGGAGCACACATGTGAGCCCCCTAATCATAAGAATGCTCAAGTGGTATCTTGTACAAGTCATTCCCAATTTTTCTAACATCTGCGCTTCTGATTTGGCCATCAAGACCCTTTAACACCTTCAGCTCAACAATCTTAAGTTAGTGCCCCCGCAGGAGCAACTGGTTAAGTTTATAAACAATAAACAAATAGCTGACAATCCCCCTCCCCCAAGGTCTCAGAAGTCCTCTCAGAGCTCACATTCACCTGTGAGCTTAAGCAGCTCCCAAGTGGGGAGCACTTTCTTATTTGCAATGCCAGCCTAGGCTTCAAGGACCACATTATCTGCTACTCAACTCAGCAGAACCTGATGGAACTGAAAAGGGAATCAACCTGGCTAGATGATGGTACCTTTTCCACTTGCCCCTGGATGTTCAAGCAGCTCTGGATGATCCATGCCCAGATTGACATCCAGTTGATTCCACTTGCGTTCTTCCTTCTTCCTGGGGCCACCAAGGCCATCTACACCCGCACTTTCTCTATCCTCTTCCAAGAGCTTTACCTTCTCCCCTCTCCAAATTACAATACCAAGAAGGCCCTTCCCACACCTGCACCAACCCTCTTGACACAGACAAAGACCAGACACCCTAAACTTAGAGTAAAAGATAAGGCTGAGAGCTCTGGGGCCTCACATATGCATTATGGACTTTGAGCCTGCTCAGTTCAATGAATTTGAGCAGCTGTTTATCAGGGAGGTGCAGGGGTGCCACTTTCACTTCTTCCAAGAATTTGCTTGCAATGTGCAGGCCCATGCCAAGCTTAGTAGGTTGAGACAGAGGGACACTTTGGATACCTGAAAATTTGTGCTGGCACAATTTAGTGCCTTGGCTTTTTTAAAGCCAGAGAACACGGCGTAGGGGTTTGAGGTTCTCTCAAAGAATCCCTACATAGCAAAGCATCCAGAGTTCAAGTGTTGCAACTAAACCAATGAGGATTCTGTATTTGGAATTGGGGAAGACAACAGTCCAATAGAAAGGACATAATAATAAGAATAAGGTATTGTTTACTGTAAATTCAGAACCTGAACGTAAAAATGCGGGATTGTCAAATCCTTGGTCCAAATTTTGAATCACTTTTGCGGGCAACTCAGCTGGGTGAAAAGTAAAATATTTAATAAAATCAACCATTTATTTTGACTTTTTTTGGTTTATTTAAATTGGCAAATTTCAAATCTTTTGAGCAGATAACTCAACTAACAAAAGACAAAACCCAACAAACAAATGCGGGATGCATGAATCAGAAATGCGGGATTCTTATGTACAATTTGAGATTTCCTGTATATCAAACAAATCATAGACATCATGTGAAAATTAATGAATCTGAAATTGCGGGATTTTCAAATCCAAGAACCAAGTTTCAAATCATAATTGCGATGAATTTGAAATAAATATAATTTATGGGTGTCTCAAAAAGGATGCCAAAGGATCTAGAGTGGATTTGTGCTGATTCTTTTAGAAATCATAGGCATTCTCAAAAATTACCCTATTCCATTTTAGGTCGGCTAAAATTTAGATTGTATTATTCACAAAATTGACATATATAACAATAAAATTGACTAAAATATACATTCCTCTTCTTGAGTTTAAAATTATAATAAAATTTTTATTGTGTCTTCTTTCAACAACAACCAAGTCAACAAGCTGTTCCCTGGCCTTGACAAAATTATGCAGGGTTACACTGTGTCTTCTAATAGTGAAGCCTCCCTCTATGGCCACTCCCAACCCGCAGGCCCCTCTGCAAGCGCCACACAGGAGTCTGTTCTTTCCCCTGCAACTTCCAGCATGGCCCTGTTTGCCCACCATGCACAGGCAGCTGCCAACCCAAATCCCTTATAAGCAATGGCATCCAAAACCAGCCATTTTAGCCATGGTGTCACCCAGAGAGCCCAGAACCCCAAAACAACCAATCAGATGGCATTGAACAGTTCACAAGATGGACATATCCCTCCCCCAGCCAATCAGCCTGCAAGACACAGAAGAAAATTGATCACCCCGGAGATTGTTCTTGAAATGGTCAAAAAGCAAGGCAAGCTTATGTCCCTCGGGGAAATTGTGGCTGCAATGGGTTTTGCAAAGTCAACTGTGGCTGCAACCCTGAGAGCCCACGCCAACTGTGGCCCCCTACCAAGAAGACTCTGACTGGTGCCTGTACCTCAACCAAAGGTGACACAGCCCATCCCCTTATGATGGCCATTATGAAACGTGACCCGCGGATGCCCCTGGTCCAGGTACGTCTCCAGTTGGGACTCCACAGCATCTTCATCAACAAAAGAATGGTGAATTCATGGATGCACAGAGTTGTGGTTGCTGCTAGAATCTTGTCCAATCAAGTTCTAAGTGGCCCCATTTTGGTGCATACTAACCCCTACAATTCAACAATTATTGATTTTATCAAAGGAAGGGCAGTGAGGGCCCGTAATGACGTAATATTCCTGTTGTATGCTAAGATCTCGGCCAGTATCCAAGACTTTGGAGAGAAGCACATCCAATCTGACGTGTACAAGCGCGGCCCAATCTTGTATTGTTTTGTTGGGGTTTTATTGGCAGTTTCCCCATTGGGCATCAATTATTACTCAGCAATTTCAAACACTGCAGATGGGTATGCCTACCAGACAGAGCTCAAGGCCATGCTGGAGGAGTGGGCCACACAAAACACCGTGCACACAGTTGTACTGAGTGCGGAGATGAAGCAGCAAGAATGGGCTACCCAAGAAATCAGGGCTGCAGGGCATACCTGCTGGTCCTACCCCATCAACTACGCCAACATGCATCTTGCAGATGTATGTCTTTACAATTTTGGTTCCACCCTCAGGCGCTTGAAGCCTGCCACCTACAACAAACTATGCACCCAAATTGATAAGGGGTATGAGCTTTTCCCTTCCACGTCTGTCCAGGACTTATTTGATCTCATCATCTTCTATGCAAGTGATAGTGATAAGTCCAGAAAAGACCCCCGTCTCCCCCCACGCCAGTCCATCTGTTTTGTCAAGCCAGTATATTTGACGGAAGAAGAATTTGAGCAATTGAAGCAAACCACTCTTGCTGCCCCTTCCCAGTCAACAGACCCTGCCTCCCCAACCCCCCATCAAGCCACCTGCCTTCCAACCCTGACTCCCAAGCCACCACCCATTCCCTCCCCAATATCTCTGATGCTTCCCCTTTCACAGGCGCAGATGAAGGCGACGTTCATTCCACCCATTCCCTCCCCTTCCCGCCCTTTGATTAGTAAATAAATCTTTTCTTTGTGACAACTTATTAAAATTGATATCTATCTTTCAATTCATACTTAATAATATTTTCTTTTTACATTGTTAGCATTCCCCATATGTAAAGAATCTTGTAAATTGATGTGGTAACATATAATTTTTTCCATGGATATTTTCATCATTGTTAATAAATTAAAGACAATAAAGATAAATATTACATTAAAATATTGCAATTAGACGTCAACTCTTGATATTTTGATATTATGTGCATAACTCAATGCATTTTGTTTAATAAAATCCATTGTAAACTTGGCCTTTTTCATTGTAAGTTAGTGAAATGGACTGTGTTTATATTAGAGAGCCATTAACACTTAGTACAAATATTGATACATAGTGCATTTTACAGCCTGTATATTTACCTATTGGTAATAATTCTATAAACTTTTCAGACAGATTTTACGAGGTAATAATAATGTAATATGTTAATAGATTACTGTTTACTGTCATTGATTGTCTGATTTTCTTTGCTGTGGCAATTGTGCATTTTCTTATATTTCTGAACTAGTATCTAATTGGTTGGCTTCACATCCAATCACACAGGCAATAGGAAAACAAGCTGCCACCCCAAGACTGGACGTGGTTAGAGTGGCGGCTTGCTTTCCTATTGTCTGTGTGATTGGATGTGAAGCCAACCAATTGGATACTAGTTTGGAAATATAAGAAAATGCACAATTGCCACAGCAAAGAAAATCAGCCAATCAATGACAGTAAACAGTAATCTATTAACATATTACATTATTATTACCTCGTAAAATCTGACTGAAAAGTTTATAGAATTATTACCAATAAGTAAATATACAGGCTTTAAAATGCACTATGTATCAGTATTTGTACTAAGCGTTAATGGCTCTCTAATATAAACATAATCCATTTCACTAACTTACAATGAAAAGGCCAAGTTTACAATGGACTTTATTTAACAAATGCATTGAGTTATGCACATAATATCAAAATATCAAGAGTTGACGTCAAATTGCAATATTTTAATGTAATATTTATCTTTATTGTCTTTAATTTATTAATAATGATAAAAAAGATGTATGCGCTGAATATAGTACTATAAAAACCAGTTTTTTGATGTAATTCAAACAATATGTCAACAATCTATAACTTAATCAACAAATTAGAAGCACACCTTCAAAAGGTTGTCAAGATAGAAAGAAATATCAGGGAAATAGTGACAGGGAAGCTGGGTAACAAGGGCCAGCCACTGATACAGTCAAAAGAAGATGCCCTGGATAAGTTGGGAAATATTATAGATAAAAAAATAAAGAAAAATTACTTAATATACAGGGAACTATTTTAGAAAGTCTTGAATTCAACAATGCGGCCTACAATTTGTGGGAGTTCTGGCAGGGGGCCAAAAAAAACAATAAGAAGATAAAACTAATTGAAGGAACAGAAATTCAGAAGGAAGTTAACACCAACAAAGAGGAAACCAACCAAATGGAAACAGATGAAAATGAAACACAAGCAAGAAGCAGAAGCGCATCAAGAAATACAGAAGCTTTATCAAATGAAAATCAAGAGGAAGCACAAGTTGCAAGAAGAATAAGAAAAAATTAAGCCTAAGAAAAATTAATGAAGTGCATCCAACGCTCATGAAGTTTGCTGATATGACGCCTGTGGCTGAGGGGGCCACAGGGGAAACAATCAGTAAGTTTTTTATGTTTAACTTATATTTATTTTAGTCATCACCAGGGATGGGGATGAGGTCGTGGAAATGGCGGCTTTTACGCCAAGTTGGTTTTATGGGGGCTACCAGTCACTGGTGGCCCCTATAAAACAAATAAATAAAAATCAAATAAATAAAATAGTTCAGCAGAATATGAATATGTTTTTTAATAGTGAATCTCAAGATAGGGAATATCAACCACCTGCAGGGTGCTTGCCATGGATAAGGGAAGCATGCAAACTAGGATCAACAATCAAAATCAAAGAAATGAATGAAATTTGCAGGGATATAAAACTGAACTTTGATGAATACATTTATGAAAGCGTTCAAAGGTTCCCCTTCACAAATATCAATGAATACAAAAAAATTAATAAAAACTGACTTTCAAATTGGAAATGAATATTTAAAATCTGCAATATTTAATGAAATTTTTAAAGCTCTATCAAACAAAGTTGGGGATGCAGTCCTTGAGAATAATCTTAAGCCTTTATTGATATTGTTTACCGAGGCCTGGGGGGCTGATACAAGTTGGGCGCACCCAGAATCCTCTTCAAGTTCAACCAAACGTCCTATATCAATAGGTTAATACAAAAGTTCAAAAAACTGTGCAAGTTCTTGGAGAAATATACCTCACAAAGGATCCACGTTGCGGTGTACCTGGGAATCCTGCTCCATTGCATACTGAAAGCCAACATGAAAAAATTAGAAGATGTACCTATACAGATTGACATATGCCGCGTAGCCCTCAACAGACAGAAAAAACCACGGGGATACAGGACAGTCAAGCACGTCCTCTATGATTCATTTGCATTGGCAACTCTATACAGGTACTATGTGCCCCCCCCCCCCAAAAACCTGCTAGTGGATTCCCGCACCCGTTTGCCTTTTATAAGACGGTTGGCCACCACCGGGGTGTTGAGCGCCACCCCTCTAGCCATTGGTGCCAGAGTCATCTACCACATACAGAAGAGTATGTGGTCCCAATTAGATGCATTAGCTGAAAATTTAATTTTGAGGTATAATTTCCCGGAATAAACACATTCCCCTTGCAATTTGCATTCCCCCAATAAATCATTTTCCCTTGCAACTTAAAATTTTTATTTTATTATTTTTAATATTAAAATTTTAATACCAAATACTTCACTATTAAAATTTTACTGGTAAAATTTTAATTGTGAAATATTTAATATTAAAATTTTAATATTAAATATTCACTGTTAAAATCTTTAATATTGACATATTTAATATCAAATATTTTGATATTGCATAAATCACAATTTAATAATTTTTTTATATTTTGATTATTTAAACTTAAATATTTAGCTTTTAAGATTTATAATTAATATTTTAATTTTATTTTGAATTTTAGTATGTAAATCATAATCATTAATATAACTAAGTATATTAAAAGACTTTAGTTATAGTTGCCAATACGTCAAATAAAAAAGAATTAAAATGTTTTTATTTACTACTTGTTGAGTACGGGTCCATTTATCACAAAGATAAACATGGAGAATTGAATTTATCCGCATCATGCGGCCTGCTCCACTATTGTTCTAAACAAATGATTGTTTACAACTCAAATTACCTTTCCCTTGTAATATGATTTGATAAACATATTCAATATAATTGAACTGCGTCCTAAGTACAAATTAATAAGGATTATATAAAAATCATTGGTTGCCATGTTGTGTGGCTATAGTGGCACTGAAATAACAAGGATCATATGATGACACACAAGGTCTGATTTGTGGCATAAAAAAGCTAAAGTACTATCAACAATTAACAATTATTTAAATAAAAAATTCTATTTCTATCTTTTTTAATTTATTCATTTGTTAGCGCAACAGTCAATACAATATTTAGTGCATTATAATAAAAATATATTCTTCATACCTAGTATAGTTAATTTTACTTACCTTTTCTATGTATTCTTATATGTCTATAATACAATCACATGTCAAATTATTATATATAAATAATAATTTTTGAGACCTAATAAAAACAAAATAAATAAAAATAAAAACAAAGTAAACCGGAGAGCCCATTTATCTGATTGGCTCGGAGGCCAGGGCTTTAGGGAGGAAGGTTTCTGAGTGCTTGTAAGAAGCTGCCACCACATTGGGTGGCATTGCAAATTGGCTGACCTCAAGAATATTGAATAGGTCCTTGGTGTCCTGCGGAAGGCCTTGTTTCACCTTATTCTTGATCCAACCAAACACCTCCTTGATTGGATTCAGAATGGGGAATATGGCGGGAAGAAGAGAAGTCTCATTGGACAATAATCAAGGCAGTGGCTGGAGGAGTGGCTGTTTTTGTCAATTGGCGGGAACTCAGACACAACCAGATCCACTTTGTGTAGCCCAACATTATCAAGCACAACAACGTTGGTTGTGCCGCTGTAATTTATCTGAAGGTACTCCTTGACGGCTTGGAGAAAATTGAGAAAGGTCCCGCTGTTATGGGAGCCTTTAATCATCTGATACTGGTCCAACCCGCGAGGACCAAGAAGCGCAACCATTGAATAGGTCTGGGAACAGACAGCTGCACAATGGGCTACGCCGTCCTTGGACCCCTTCTTGACCCACCCATGCCTAGACCTGAGTGAGGAGGAAAACAATGATTTATTGATATAGAAGAACTGTACGTTGCCAGTCTCCTTTAATGCCAGATATGTCTTGGAATAAATGCATTGATCCTTGATGGTCTTTTCACTGTTTCTGTTGTACAGAGAAACTCCAAGCACCTTCCACAAGAAGCCCAAATCAACCATTGTTTTGTAAACAAGGGTTTTAGAAACAGAAAGCCCAAACTCTGTGGCAAGCATTGATTGGACAGCAAGCGTGTCCAGGTGGCAATCCCTGGCTACCCACTGCTTGATTGTGTCAATGTGCACAGGCTGCAAGAGTTTTGGCTGTCTTTTTGCCTTGGTGGATTTGGCAATTTGCCCGGTATTGTCATACTTGGTGTTGATGTTGGCAATGTACCTGGCCGTGACATCAAATTGGGACGCAATATCCCAAACTGCCATTCCCCCGTTCAAGCAGTTGAGGAGAGCTTTACGCTCACTATCTGTCAACCGACGCCGGCCCTTGACAGGTAATACAGCATCCTGGCTACCAGGCTTGACACAGGGGATGGGGACCTTTGTTTAGAAGGTGGGATCACACTTGGTTGCGCTGGCACTGTCAATGGTGAAATAAATCACAGGTGCAGATGGCTCAACAGTGGCTGACAATGGTTGTAGGTGGTGTCAAAGACGCAGGGCAGGAAGTAGCAACTCTTGGGTCAAGAGTGCGGGGCCAGGTGACAACTGGGTACACAGTGGAAGTGTAAGTAACCTCAGTGTTCCCGGTGACCCTGGTGTAGGAGACTTTTGTGGTAGGCCTTGAGAGTGGCTTCTGCCTGGGATTCAAGCTGGTTGATTGGGCCTGGGACGCGGGAGGTGGTTGGCTGGCAATGACACCTTGGGAGGCCTGTTTATTGGCATGCCTCCCCTCAAGTTGGGTTCTGGGTCTGTTCTTGGACCCTCTGGGACGCCCTTGTGGACAGGCTGCCCCGCAGGCTGGTGCAGGAGCGGGTTGGGAATGTGATTGATGGTCCATAAAAATAAAATAAATAATTATATTTTAGATTAAATATGTATTTATTTGGAGTTATTGGTTTAGTTGTGGAAAGGTGTTTTCTCTTGATTCATCCTTGAATAGTAGCAGAGTTTCTATATTGGTGATTTGAAGTGAACAATATTGTATACTTTCCAAGTTTGGATGATTTTAAAGTTTAATAACTTTTTATGTCTAATTATGGTTATTGAGATTGAATTTTTCATTTAATTTTAGTTGTGGTGGAACTTCTTGATTTGGGTTGGTATTTCCTAGTGTACTTACTGTACATTCAATTTGGATTCCAGTTCCTGCAATTAATATTTGAGTTTACTAGTGGCATTCAAAAGTGATTTGAAATTTGGTTCTTGGATTTGACAATCCCGCAATTTCAAAAAACATAGTAAACTTAATGAAAATGGCTGATGGATTTGAACCCTTCAAATCTGATTCCAGTTAATTCATTTTGTCCATTGGAAATATGCAGTTTGACTTGAACTTAGCAAAGTGTCTATGAGTTCCTGCATTTTTAAATATTCAAATAAATACTCACAAAAATCAATTTAATTAAAAAAGGCCATCCCGCAAAAGTGATTTGAAATTTGGACCAAGGATTTGACAATCCTGAATTTTTACTTCAGGTTCTGAATTTACAGTATTGTAGAATATTGTGATTAATATACCACATGGGGAAAGCCACAAGGCCACAAGGGGGTGGCATAGTGGGAAGTTTCATATAAGGTTTGAAGCCAAGGAATAACTTGTGTGGGGACCAGCAAGTCAAATTAGTGGTGCTCCTAATTAAGATGAAGTACCCACCATTCAATATTGTCATCAGATTAATTCATGTTGTTAGACACGTCAAGAGGCAACTCCTTAAGCACCCCCTGTGTATTGTAAGATAAGTCAGCAGGCAAGTCTGGAAACTTGGTTGCAATACCCCCCCTTGCCCCCTGCTTGTTGTCAGACACCAAGACTGGAGTCTGTGGAAGGTCCGGGAAGGTCTTCACAAACAACCTTTGTGTGGGGATGGCGCGGCAGGGGCGCAAGCAATCATGGTGGAGCTTCTTGGTATTCCCTTGGGCATCTTTGAGTTGATAGATGTGGTTGTCATAGACTGCGGCTATCTTGAAGGGTCCTAGGTGATTGGATTCTAATTTGGCTGAGTTGGGGTTGAGGGTGCAGATGGGATCACTTACGGCATATCTAGCTTTGAGGTGCTTTGTCCCTCCTTCAATTTGCTTGTGTTTGGGTTCCCAGGCTTTGGCACGCCATTAATCTAGGGATGGGGTTGTTACTAGGGGAGGCTTGTTAGAAACTCTGGGCTGTAGCTTTCCCTGTTTGACTCCTGTCAGACTGTCAGGCATCCCAAAGGCCAGGGTGCTGGGGCTGAACCCTGTGCCCCTGTTGCTTCTTCCTTGCAGGATAAGTAGAGCAGTGGGCAGGTGTTCAGTCCATGCGGTGTTGGTGTTCTCTTGTGAGAGCTTGGCAATCAGTGAACCAGTGAGCCATTTAACAGTTTCACACGTCCATTGGCTTGAGGATGGTAGGGGAACATAACTATATGTTGGAGTGTGTTCTTGGCGCAATATGCCTTAATGACATGTCCAACAAGTTTGGGGCCACAATCTGTGATGAGGTGTTTGGGCCGCCCAAAGCTGGCCACAATTTCCTTGCCAATGAAGCAGGTGATGGTGGTGGCAGTGTGATTAGTGGTTGCCCAGGCCACTGGACAACAAGTGAAGTAGTCAATGGCAGTGAAAATGTACTTCTTCCCCAGTCTGTCTTTGGGGAGTGGCCCCACAATGTCAAGGGCCCACTGCTTGAAGGGTTTCATGGCCTTGATGGGCAGGACAGACTTAGGGGGGGGGTGCAGGTTTAGACGTGTCCTTTTTGCACAACACACATGTTTCAAGGAGGTCCAAGATGTCTTGACGCATGCACGGCCATCAGACCTTCTGTTTCATGATCTCAAAGAGGTTACATCCTCTGATGTGACCCAGGGTTCAGTGGTAGTGCAATATTGTGTCACCTTGTTGAGTGATGGGAATGTAAGGCATCTTCTCACCTGTCTCTGCCCAAATGCAGACGTTACCAGCATTGGTAGTGAACTGGCTCTTGTTATCCTTCAACTTGGAGATGGTTAATGAGTTAAGGCCCTCATTGCAAGTTGCCTCAGGGAGGAGGTATATCATGGGCCAATTGGGGTTCAAACCATTATCCCCAGTGATGGACGCTACATAGAGTTGCAAAAGGGCGTCAGCTGTGAAAAGTTTCTTCCCAGGCTTGTACTCAATGCACAACTTGTAAGGGAATAGACACTCAACCCATCCTGCTTAGCAGTGTGTCAAGTGGGACTGTGTGTTGAATTACTGAAGTGACTTGTGGTCCGTCAGAACATGGGGTGGGAAGGTAGCACCTTCCAGGTAACAGCTCCACTTCTCAACGCAGTGCACAATTGCTGCCAGTTCTTTGTTGTGGATGGGATAACTTTGTTCCAAGTTGGTAATTTTCCTGGACTCATATGCCACAGGGAGGAAGATACCATTGTCAGTTTCTACCTGTAGCACGCCCCCTATGGCCCTGTCAAAGGCATCAGTCTTGAGTTTGTACTGGTGGTTTTGGTTAGGAAACTGTAGTACGGGTGTTGTTGTAAGTCTCTGCTTCAAAGCTTGAAGGCTTGATCTCTGACAGGGGTCCAATGGAAGCACTGCTTGGTGTTGAGGAGCTCAGTGAGAGGTGCAATTAGTTCCCTACAATTGGGAATGAACTTGCGCATGTAGGCAAACCATGCCTAAGAATGTCTGCACCTGGCTCACATCAGTGAGGGGTGGCATGCTGGTGATTGCCTTGATTTTGGCAGGATTGGGCTTTATCCCTTGGGCAGAGATGGTGTGCCCAAGGAATAACAGCTCTGGCTTGAGGAACTCACATTTGGAGGGTTTGGCTTTTAGCTGGTTTTTCTGAAGGGTGTCAAGGACAGCACAGAGGTGTTGGAGGTGCGTGGTCTGATCTTGACTGAAGACAATAATGTTGTTGAGGTACACAACCACACACTTTCCAATCAGTTCCTCAAATGCTTTGTTCATCAACATGGCAAAGGTAGAAGGAGCATTGGTCATTACAAAGTTCATGACTCAACACTCAAACAACCCATAGCGTGTGCAGAAGGCAGTTTTTGCCTCATCCCCTGGTGCAATGCAGACCTGGTTGTACCCCGCAGTGAGATAAATCTTGCTAAAGACCTTCACACCTGCAAGTGTATCAAACAGGTTGTCAATCAGCGGCAGGGGGTACTTATTCTTGACTGTCACCTCATTTAGGGTGCGGTAGTCTGTGACCAAGCAAAGGGACTCGTCTTTCTTGGCTACAAAGAAGACAGCTGCCCCATATGGAGAGAGCAAGGGGCAAATGAAGCCCTTGTCAAGCGCATCCACAAGGTGCTGGTGGAGGGTCTCATCTTCCTTTGGTGTAAGACAGTATAATGGTTGTGCTTTAGGTAATAATCCTTGAAGTTGTACAGCGTGCTGGATTTCCCGGGAAGGAGGTAGTTGTTCAAGTGTCTCACTGAACACGTCCTTGTACTCCTCAAGGAGTGCAGCAAGCGCTGGTGGTGGTGAAGCGGCCAAGCAAGGGACCACAGATGGTTTGGCGTGGATAACTTTGACTGAACATTGGTTGAAGTCTAGTTTCCCCCTTGAAGTTGTACAAGCCTGTCTCTGTTATCTTAACAAACACAGTATCATGCAGTAACTTGCTCATTTCCACAGGGTATATCTGGAAGCCCACTCCATTCCTATTAAGGGTGATGATAGAGGTATCCCAGTCAATGTAGGAACAGTTGTGCCAAAGCCAGTCAAGGCCAGTAATTATGTTGTAGATGAGCCTTGCCATGATTGGCCCAGAGAGCTTAACCTGGATATTCCCCATTCTCACAGAGAAGGGTACCGTCTAATGGGTAATTGTAACTCTGCGGGAGTCAGCTACTTGTACTGCCTTGAACCTGCTTGGTACGCAGTCTAACTGTTGAGAGTCATCAAACACCTGGTCAACCATGGTGTAGTTGGCCTGGGTATCCACCAATAGTTTGTGGGTATTCTCACAGAAACAGAAGGGATAGGCAAGTGTTTTACTTTATTTGAGGATTGACTTGCTTGCAATACAGGGTCGTCACTGTGGACTTGGAAGATGTCCAGGGTTTTGACTTCATGGATGTTGTAGTTGAAGGGGTTCTTTGCAAGTAAGGATTGAGAGGATGGGTCAGGTGGGGTTGCAGAGCCTCTTGTTGCTACAACCCCCAGGCTTCTCCCTGTTCCTTGATCTGCGCTAGCTGGAGCTCCCCCCTTGCGGGGGCGTTTAGTCCCATTATCCTGCTGATGGGGCTGGCAGTGGCCCACTTGATTGTGACCATTGTCAGATGTTGTACAAGGTTGGGATGGAGCATCACTGGTACAGCAGAAGCCCATTGAGGCCTGGTTGTTAGCCTCCACAATCTTGTAGCAGTCATTGATGGAGGTGTAGCAACCTACAGGGACCCACTTGCAGATATGGGGGTTTAACTCATTGATGATGAGAGTGAGTAGCATTGCATTTCTGTCAGTTACGGCTTTTGGGGCAGCGGCAAGAGCTTGCTGCCAGGTGACAAGGTATTTGGGAACAGATTCAGTCTGTTTATTGCTAAAAGGGGAGTTCCCACAACAATGGGGGAGAAGGTTTTGCTGTAGCAGGACTTGGCAGCATCTTGGAATGACGCCCAGGGAACATCAAGTTCCTGACTGGCCCAGTTGGTGAGCCACACAGTGGCGGGCCCCATGAGGCGCCCAAACGCAGTGGCAACCCACATGGGCTCAGAAACCTGACAGATACAGAGGCTGATTTAAGTAGACTGGAGCCAACTGACAATGTTGGCCCCCTCAACGCCCCTGCAAAGGATTTTAGCTGAAGGTTGAGCATGCGTTGGGACAGGTCTGACTGGGGCAGGGTGGCGCTGGCGTCACGCTGCCTGAGGCAGAGCCAATTGTACACACTTGTGAGAACTAGCTGGTCTTGATAGATGCCGTACCTGTTGGGGATGTCCCCCTTGGGGATTGGCAGGAAAGGTTCTTGTTGGGGAGTAGCCATACAACTTGTACTTTGTCCTTTCTTAGAGGGAATTTTGTTTTGGGTAGGTTGTGAACCTACTGCTGCTACCACTGTTGCAACTGAACCAATGAGGATTCAGTATTTGGAATTGGGGAAGACAACAGTCCAATAGAAAGGACAGAATGATAAGAATAAGGTATCATTTAATGTAGAATATTGTGATTAATATACCATATGGGGAAAGCCACAAGGCCACAAGGGAGTGGCATAGTGGGAAGTTCCATGTAAGGTTTGAAGCCAAGGAATAACTTGTGCGGGGATCAGCAGGTCAAATTGGTAGTGTTCCTAATTAGGTGGAAGTGCCTGCCATTCAATATTGCCATCAGATTAATCCATGCCGTTAGATACATCAAGGGGCAACTCCTTGAGCTCCCCCTGTGTATTGTAAGATACATTAGCAGGCAATTCTGGAAACTTGGTTGCAACACAAGCCTTTTCTTGAGCACTTTGAGCCCCAGTGGAATGGGAAGGTTGTCACTCAGAGGCAAGGTAAGGCCCAAGCTAAGGCCAGCTGGAATGTGCACCAGGATGTGGTGAATGATGAGCTGAAGACAACTTCAGCTCTTGAGGCTTACCATAAGCATCTTAAGGCTAAATTTGGGCTACACTCAAAGTTCAATAAGTTCTTTTCCCTCCTCCAGCACAAGCAGGAAAATACCATCTCTAAGCTCAGGGATCTAGCCAACTATGTCCCCCCACCAAGCCCTCTACAAAGTCCTCCCTCATCATCAAGGCCATTCAGAATGCAGCCAAGCACAATACAAGGCTTTGGAGATCAAGCAGCAGCTTGAGCTTATTGCAAATGCCCTCTTGGAAGGGGCTAAAATGAAGAAGGGTAAAAAGGGGGAGGATTAAACTTGCTTGCTTATATGGTTTTTACTTTTAACGTTTACCTTTTTAGCTTAAATTTGACTTTTTGGTTTTGATCATTTAGTTTTTATTTCCAATTTTTTGATTTAATTAAATATTACTGAGCATTTTATGTATATATAGTAAGTTTAAGATGAATATTTATAGTTGAAAGTGAATGAAATATCTTGATTTTTGTTAATTTACTAGTAAAACAAGATATTCACAGTTGTAATTTTATATAGTATATCAAATGAATAATTATTTATTTCATTATATTTTTCTAGCCTATATTCTTGTATTTATTTTTATTTTTGTCTCATTTGAATTTGAATTTTCATGGCAATAAAAATATTTTTATAATGAAGAGTATAAATTACATAGTAGAATAAAAAAATTGCTTATTTATCCTTATTATCATTAAGTAAAGTACGGATTTATTGCATTTTTGAGTGTTCTGGAGTTACTTTAGTATAAAATAGGTCTATAGATAATTTTTTATATTAAAAGTTTTCAGTAAATTAAGATCTGTTAATTAAAAAAGTGCCAATTTAGAGTTGTTAATCAGGAAAAAAAGAATTCTCACTTTACTATAGTGTTGAGCACCAGGGAGTCAATTTTACCACAGTTGTCACCTTATAATTGACTAAGCTTAATTTGTCAACCTTTCTTAGCTTATCACTCTTATTGTTACTAACCATAAAACACTTATCATTATGAAATCTGTTAAAGATATCACTTGACATCTTTGAATTTTCAGTCAAGGCTGCTATATAAAAACTTAATATCTACCTATCAATCAATAGAAACTTCCATTATTACAACTGCATTGAATCAAAAATGAGATCTCATCCAGAATTTAAATTCCATGTGGTGGAAAGATGTTATCAGCCTGAAACCACATTCTTGCTCTCACTGGCCTGCATTGACTGTTTTCAGGTGCAATTATTCTATATTTTTATAGCCTGATGCTTGCTATAGTTCTAGGTGATTGGTTAACTTCTCTAAAACTATAAAAATCTTATTATCAGAAGGAATATGTTGAAAACTCAAGCAAAAAAATTATATTCATTTAGAAATAATATGATATTGTCAAATCCAGCATCCATGACTTGCACCCTAATCTGTGTGAAGCTCACCTGATTTAGTAAAACCATGTTTATTAAAAAGCTACTATTTAACTTACAGGATTCTAAATAATTGAAATTTTCAAGCTGTAAATCCCAACCACAAGATATTCAACTAGTGCCTAACAAACCACATCTAACAAACTAAGGATATACATATCTAAAATATGGTATTTGGTTGCCTCTGAACCGTTTCTATCCAGTACTTGGAGTTAGGTGAAGCCAACAGTCCAAGAGAGAGGGCAGGGGTGAGATTTGTAATAGTATGATCTTCTTTTAGAAGAGCAAGAATCCTTATACCATACAGGAAAGTCAATGTGCCACCAATGGGATGAGCATGTTGCATAGGGAAAAATAGGGATTGTCAGTGCTCTTTGTATAGTTTATAGGTTATTGATGTGAATTTTATGTGTGCCTTATGTGTGAGTATGAGATTCACTCTGCTTGGAGGTCAAGTGAAGCTATAACATTAGAATTTACATGGGGTGACTCAATGAGCACCCCCTGTGTGTTGTGAGATGCATAGATAACTAAGTTGCCCAAATTAGTTACAACAATTCCCTAGCCCTTGCTCTTTCCTGTTGTCTTAAAGAGCATAGGGCCCGCGGACATCTAGAAAAGTGCAGATGAAGCAATTGTGGGTGGGAATAGTACAACATGAGTGTTATTGTTCAAGATGTAATTTTTTAGTGTTATCTTTGATGTACTTCAAGAACTAAGTGTGGTTATCTAATGTGGTAGCTACCTTGGAGTGTCAACTTTTAGCAAGTGTTGAGCAACTTGTGTTAATTGCTGGTATGTTCAAAGCTACAGGTAGATGATAGCCTTGACAATGTACTCTACCTAATCCTATGCAAGAGCACTAAAGACTTCAATAGAATAGAACTTTGAAGATAATTACGTTTATTAAAACTGGAGTACAATCTAGCCAGCGCCTGCAATCTATCCAGGTGTAACTAAGAACTTGTTGTTTCCTTTCAGGTGTCTGTATCAATATATGCTGTAAAAATCCTTGTTCTTTTCCTTTCAGACAGTTTTCAAAGGCTGCCTACACAATAAATCCATCTTTTCTGGCTACGCCTATACTGATTGGCTGTCCTTGGCACGTGTGTTGCTACTGGTCTTAGCAGGTGTACATGGCACTTCAGCTACAGACTACACTCTTCTTGAGCTAGCCTACTGTCATTTATTGATTGTCTGTATCTTACACGCCTATTATTGTGCTGGGAAACTATACCATATTTGATTGATGCTTAGAAATGGTCCCTGTTCAGTCCTCTTACATTGGAAGATAGAATTCCAGTGTTCTGTTTCCAGGGTTTAATCAGTGGTTCTTTTCTGGCTGGTGAGCCTTCTGCTTATTAATGCAACAGGTCAAAATAGGGACTATACTCCGTATAATAGCAGACTCAATCCAGTATTGACCTGTAGATTATCTGCCATGTAATGCTGATCCAAACTTAGTATTTCTAAGCCATTTGTATATCACTTGTTTGATATGATCATATACACCTATCAGGCTGGGTAGAACTGAGTTGATACAACGTCCAGTATGATAGAATAAGCAATAAAAAATCGATGATTTCAAGATTACATGCTGTGTAATTAATGATAATCACTATATTGGTGTTGCAACCAAGTTTACAGACTTGCCTGCTAACGTATCTTACAATATACAGGGGGCGTCTCAATGAGTCACCCATTGACGTGTCTAACAACATGAACCAATCTGATGGCAATGTTGAATGGCAGGCACTTCCACCTAATTAGGAGCACTACCAATTCAACCTGCTGATCCCCACACAAGTTATTCCTTGGCTTCAAACCTTACATGGAACACGCCACTATGCCACCCCCTTGTAGCCTTGTGGCTTTACCTACATGGTATATTAATCACAATATTCTACAATAAATAATACCTTATTCTATTCACTCTTGTCCTTTCTATTAGACTCTTGTCTTCCCCAACTCAAATAATGAATCCTCATTGGTTCAGTTGCAACAGTGGTAGCAGCAGTAGGTTCACAACCTACCCAAAACAAAATCTCCCCTAAGAAAGGACAGAGTACGGGCTGTATGGCTACTCATCATCAAGAAACCTTCCTTCTAATCCCCAAGGGGGACATCCCTGACGGGTATGTTATTTACCAAGACCAGCTAGTCCTTACAAGTGTGTATAATCAACTCTGCTTTGGGCAGTGTGACGCCAGTGTCACCCCTCCCCAGTCAAAACTTTCACAACATATGCTCAATCTTCAGCTGGAATCCTTTGCAGGTGGAGTCAAAGGGGCAGATATTGTCAGTTGGCTTCAATCCACCAAGACCCGCCTTTGTATCTGCCATGTTCCTGAACCCATGTGTGTTACCACTGCGTCAGGGCGCCTCACGGGGCCTGCTGCTGTATGGTTTACCAAATGGGCCAGTCAGGAAACCAAAGTCACCTGGGCGGCATTTTGGGACGCTGCAAGATCCCACTACAGCAAAACCTTCTTGCCTATTGTGGTGGGAACTCCCCTTTTAGCAATAAACAGACTGGATCCGTTCCTGAGTACCTTGCCACCTGGCAGCAAGCTCTTGCTGCCGCCCCCAAAGCCATAACTGATGGGAATGCCATGCTTCTGACCCTAATAATCAATGGGCTCAAGCCCCATATCTGTAAGTGGGTCCATGTAGGTTATTGCTCCTCCATCAATGACTGTTACAAGGCCATTGTGAAGGCTAACAATCAGGCTTTGATGGGCTTCTGCTGTACTAGTGACGCTCCACCTCAACCTCATGCAACACCTGGCAGTAGCCACAACCAAGTGGGCTGCCATCAGCCCCGCCAGCAGGAGAATGGGATCAAACACCCCCACAAGGGGGAACTCCAGCTAGCACAAATTGAGGACCAGAGAAATGCCTGGGGGTTGTAGTTACGGGAGGTTCTACAACCTCATTTGACCCTTCCTCTCAATCCCTGCTTGCAAAGAATCCCTGTGACTACAGTGTACACAAAGTCAAAACCCTTGACGTCTTCCAGGTCCATAGTGACAGCCCTGTACTTCAAGTAAGTCACTCTTCAAATAAAGTAACCCACTTAGCCTATCCCTTCCGTTTTTGTGGGAATACCCACAAACTATTGGTGGATACCCGGGCCAATCACACTATGGTGGACCAGGCGTTTGCCAACTCCCAACAACTGGACCAAGTGACTAGCAGGCTCAAGGAAGTACAAGTAGCTGACTCCTGTAGAGTTGCAATTACCCATGAGACAGTACCCTTTTCTGTGAGAATGGGGAACATCCAGGTTAAGCTCTCTGGACCAATCATGGCAGGGCTCAGCCACAATGTAATTGCTGGCCTCAACTGGCTTTGGCACAACTGTCCCTACATTGACTGGGATACCTCTATCATCACCCTTAATAGGAATAGAGTGGGCTTCCAGATATACCCTGTGGAAATGAGCAATTTACTGCATGATAATGTGTTTGTTAGGATAAGAGAGACAGGCTTGTACAACTTCAAGGGGGGAAACTAGACTTCAACCAATGTTCAGTCAAAGTTATCCATGCCAAACCATCTGCGGTCCCTTCCTTGGCTGCTTCACCACCACCAACGCTTGCTGCACTCCTTGAGGAGTACAAGGACGTGTTCAGTGAGACACTTGAACAACTACCTCCTTCCCGGGAAATCCAGCACGCTGTACAACTTCAAGGATTATTACCTAAAGCACGACCATTATACTGTCTTACACCAAAGGAAGATGAGACCCTCTGCCAGCACCTTGTGGAAGCGCTTGACAAGGGCTTTATTTGCCCCTTGCTCTCTCCATATGGGGCAGCTGTCTTCTTTGTAGCCAAGAAAGACGGGTCCCTTTGCCTGGTCACAGACTACTGCGCCCTAAATAAAGGTGACAGTCAAGAATAAGTACCCCCTGCTGTTGAATGACAACCTGTTTGAAACACTCACGGGTGCAAAGGTCTTTCGCAAAATTGATCTCACTGCAGGGTACAACCAGGTCTGCATTGCACCAGGGGATGAGGCAAAAACTGCCTTCTGCACATGCTATGGGTTGTTTGAGTGTTGAGTCATGAACTTTGTAATGACCAATGCTCCTTCTACCTTTGCCATGTTGATGAACAAAGCATTTGAGGAACTGATTGGAAAGTGTGTGTTTGTGTACCTTGATAAAATTATTGTCTTCAGTCAAGATCAAACCACGCACCTCCAACACCTCTGTGCTGCCTCAACACCCTTTGGAAAAATCAGCTAAAAGCTAAACCCTCCAAACGTGAGTTCCTCAAGCCAGAACTGTTATTCCTTGGGCACATCATCTCTGCCCAAGGGATAAAGCCCAATCCTGCCAAAATCAAGGCAATCACCAGCATGTCACCCCTCACTGATGTGGGCCAGGTGCAGACATTCTTAGGCATGGTTTGCCTACGTGCGTAAGTTCATTCCCAATTGTGGGGAACTAATTGCACCTCTCACCAAACTTCAAAACACCAAACATTGCTTCCATTGGACCCCTGTCAGAGATCAAGCCTTCAAGACTTTGAAGAAGAGACTTACAACAGCACCTGTACTGCAGTTTCCCAACCAAAACCACCAGTACAAACTCAAGACTGACACCTTTGATAGGGCCATAGGGGGTGTGCTACGGGTAGAAACTGACAATGGTGTTTTCCTCCCTGTGGCATATGAGTCCAGGAAACTTACCAACTTGGAACAAAGTTATCCCATCCACAATAAAGAACTGGCAGCAATTGTGCACTGCGTTGAGAAGTGGCGCTGTTACCTGGAAGGTGCTACCTTCCTACCCCATGTTCTGACGGACCACAAGTCACTTCAGTAATTCAACACACAGTCCCACTTGACACACTGCTAAGCAGGATGGGTTGAGTGTCTATTCCCTTACAAGTTGTGCATTGAGTACAAGCCTGGGAAGAAACTTATCACAGCTGACGCCCTTTTGCAACTCTACGTAGCGTCCATCACTGGGGACAATGGTTTGGACCCCAATTGGCCCATGCTATACCTACGCCCTGAGGCAACTTGCTATGAGGGCCTTAACTCAGTAACCATCTCCAAGTTGAAGGATAACAAGAGCCAGTTCACTACCAATGCTGGTAACGTCTGCATTTGGGCAGAGACAGGTGAGAAGATGCCTTACATTCCCACCACTCATTAAGGTGACACAATATTGCACTACCACTGAACCCTGGGTCACATCAGAGGACGTAACCTCTTTGAAATCATGAAAAAGAAGGTTTGGTGACTGCATATGCGTCAAGACATCTTGGATCTCCTTGAAACATGTGTGCTCTGCAAAAAAATGTCTAAACCTGCATCCCCAAAGTATGTCCTACCCATCAAAGCAATGGAACCCTTCAAACAGTGGGCCTTTGACATTGTGGGACCCCTCCCCAAAGACAGACTGGGAAAGAAATACATTTTCACTGCCATTGACTACTTCACCTGTTGGCCAGTGGCCTGGGCAGCAACTAACCACACCGCCACCACCATCACCATCACTCGCTTCATTGGCAAGGAAATTGTGGCCAGCTTTGGGCGGCCCAAACACCTCATCACAGATGGTGGCCCTGAACTTGTTGGGCATGTCATGAAGGTGTACTGCGCCAAGAATGCACTCCAACAGATAGTCACAACCCCATACCATCCACAAGCCAATGGACGCGTAGAGCACCTAAATGGCTCACTGGTTCAACTGATTGCAAAGCTCTCACAGGAACACCCCAATACTGCATGGACTGAAAACCTGCCTTTCATCTACTTATTTTATGAGGAAGGATTGACAGAGGCACCGGGTTCAGCCCCAGCGCCCTGACCTCTTGGAACGCCTGGCAGTTTGACAGGAGTTGAACAGGGAAAACTACAGTCCAGCATTCCCAACAAGCCTCCCCTAGTAACAACCCCATCCCTAGATTAATGGCGTGCCAAAGCCTGGGAAATCAAACACAAGCAAATTGAAGGAGGGACAAAGCACCTCAAAGCTAGATACGCTGTAAGTGATCCCATCTACACCCTCAACCCCAACTCAACCAAATTAGAACCCAATCACCTAGGACCCTTCAAGATAGCCGCAGTCTATGACAACCACACCTATCAACTCAAAGATGCCCAAGGGAATACCAAGAAGCTCCACCATGATTGCTTGCGCCCCTGCCGCGCCATCCCCACACAAAGGTTGTTTGTGCAGACCTTCCCATATCTTCTGCAGACTCTGATCCTGGTGTCTGACAACAAGCAGGTGGCAAGGGGGTGTTGCAACCAAGTTTTCAGACTTTTCTGCTAACTTATCTTACAATACACAAGGGGCGCCTCAATGAGTCACCCCTTGACGTGTCTAACAACATGAACCAATCTGATGGCAATGTCAAATGGCGGGCACTTCCTCCTAATTAGGAGCGCTACCAATTCAACCTGCTGATCCCCACACAAGTTATTCCTTGGCTTCAATTCTTACATGGAACTTCCCACTATGCCACCCCCTTGTAGCCTTGTGGTTTTCCCCACATGGTATATTAATCACAATATTCTACAATAAACAATACCTTATTATATTCACTCTTGTCCTTTCTATTGTACTGTTGTCTTCCCAAACTCAAATACTGAATCCTCATTGGTTCAGTTGCAACATTGGCTAATAACTATACAACGTATAATCATCAATTAATATAATAAAATAATACTATACAGCGTAAAATCACTACACATTGGAATGATAATCTGTGATAATATAGTGTATAATTGTTGCATCTATAATAATAAACTAACAATTATATGGCGTATAACTGCAATATCTATTGTAATAAACTAATGATTGTACGGCGTATAATTACTACACTAATATCATAAAGGCCAATTTATAATACAGTGTTTAACTGACAAAGATATGTGTGCAATTATTAGCCTGATAATTTGTGGTCAATCAGCCTAATCTCACAGCAAGTTTGAATTAAAACAGCCTGTTTTTTTATCTATTTTTCAATTAAATGATCTAGTTAATTTTTTAAGCAAAATGAAAACAAATTCAACCAAGTTGTAAAGCTGCCTTGCCATTCTAGCTCCACCAACCTACTTGGTCTTTAATAAAATTTGTCTGATTCAAAAAATATTTTAATTTTTATTGTTTATCTTTGTAGCCTCTGCTCAAGCACTCTTTTATCATTGACTCATAATGACTCTGTTTAGATAGAAATTAGTCCTGTCACATATTTTGGAGTTCATAATCAAGTTTAAATATATATCTAGGCTTAGCCCTAACAGCTTCACTATAAATAAAGCTGTGCAATGATAATTTAAAAAAAGGTAAGTGGGAAGTTTATTTCCAGTCTGGGTGAAGAACAGTATAGAATCTCAGATAGCTATTGAATCATGGTGACTGAATTCACCTCTTAGTCTCTGTACAAGTATTTTTATGCAGGAGGAATGGCTTGCTTAAGCACTCCTCTGCTTTTTTTCTATCATGGATAGTTCTATCTTGACCAGAATTGCCTGTCTGCACAAAGTCAAGAACCAAGGAGCTCAAACTAAAAAAGAGCCCTTAAAACATGCTGATGTCAAAGAAGCTACTGATTGCAATTAATTTGTGACTAAACATGTGAATATTTCAACAAAAGTTAAACAAGCCATTTAAAGCCCCAGAATGTGGAAATCAGGTAACTTGGTGTTTTTTGACCCAAAAATCAAAAGTATGGTGTCATAATTTTTTGGTAATTACAGATGTCATGATTGTATAAACTCTCCCTCATGATACAAGCATTCAATCATAAACACCCATATGAGCTGGGTTAGAGTTCAGAGCTACCCCAGTAGTTCAATAAAACCATAAGTATTTTAAAACAGCAAATTTTAATTTTTGGCCAAAAAACTCCATAAAAATGGAGCTACTTTTAATTTCAAAAATGCAGGGTTAATTACTGGCAAATTTCCATGCAAAAGGTTCTGTGACCCTCAATTCAACTTATCCATGACTTTTAGCCAAATGCTTAAGTCAAGTTGAGTTATACTAAATTGAGCAATAGAACCAGTGACAATTCCAGCCCAGTGAAATGCTCAATTTGGCGCTTCACTATGTTGCAAGGATCACACCACCCCCTGTCTAATCCAACTGATTGATTGGGTCAATCTTTTTTCTTCTATAATGATTAAATCCAACTATACAATAGTTTTCAAACCTATTGAGATAAACATACATTAGTCAGTTTAGAACTCATGAACTCAGTCTAAAAACAAAAACAAAGTGGATCCAAATCTATTGTAATTTAATATAGATTCCTTAATTTTTTATTTTGTTTTTAGAATGAGTTCATGCATTCTAAACTGACTAATATACATTTATCTCAACAGATTTGAAAACTACCGTATAATTTATATATCTAAATAAAAAATTATCTAGTTTTTAATCCTTTTTTCACATGTAACTCTGATAATATAGCAAAGTTACAACATTGGTAGAACAGATTGTTTCCCCATCCTACCTTTATTTTCAAAATTTCTCTTGTTGCCTGTACTTGTTGCAGTCAACAAATATACAAAATATTTATGTCCAGGCTCCCCTTGAATTGGACGCCCTACATGCCAGGAACTGATATACCAGAAGGACATTTCCTTTACCAAAATATGTTAATTCTGTTTCCTTCCTTCAGTGCCTTGTCAGCCCAAGGGTTCTTTCAGGCCCCCTCTTCTATCCCTCAAACCAATGATGAGAGCATCATGCCTTCTCACACAGCTCAGCAACTTTGTAGTATGGCCTTGGAGTTGTTTGCAGAAGCCAACAACAACAACACCACAGAAAAATCTGGTCTTCCCAGAACAATTTGATACATATGGAGTGCCTAAACCACTTCTGGATTGCAGATATCTCCATTTTCTGAACCACAATGCAGGTAATTGGTGTGACAAGTGGCACAAAAACCATACAGAGAAGGACTGGGAGAACTTCAAGCAAGACTTCTTGGCTAGGTTTGTAACAAAAGATACTGCTCTAGTGATTATTGGCCAAGTGAAGAACTTAAAACAAACTGATATGGTGAAAGAGATAACAAAAGCCTACAAAGAACTGCACCTATGTGCACCTTCAAAAATGGGGTTTGATACTTCTGCAACACACTTTATGTACTATGATGCCCATAAGCCCCACATCATGAGAAACATCAACTTAGACCAAGTGACTAACCTCCAAAGCCTGTACCACAAAGTGGAAAAAGCAGAAAAAACGTCCAGCACACTATAAAAGGTAAAAACTGGGAAGAGAGAAAGACCCAAAGACTCTCACCCCCAGGATGTCCCAGCCTCCCTCCAACTGGCAACAACAACAAGCCTCAGACAATCAATGTTAATAAAAACGGGAACAATGACTAGTCTAATAATACCTATTTCAGAGTCACTACCACCCAGGGCAAACAGGATGAGGGAAAAGACCAGGGAAAGCAATAAGAAAGCCAAGCTCTTCCCAACAATCATCAGCCTTGTCAAACAAGGAGTATTAACCTGAAGATATAGACTGGTGCCCTATGATTCAGGTCCCTTCAGGAGACCTAGTACTCTACACCATTGTCAGACTTCCCAATAAACTGCTGTCTTACCCTTTCTGTTTTCAAAGTTACACAGGTTCAGAACTCCTGGACTCTGGCACAGATTGTACCCTAGTCAATAGCAACTTTGTGAGCAGGTTCAAACTAGCCAATAATTCTTCATAGATTAAGAACATAGTTTTAGCTGATGAACACCACATTGCTGTTACTGGAGAAACTGCCCCTTTTCCATCACAATAGAGAGCCTGCACTTCACCATCCAAGGACCCAACATTGAATTCTCTTGATTTGATGTGGTGCTAGCCTGAAATGGCTACAAAAGAACAACTCTCACATGGACTGGGCCACCTCTGTGCTGACCATCAAGAAAAAAGGAGCCAACCACCAAATTTACCCCAACACAGTTGAACAGCTTCTTTGGGACCATGTATTTTTGTGAATTACAGAAACCCAAGAAGAGATAGACAATCTCAAAGTAATTAACTGGGACTCCTGCCAGTACAATGTCATACAATTTAAGGACTAACAAGATAATGCCACTTCCCAGGATCAGGAAATAGTGGCCCAACATCCAGATATCTTTAAGGAAGCCCTTACATGACTGACACTAAAGAAACACATACAGCTCACTATCCAACTCAAGGGTAAAGTTCCCAAGGAACTCCCTATGTACTGTCTCACACCAAATGAGGACAATGTGCACCGTGCCTACCTTAAAGAGCTCTGGAAAAGGGCCTCCTCAGACCATCACAATCCCTCTTTGGGGCCTCCATATTCTTTGTGGAAAAAAAGGATGGGCCCCTGAGACTGGTTATGGAATACAGGGCCCTGAACAGTCCTTATAAGAAACCACTATTCATTCCTACTCATTGACAATCTTTTTGGTGCGCTGGGTAATACAAAAGTATTATCTAAGATTTACTTGACAGCTGGATACAACCATATCCAAAGCAAAGGGGAATATATCCCCAAAACCACTTTCTGTCTAAATGTTGATAATATTAGTGTATTGTGCTTAATTTTGGAATGATCAATGTACCATCAATCTTTGTAACATTCATGAATAAGGTGTTTATTCCTCACATCAGGAAGCATGTCCTAGTATACTTAGATGACATTGTTGTCTATAGCACAACCTTAGAGAAACATCATAAGAGCTTATAAGCAGTATTTGTCACCTTGGCACAACACAAACTGCTAGCTAATCCATAAAAATTCAGTTTTATTGCAAGCAGCTACCCTTTTTAGGACATGTGGTATCTAATGATGGCATTAAACTCAATGCACAGAAAATCCCAGCCATCTTTCAGATGTCTCTCCCTAAAGAAAAAGAGGAACTCAGGACATTCCTGGGTATGATAGCCTATGTGCACCAGTTCATTCCCAACTGCAGTGTGATAACAGCCCCTGTTGCATTATTGAATGGATCAGCCAAAACATAGTCTGTTTATGTTAAAGGCAATAAAACAATTGCCTAATTGACTACTTGTTTTGCCGTGTTTGCTATTCTATGCCTGTAAACTTGTTTAATTGTGCCTAAAAAGCGCCATTTGAATCAAAGGCTTATTGCACATAGAGCTCAGTCTTTACTTCCGCGGCTAATAATAGATTTGTAGCATTTAATAGCCACTTTCTTCCATTTAGCAAGGTGCGTAAAAACCAATTGTTTTTGCGGCCAAGTACTTTATAATGCCACTTCTCCACTGTCTCTATATTGCAGATTATTCTTTTGGTGCCTCTTTCTCTTGGCAATGTTTCCCCTGCCCCCACTATATAACCATCTAAAATATCAAATAAAGAACCATTTTTGTCTTATTTACTTTTATTCTTCTGTCTTAACCAAGGTTGTCACTATACCAGCTACAGGTATAGTATTAAAAAAAGTAGTAGACTAACATATCATAGAATTCAGCACCCAAGATGCATATTTTATTCAGACCCCTGTATGTCATCACTGGAATCAAACCCAAGTTTTTCTAGACTCCCCAGAAAGACCTTTGCTTCTGCTGCCTTAAGAAGTTAGTGACATCACCCATTATGCAGTACACTAGGAGAGACAGAGACCACCAGATAAAAAATAGCACCTCAGATGCCTCCATAAGGAGTGTACTCCAAATCAAGACAGACTCTGATTTATTCCTGCCAGTGGCATAAAATTTCTGCAAGTTAACAGACAGCAAGTGTTGTTAACCCATCCAAAACAAGAAACTCCTTGTTATTGTACACTTCCTAGTTAAATGGCGCTGTTACCTCAAGAGACAGTAAGAGTTTACAGCTCTCACAGACCCCAGGTCCCTTATCTATTTCAAGACCTAAGCAAATATCTCTTGTTGACAAGCACACTGGATGGTGTTCCTTTAGAGACTCAACATGAACATCCAGTATAAGCCTGGACCCAAATTAGTTACTGCTGGTGTACTATCATAGCTCATGTACAAGCCTCTAGAAAAAATTAATTGTACCCTGATTAGCCTCTCCTTGTATTACAAACCAAGGACAAATACTTTCCCCTAGGTAACACAGACATAAAGCGTGATACAGTCAATAAGAACAAGTATTTTTTTACCAACATCTATGGGACTTTACACCGTAAGATGCCAGACAGGGTAATCATCCCCTAAGTTTCCAAGCATCAAAGAGTAGACACAATATTATGTTATCACAGAGACCTTGGACATAACAGGAGCAAGAACCTATAAAAGCTCTTAAAACATAAAATATAGTAGCCTATCTTATACAGGACATCCAAAAAGTATTTGAACAATGTGAGGGTTGCAAAAAGGTTTGCTGAGAGCAGCATGCTCCCAAGTCAACACCACTCATTAAAACACAGTTGCCTTCCAAGTTATGGGCACTAGACATTGTAGGCCTCATGTCAGGTAAGGGGAATTTCAAGATTTACATAATCCTCACCATTTACTATGCTACATGATAGCCAGTGACACAGGCTGTCAAAGCCCACACTAGTAACAATTTTCACAGATTCATAGACAAGGAAATCATCAGCAATTTTGAAAAGCCATAATTGTTGAGTACAGATGGAGGCAAAGAATTAACCTCTAAAAACATCAATGCATACCTCGCCATGAAGGATGTGAAACATAAAGTGATAATATCCTACCACCCACAGACTAGTGGCAGAGTCAAGAAATTAAATGGCAGCTTTTTGAAAGTCATTGCCAAACTCAATGCCAGGAAACCTGAGGATTGGCCCAAACAGCTAGCAACTGCTCTCCTTATGTGCCATACCCAAGTGAACAGATTCACTGGAAAGAGTCCTTTCAAACTATTTTGTGGCACACAGCCAAACATTTTTAAAGCCCTCACAAGGTCAAATATTAAAAAAAACAAGGTTCTACCCAGATTAGACCTCCCAACTCTGCATCAAAAATAGTCAAGCAGACAGAGAGGGAAAAATGACAAGATATGTTTGTCCCCCTGAAAGACAGATATGAATTTGGTGACAAGGTCTTGATAATGAACACAGACAAGAGTAGACTACAACCAAAGAAAGTAGGCCCTATCATTATTCTAAAGGTAAACAACAACAATAATTACCTGGTACAAGGCTTGGGTAAAAGAAAGCAAGAGAAATCCTGCACCATGACAAACTCTACCCTCACAAGGCCTATCAAAAGCTGTCAAGGTTGCTGTGTTCTGAGGTGCAGCACAGACACACAATGAGGAATCCTAACCTTAGGATTGGATTTTTAAAAAGTCTCAGTTAGTTGGCAGGGAAGGTTATTGGATTACCTTGTGGCCCTGAATGATTAATCTCTACTAATTGTGGCTAGAGGGAGGCGTCAAAGTACTTGAAAACACAAAGACAGAAATGTGAATAGAACATAAATTTTATTGGGAAATAGGAATTGAAATATATATTGTTTAGCAGTACCATAAAACACTACTAGGACAGTAGGATCACTTGCTACAAGCATGAGTGGGGAAAGTGAGCTGTGAAGAATCAGGAAACCAAACAATTGAATTCTCCAGTTTGGAAACAGACTCATTTTGAGGAGCAAAATCAAAGGATTTGTTCTCAAAATAACCCAAAATAGACAAAATAAAAACATTATAAATGGAGGAATTCACAACATTTCCCCTCTAGATTGGCCTTAGTGGATAGTAATTGCAGAGGAACTTGGCGTGCACTTGGGCAAACAGACAACCACTGGAGAGGAGTTTCACAGTATACTCTGACCTGTGTTTGAAGGTTACTTCTAAAGGCTCAACCCACAACGTATCTAGCTTCTGGGCACGTCTTCCTACTCTATGTTGATAATAGAGAACATGGTCTCCAATGCTAAACTCAGACAAGGGAGAACGTCCAGCATTTTCAGGAGAGAGCTAAAGCATTTTGGTCTTATATGCAGAGGTATACAAAGAGGCCTGTATGTCAATTATGTGGTTAAACAAATTCTTGATGTGGGCATCAGGATCCAGTGCTTTGTCAGAGGAGAGTAGGGGCCCTCCAAAAGTGACAGAGTGGTGGCCTTGCGCCCATACGGCATAGCAACAGGGGAATACCCCTGACACAATGCTTACTAAGACAATAGGCAAAGAGAGCAGGGGGTAAGTATAGATCCCAGTTAGCAGTGTCAGAGTATGTGAGTTTCCTCATGATAGAAACCAAGGTCAATTTAGCACGCTCTACAGTCCCATTAGTGGAAGTATTGTAGGGAGCTGAGAAGAATTGATGAGACCCCAAAGCCTCAACAACAGAAGTTGCTAACTTTGTATTGAAGTTAGTTCCATTGTCTGACAATAACACTTAAAGGCAACCATGGCAATAGAACACATCTTGCAATAGGAAGGCGGCATTTGTCTTGGAAGTAATGTACTTATTAGGTCAAGCTTCCACCCATTTGCTGAAATAATCAACAGCAATCAGGATGAAGTGGCAATCTGAGCAAGAGCGGGGTAGAGGCCCTACAGCGTCAATACTGACAGTGTGAAAGGCGTGTTGAGGGGGGACTATCTTGAACTTGTGAGAGGCAGCTCAAGGTTGCTGGAGATGGCATTTATGGCAACTAGAAATGACATCTGGAATTAGCAGGCAAAGGTTCTCACAGAAATAGTTTTTCTGGAGCCATTCATAGGTCTTGGCAATGCCTCCATGTCCAGTCTTCTTATGAGCTTGAAGCACCAATGAAAAGCAGAGGCTAGAGCGTACACATGGCAGGTATTGATCATGCACCTTTTTGAAGAGCTGCTTATTGCAAATGAGAGTTTTCTCAGATAACTTAGACAGAGAAGTTCAAATCTCTTCATTCTTGCTCTCCCAGTAAGAAGGATATCCAATTAGCTCATATAATTGATCAGCTTCTGCAGGGTGTAGAGCAAGGATAGGCATTCAGGACAATCCATCAGAGTTTTGGTGTTGGATCCTGGGATAATATAGCACTATGAAGTCATAACCCTGCAGGCAAAGGGCCCATCTAGCTAGTTGTTCTTCTGGTTATTTGAGCTGTTGTAACCACTTGAGCAAAGCGTGGTCAGTGACCACAGTGAAAGGGGTGCCATACACAAAATGGCGGAACTGTTTGACTGCATGCAGTACAACAAGGCATTCTTTCTCAGTGACACTATAGTTCTTCTCATGTTTGTTGAGGACACAAGAAGGATACACTACAGGGTGATCCACTCCCTTTTTATCTAGTTGAACCAGGATGGCCCCAATAGCTAGGTTTCTAGCATCTGTGTAGAGGATGAATTCCTTATCATAGTCAGGATACACCAAGATGGGAGCCTCTTTGAGTTTTTTTTAAGAATCTCAAAGGCCTGTTGTTGACCACCAGTCCATTTGAAGGGGACATTGAGTAAAAGTTGAACCAAAGGTTTGCTTGTGTTAGCAAAGTCAGGGATAAACTGTCTGCAGCAACCCATCATGCCCAGAAAGACATGTAATTCTCGCATATTGTTAGGTGAAAGAATTTTGTTGATGTCCTCAACTTTCTTGGTCATAGGAAAAATCCCAGTCCAGGTTACTTCATGGCCCAACTATTCAAGATGTTCCTTGAAGAAAGCAAACTTAGATGGTTTCATTTTGAGGCCAGCCTCTCAAATTTTTAGAAACACTTCCTTTAGATGGGCCAGGTGATCAGTAAAAGTAGCAATGAAGACTTTTATATAATCCAAATATAATAGGACACATGAAAGCTTCAAATTGCAAATATGTAATTCATGACCTGTTGGAAGGTAGCAGGGGCATTGCATAGTACTTGTGGCATACAGATAGGCTAAAACAGACCTTCAGAAGTAATAAGCACAGCTTTTTGCCTATCTTCAGGGGAGAGGTTGGCTTGCCAGTAACCAGAAGCCAAGTCCATAGCTGAGAAGAACTTGGAGCCTCCAAGGCGGCAGAGAGTATCATTGATAAGCAGCAAGGGGTAAGAATCCTTCTTGGTTAAGGAGTTTAATTAGCAATAGTCTATCACAATACGGTGACCACCATCTTTCTTCTTCAGTATGAGCAAAGGGAAGTCCCATGGACTTTGGGAAGGAGGAAGTAACCCAGCGTCTAGTAGCTGTTTGAGTTCATTAGACACTTGATAGTCTTCTATCCAACTACAGCGGTAAGTTTTAGCTTGGAAGGGGGGAGAATCACCAGTATCAATTTTGTGAATAACTCCTTTATCTAGATCATAATCAGTGCTCTATTTAGAAAAGATATCTAAAAACTGATCTAGCAGGTAAAGTACCTCTTTCTGTTAGACTGGAGACAGTTGTGGGAAGTCCTGAGCAGTAAACAGAGATAGGACCTGTGGCTCAACTTCAGGTAAATTGAAGTCCTGAAAGGTACCAAAGGGATGTAGCAATAGCACATCAGGAGCATTCAACAACTTGCCATAGCCAACAAACTGTCATCTAGACACATGTATGAGGAGGGCGGTTAAGTTAGCAACCAGCAATCAAACAGGGTCCTTATGAGAGACGTCCAAGATTCCTGGACAGAGATAGAGCTTGTTGCGTCCTAGTGAGGGAGGAGAGTATAGCTCTAGAAATGTACACTAAGGTAGCTTGTATGATATTTGGGAGTCCAGGATATATTGAGATCCAGGAGGGATAGTCACTGTGGAAGTATCCAGGAGAGAAATCCCCTCAGACGCAGGGCAAGCCATGAGAGGACACTTCATGTTAGATGAGTAGGTACAGTACTTCAGAGTGAAGACACCAGTAGGGTACTCTAAGGCACACGTCTTGAGGCATTTTCCCAGAACTTTGACAGGCTCCTCAAAGATTAAAGGGACTTAATACCCTAAAATAGAGAGATAGTTGTCTTTTAAGTTGATGATCCCATTGGAATCTATAAGGAATTAGGTACCAACTAGAATATTGTAACTCTCATTCTCCAAGACTACCACAGGCGCAGCCAGGAGTAACTTGCTAAACCACATAGGGAGAGCGGAATATGCTCCTATAGAAAAAGTCATGGAAAAACCAACTGTACCATAAAACTGGTGGTAATTAAGGTCAGGAGTAAGTTTAAGCTTCTTCACAAGCTTTGAGGAGATGACATTAACAGGAGATCCTGAGTCCAAGACAGCCTTGATCTTCACCTTTTGGATGAATATCTCTGCACAAGTAGTAGTACATCTAAAGGGTAGGAGGACTGCCAGGATATCTTGAGCTTCTTCTAGTTCTTTGTCCCACTTTTTGATCATGCAACTTAAACCTGGGAGCTCCTTGTAGACAGTCTGAAGAGGAAGCAAGACTAAAATATTTTTGAAGACAGCATCAGCTACTTCAGCAGCTTCTTCAGAAGATTTCACAAGCACAGGAGACCTCTTTGCTTATGTGAGGTAGGGACAAAAGATAATCTCCTTGGCTTCAGGCAGAGGCTTGGAAGTTGTGGTAGTTTTCCCAGAGTGTAGCTTATAAGGGACCCCAATGGTTTTGGGAACTTCTATAACTGAATATCCATAGGCATTGGAATCATCAATGCCTGAATCATTCATGTCTGAATTTTCAGAAATATCATGGAATAATAGCAGAATAAGAGGAGCCTCAGAGTTAGTGTGATCAGAGTCTGCTACAGATGGAGTAATTGTAGGAGACTGGGAAGGATTGTCAACCAAGAGTGTCTCCACCTCTAGGTTGATTGCTCTTTTTCTGCCTGGTCCTTGGGATTGGCACTCTCAGCTCAAGGGTTGGTACAGACTTGATAGTGGTGACCTATCTGGCCACAGTTGTGGCAACCTTGAAGTCTGGGAGAATTTTGAGAGTTCATAGTGAGGATGCAAGGGCCATGGGAAGAAGAACCATAGTTAGAGGCTTCTTGGTTCTCACGCACATCAGCTCCAGAGTGAGTTAGATGCATGTCCTGCAACAGTGTCTTTATGCTCTTCATAGATGAGAGCATGGCCTTGTGAGCTTTAAAATGAAGGCACAGAAGTTGATTGACTTTCAGAGCTTGAGTGCAAGCCATTTAAGCTTCATGAGCCATCAAATGTCTGCTTGTTATCAGTTGCTGTCCTTCCATGTATAATCTATCTGCAAATTCAGCTAGAGTCTCCTTAGGTTTGAAAGCAAAGTGCATGAAAATGTCTTCTTTCACTTTCAAACTAAGGTTGCCACCAAACTCATCAATCAAAAGATGTTTCATCTCTTCCCAAGTCTCAATTGTGGGCAGCTCCAGCACTACCACCTCCTGGCAGGTTGTGTGCAAGCAGGTTAGAATGAGCTCTTTTTTAACCTCATCAGAGGCCCTTCACATGGCTGTTTTGTAGATGTTCAGGAATGTTGTAATAGTGGATGTTTTAGGGTCAAAGTCTTGTTTGAAGGTAGGTTTGGAGTGTGCTTTGGGAGTAGGGCCACCATTATTGCTATCAAGCACATTTATACACAGGGAGAATTCAGCTTCTGATTTCAAAGGGGACTGTTGTACCCACAGCTGGCAGACACTTTCTTCAATATTGGTTAAAGTTTTGGAGGCGCAGGTACCCACAGTGTTGACCAGGTCAGTCTGCTTTTTGGTAACAACTAACTGTTGACCCTGCATGGTTACCACAGTAGAAAGCTCAGCCAACCAAGAGGTCAAAGAAAGTCCCACAGAGAGGCAAATATGTTGTTTACAGAGTTGATCAACTCAATCATTTCTTTAACATCCTTGTCAAGACTGGAGTGATCCTGCTTCATATGGTCCACTTCATTGGCTAGAGCAATCAACTCCCTAGATCATTAGATTTAGGGTCTCCTGGCAGTCCAGGGCAGCAATCATCTCCGGTGATGACCTCAACTGGGCTAGCAACAGTCACCAAAATCTAGTGTAGAGCAGCAACTTCTTGCTGTAGCTCAGCAACTTGTGTTGTCAAAGCAAGCACCTGAGGGTCAGGCTGGGGAGTGTCTGCTGGGCGTCCTTGACTAAAAGTGGACGTACAAAGCTCTAAAATAGCGTCCCATAACTTCTGTTCTCTATTCATGAGGTCATCAGATGGGGGAGAAGGAGGAACATCTGGCTTGGTTGTAGACAACTTATTTACTTGAGCTTGAAGCTTGGCAATGGCGGCAGCTGTAGTAGTCCTCTCTTAATCAAACTCTTCATTGAGATTTTGAAGACCTCTAGCAGCAAGTTCCACTACCTGTTGCAATTGGTTGAAGAATTAAGTACTAAACACATTGAGCTGTTACACAAGTTGTTTGAAATCAGAGAGGTAGGCATTCAGGGTGGAGTCTACTTGAGTTCTCCAAGGTTGTTCTAACTGGTGAAACTCATGAAGACGTTCCCTAACGTACTTGGGGATGGACTGGCGCATTTTCTCTATGGAAGTAACCAAGCAAGCCTGGGAGGTAATAGAGTCACGTTGGTTATCAGACACCAAGGAAAACAGGGAGTGAATCCACTGCTGGTAAGTAGCAAACTGATCCCAGTGATTAGTGACAGCAGCTTTAAGAGACAAAATCTCTTGGATGTGAAGCCCCAACATCATTTGGTAATGGGCTAAGGTGGGTTGTATGAAGGAGGACAATAGATTTTCAGCTGAACCAGCTGCTGCAAGGAGATGTTGTGAAAACTGTAGGGTAACAATCATCTTGTAGTATTCTGCTTTATTGAACTGTAACTGAAGGCAAGGGATAGCCCCATCACAAGCTATTCCAAGGGCAATAGCCATGACTTGTTCTAAGTTGAGAGTACCCATGGGTTAAGCTACTGGACAGAGACCATTTCCAAGGTTAAATACAATGAGGATAATAGGTGGGTCTAAGATGCCTTCCTTAATAGGAATTCTGGTGATTTCAGGTGAAGATGGCTATTGTATAGGAGGAGGTGATGGACCTGAAAATGTGGTGGCAAAAGGGATAACCAAGGGGCTTACAGCTCCTGTAGTGAGCACCATTTTTGTTGAGTTTTGAGGTACAGCACAGATACACAACGGGGAACACTAACCTTAGGATTGGATTCATACTAAGTCTTGGTTAGAATGGCAGGGAAGGCTATTGGATTACCTTGTGGCCCTGAATGATTAATCTCTACTAGTTGTGGCTAGAGAGAGGTGTCAAAGTACTTGGAAACACAAATACAGAAATGTGAATAGAACTTAAGTTTTATTGGAAATAAGGAATTGAAATATATATTGTTTAGCAATACTACAAAACAATACTAGGACAGTAGGATCACTTTCCACAAGCATGAGTGGGGCAAGTGAGTTGCTCAGAATCAGGAAACCAAACAATTAAATTCCCCAGTTTGGAAACAGACATATTTCAAGGAGAAAAAGCAAAAGCAAGAGGTTTGTCATTAAAATCACCCAACAAAGGCAAAATTAAAACAGTTGAATAGCGGCATTCACAACAAAGGTTAAGTAGAGTGAGAGCTTGCTGTAGTCAATCAAATGGGTTATGTACATCCAAATAAGGATGACATTATCAATAAGGAGAAGACAGTGTGAATTTACTCTGAAATATCCACCTTTTAAGAGATAATACAAAAAGTAACAAAAGATGATTATGCACAGATACAATAGGGAGACTTTAATTTGGCTCAGGTTCAGAGAATCAGCTGCATAGATGTTTTCACACTCAGTTTTGTGGATTTCAAGAATCATTTTATCAGGAGAAGAAAGATTTCAAGGAGATTGCAAATATGAGAGTTTATAATCTATTAATATGGTTATTACAAATATGATTGGCAAATATTAAAATAAGTGAATCATGAAGCAAGATACTTATTGACAATAAAATATCAAGCTACTAGAGTAGTTTTTTTAAAAAATGAATGTTACTTAAGGCTCTTGGGTACATCTTGATGAGGTGAATCCCTTGCATGTAATATTTAGTCAGCTTATAGACACCACTAATGGTAGTTCTGTAAGCTTTTAACTGACCTCCTTGGAGATCATTATTTGAAAGCCAAATTATCAGTTTATAAAAAATTGAGTGCAGGGCATCAGCACCTCTCTCAGTCTCTATTTTTTGTGCCATTGCCCACTTGCAATTAATTGTTAGATTTAAATCTACAATTGCTGCAAGCAGGCAGGGGTTTGGGGCAGGTTTTCCTGGGTGGCAGCACTTTGGCAGGTCCACACCCAGGAAGACTAATTCTGTGAAAAAAATAATGCAATGCCATCATCCCAGCAACCAAACAACAGCTAGTACAGTACAGCGCCTGAGCCCCTGACAACTTTCTGGCAGACCTCCCCACAGAGAAGGACAACCTTTATCCAGGAGATGTCAAAACAACAGGGTTGACCCCTTGTAAGGTTCCACATAAGAGGTTCTGTGACCCCCAATCCAACTTTCCCATGACCCTGTTGAGGGTCTGGATGTACAAGCATTCTGGCTACCGCCAATCTACTTAACATCCAGCCATTGCCCGATTTAGTTCCCTTCCAATATACGTTCAACATACCAAGAATGGTAACCAAGCAATATCACCTGACAATCCAAGTATCCAGTGGCTCAAACCCATCCTGCACATTACCAACCCCTAGGTTTGACTCAACTAAATCCCCGCCACAGTCAAGTCTATATAAGTCTAAAGTATTATCCAATAAAATAAACTTCTCTTCTTTCTTAATTCCATATTTGAAGCTTCCCCAAAAGGCGCTCCTTATCACTGGTAGCAGCTACGGTTTTTTGGCCACGCCCATGAAAGAAAAAAATGACTGACCAAAACCTGCCTACCTTTGCTCATGTACTCAACCAGGCCACGTCCCAGGAGACCTGGAAAACGTACTTCCGCGCCCATGACATTGACAAAGATATACCTAGTGGATGCACTGTATTTGAAGTTATGGTCATGCCTAAAGCATGTGCCAAGATAATTCAATACAGTTGCTCTCTTCAACCACAAACAAACACACAACCACCTATCACAGGTGAAGTTACCAACACCAAATACATTGGTATCAACAAGTTCTTTGGTAAAAACAAAGAAAATGTCATCAACTGGATAGACCACTCAGCTGCTAAACTCTGCGCCAGCTGCATCCCCCACAAGAAATGGGTCCAGGAAGCCAGCAAGTGCCTATATGAGGCTGCAGCTAACTGGTTTGCCACCTGGGTTGGATCACAAACTGATGACCAGCTTTACAACTGGGAAGAGTTCAAATTGAACATCACCCACAATTTCTGTGCCACCAAATCCCTCCAAGATATTGCAATACAGCTCAGTAATCTTCTTCAAAAGACCACTATCACAGCTTACGTCAATGAATTCAAGAAATACACTGCAAAATCCAAAACCCAGAACAAGCTGATAATTTACATACCAGAGCATCATTCATCAAAAGAATGAAACCATCTGTCTCTGCCCTCATCTGTCCAGAGGCCAACACCTCCATGCCCGCACTCATTGCAGAAGCCAAACACGCGGAAAAATGCGCAAACATGGAATATGCTGCACGCAACGGCAATTTCTCCTCAAACAGCAATGGCAGAGAAAACTTCAATGACAATAAACGCCAGAAAATCTATCATAACAACAGCAACTCCAATTGCAACAATGGCAATTGCAGCCAAAGCGCAAACTGCTCCCGTCCCAAGAAAGAGGACACCGCCAAAGTTAACAATGCTGAAGTAGCAACCCACTATGAATCTGACCCCACGTTCTCTGACCTTGAAGGTCTCAAAACAGAGGAACAGGGAAAAGAGGAAGGGGAACAGGCTTAAGTGCCCCTGTCTCCCCTCAACTTGACAAGAAACTGTACCAAGGCACAAACTTTGCTGCTCGCATCCCACGTGTCCCACAATCCTCCATTTTTATGAACTTAAAAATTAAAGATTACTCACAACTTCTTGTCTACCCATGCACTTATAAATCTCATACACATAAAATTTTATTTGACTCTGGTGCACAACACACCATGGTTATCAAACCTTTTGTAACCAATTACAAAATACCAGTTGTCAAATCCAACTTCAAATACACCAGAATGGCAGATAAATCAAAGGTTCTACTCAAAGGCATAAAAACTCCCTTCATAATCAACCTCCAAGGCATACAAACGTCCATCAAAGGACTTTTAATGAGCAACATAAACTAAAACATTGTAGCAGGCATGGACTGGTTCACCTGAGTGAACCCCAGTGTATGTTGGAAAACAAAACCATGACCATCAAACGCAACGGAGTTAATTTTAACATCCTCAAAGAACCCTTTGACCTCATTCTAAGAGACACAGTATTTGCCCAGGTCATAAACCAAGATGAATCAGAACATCTAACCAAAGATAGTACCCTCCACATAATGAGGTACACTGAATTCAATAACATGCAAACAACCAAGATCCAATGCCCAGAACTTGTGGCACTCCTAAATGAATACACCCATGTATTCAAGGAAGAGCTCACAGAGTTACCCCCCAAACGGGAGGTCAAACATGGCATCAACTTATGTAAAGCCATGCCCAAACTTGCACCCCTCTACAGACTCTCTCCCATGAAGACCCAAACCCTAAAAACACACATTGAGGACAACCTAGCCAAAGGATTCATTCGCCCATCTGAATCCCCATGGGGGCAGCAGTGTTCTTTGTAAAGAAAAGGGAAGGCACTCTTTGTCTAGTAACTGACTACAGAGTACTTAATGCAAGCACAGTGAAGAATAAATACCCTCTTCCGCTTATAGAAGATCTGCTTGCAAGACTCTCAGGAGCCAATTTTTCTCCAAAATTGACCTCACCTCAGGTTTCAACCAAGTTGAAGTAAAGGAAAAGGACATACCAAAAACTGCGTTCTGTACACAATTTGGATCCTTTGAGTGTAGGGTAATGAACTTTGGGATGACCAATGCTCCCGCAACTTTTTTTCACCATGATAAACCAAGCACTAAACGGTCTCTCAAATACATTATGCTACCTCAACAATATCATCATATTCTCAAAAACAAAAAGGGAACACCTCACACATGTCTGCACACACTCAATTGACTTGCAAAGCACAAACTTTACGCAAAACCAAGTAAGTGCCAATTTATGGAAAAGGAACTCCTGTTCTTGGGCCACATTGTCTCTGACAGTGGCATCAAAGCAGATCCAGACAAAATAAAAGCCATAAATAACATGCAATGCCACACCTCTGTTAAACAAGTTAGATGCTTTCTCAGAATGGTAGCTTACCTAAGGAAATACATCAAAGACTGCAGGAAACTAACTGCACCAATCAATGACTTAACCAAGGGTAATGCCAAAAAGAAATTCATCTGGACACCAGAATGTGACAAGAATTTCCAATTATTAAAACAAGCTTTTATTGAAGCATCAATCTTGCAATACCCTAATAACAACAGGTGCTACAAGCTTGAGTCAGATGCCAGTGACACCGCCATTGGCACAGTCCTACGCATCTGCCAGCCAGGGCAGCAAGACTTCCTGCCAGTATGTTATGAAAGTAGAAAACTAATCAACACTGAGAAGAGGTACCCAATACATAATAAGGAATTGCTAGCAATATATCACACATGCAAGAAACGGTGATGTTTTTTCTAGAAGGACATTTAAATGTCCAAGTACTAACTGACCATAAATCCTTAATATATTTCAAAACTCAGAACACACTTGCACGGCAACAAGCCAAATGGATTTCCCTGCTAGAGCAGCTCAATTCAGATATCCAATACAAAAAGGGGGTAGAGCTGGTCACAGCTGATGCTCTCTCTAGGCTATATCAGCCTAGAGAGAGACACCCTGACCACCTGGACCCTGACTGGCCTAACCTGTACAACACTGAGTATAAAACCAAAGGGAAAGACCCCTCAACATACCAACTGACCCACAATACATTAGTAAGGATCAAAAAGTATTTCCATGTATCAAATAGCACTGTATATCAAATTATTAATGACAAACATATTCCGTACATCCCACTTGCACAAAGAGTTGACACCATATTAAGACATCCCCGCCTACTAGGACATACAAAGGCTAACAACCTATACCTCACATTAAAAGAGATAGTATGGTGGCACAACCTCAAACAGGAAATAGTTGATGTTCTGAAAAAGTGCACAGTATGCAAGAAATACACCTGCACAAAGGCTCCCCAGCCAACTTTCAACCCAGTACCGGACCCTGAACAATTCAAGGTTTGGGGGCTAGATGTAGTGGGCCCCTTCCCAGAAACAAAGACAAACCAATGTTTCTTAATTGTAGCTATCAACTTTGCCACACGCTGGCCCATCTGCTGGGCAAAAAAAGACCATAAAGCAGAAACCATAAACCAATTCATTAACAAAGCAATAACAGCCAACTACAGCACTCCAGACTAATCATAACTGATGGAGCAACCAATTTATCAGGTCACGTAGTAAAAAACAACTTAAAATCCAAAAACATTAAACACTCTACAACCTCTCCATACAGGCCAACAGCAGAGTGGAATGCCTAAACAACAGCCTTATCAGGACCCTAGAGAAAATAATGAATGGCAAAGTCAAAGACACATGGCCACTATATGTGAAGCATGCATTACTAGTATCCCGGGTCTGCACCAATCAAGAGACAGGATATTCACTTTTTGAGCTAACCTACAGATACAAACCAGAAATAATTACCCGCAACAAGCAGTCATACATAAAGTTTCTCCTGGGGAAGCCCTCTACAGTAGAACAAGTACCAAATCTACAACACATCCGCCTCAAAGCTAAAATAGCAGAAATAAAGAGGCTCAAAACACAAAAGGTAACTTCCACAGAGGAACCACTTCCCATTGACTCCCCTGTCTGGGTTCTAGCTGGCAACAGAAAGAAACTAGACTCTGTACACAGGGGACCAGGAATAATCATCAAGTACAGACCAGATCACAACACCTACCTAGTAAAATTCCAAGGTGCCAAAACCCTAATTGTCAAGAAATATCACAGAACCTGTCTCCGCCTTAGTAAAGGAGAACACTCAACCAGACTGGTTCCAACTAGTAAACAGCTCCAGGAGCATCAGGAAGCAGCTGTTAAAACAAAGCCCACTCCTGATTCACCAGAGTAACCCCTAAAGGGGGTGTGAGAGAGGGGGGCTAAATTAACTAAGTTTGGCTCCCATCCTGGCAAGATGAACCGCCGCAATGCCGCCCAGCAAAGCACTGGGGCAGCCGCTCTAAGGGGGGACCAGGGGAGCAGCAGGAAGAAGACCAAGGAAAACACTGTAAATTTAAGGATTGGGAACGTCATATTTGATTTCTCCAGGAAATTTGGAGTACAACTGTATAATTTTTGGGCTTTGGATTATTAAAAATGTGTGGAATTAGCCCACAAACAAGGAAACCAGTGCAGAGCAGACTTTGAACTCAAAGGGGAGCTTGAGTGTGGTTTTGGGAGCCTTGGGTGATGAATAAAGCAAAGTCAGGTTTAAAATTAGAAGAAAATAAGAGAAAATATAAAGTTCAAATAGAAAATTATATATATTACAGCTTGAAATTTCAAGATCAAAGTGCAATTTCAAAAGCAAAAGTAAGTATACAACAATTAAGCGCTAACACTTTCCTTAGGAGCAAGAAGGTGACAATGGGGTTTGAATGGGTCCAAGCAAAGGTAAAATACTTAGAAGAAAAGACTAAATCTTTAAAATTCAATAGGAAGCTCAAAGAGACTCAATCTTGCCAAGGATACTCAGAAATAATTACTGAAACCTATACTTTTAATTTTGAATGTAGAATCAGTAAGCAGGGGACTGGAAGCCCCCTGGCTATGTTAAAAGGGGTGTAATATCAATGGACTATCACATGACCAGGATAATGGGGTCTGATTGGTCAGGGGAGAATATTTGCTGACTTAAGTCAGGGGAGTTGGATGGTTTTGAATTAATTTTCAAACCACCCTCTGATTGGCTAGAAATGCCTTCAGAGTCTTGTTGATCAATTGCTCTTAGTGACACTGATGTGGAACACTTTGATTGGGCAATCCTAATGCTTTTCAACAATGGTTGACACCAGGCTAACAAATAATCTAAATTAATCAGGATTTCTTCCATGGAGGGGGCAGAGGAGGGCAGAGACTCCACAGGGTATGCAACCACAAATCTCTCATCAACTGTGTGGGCTAAGTCTTCAAGAGAATTGAGAGGTTTAGCTGGTTTTTGAGGGGATTTCTTAGTACAACGGGGAAAGACTGTCCTATTCAAGGCCAAAGGGGGCAGTGAATTTACAGGGGGTGTCAAGGGTCTGGATGTACAAGCATTCTGGCTACCTCCAACCTACTTAACATCAAGCCATTGCCTGATTTGATGCCCTTCCAATATACTGTTTGGCATACTGAGAATGGTAACCAAAAAATATCATATGACAATCCAAGTATCCAGTGGCTCAAACCCATCCCGCACATGACCAACCCCTAGGTTCAATCTGACTAAATCTCCGCCACAGCCCAATCTATATAAGTCTAAAATATTACCCAATAAAAGATACTTCTCTTCTCTCCTAATTCCATATGTGAAGCTTTCCCAAAAGGCGCTCCTTATCAACCTGTAAACAAATGTGAAAGTCAACTCAAACTACTAGATCAAGCAACAAGAACAAGTGACAATCATAGCTTGGTGAACAGCTCTATTTGGTGCTTTACTTATTATAAGGATCACACCACCTCCTTCCCAATACAATTGATTAATTGGTACAATCTTGTTTCTCTTATAATGATGCACCCCAGCTATATAATTCATATATCTCAACAAAGATAATTATCCAGTTTCCAATAATTTTTCCTGTGTAGCTCTGCTAATACAGCACAGTTACATCAATAAGAAATTTTTAAGCTAGCATTTTTATGAAATGAAAGTGACAGTCTCTTCATAGCTTTGAAGTTTGTGACTTATTATAAATAAGATATAAGCCTATATCTTTTATTAAATATAAAGTTGTACAGTAGTTTTATAGCCTGTTTAGATAAACAATATCAACTCAGTTTTAAAAAAATAAAATTAGATCAAAATCTATTGTAATTTAGTATAATTTTCTTGATTTTAAATTCTGTTTTTAGACTGAGTTGATTTTGTTTATCTCAACAGGTTATAAAACTACTGTATAGTATAGCTTTAATAAGCAAGCAATGAACTTTATAGTATTTTAATGGTAAGCTTCTATAATATTTTATCATTTAAATAATATCACTACTGTAAATTCAGAACCTAAACTTAAAAATGCAGGATTGTCAAATCCTTGGTCCAATTTTTGAATTGCATTTGCAGGATGGCTTTTTTAATTAAATTTAATTCTTTGTATTTTTATTTGGATTTTTAAAAATGCAGGAACTCATAGACACTTTGCAAATTTCAATTCAAACTGTATATTTCTAATGGACAAAATGAATTAACTGGAGTCAGATTTGAAGCATTCAAATCTATCAACCATTTTCATTAAGTTTACTATGTTTTTTTAAATTTAATGATTTTCAAATCCAAGAAAAAATTTCAAATTATAAATGAATGCCACTAGTAAACTCAAATAATATTTGAGGGATTTGAAATCCAAATCAAATGTATATTAAGAAACTAGGACAAATCAGTCCATATCAAGAAGCTCCACTCTGGATAAAATCAAATGAAAAACGCAATCTCAATAGCCATGTTTAGACATAAAAAGTGATTAAAGTTTAAAATTGTCTAAACTGGAAATGATGCAATGTTTTGCACTCTAAATCACTAATATAGCAACCATAAAACCATATAATGATATATGAGCTACCCTCCTGATAATGCAGAAATCTTTTAAAAGTTTTTTGGCCCCCGCTGTAACCAGGGGCCAAACAAACTTCTTTTCAAGGAAGGAAGGAGGGGGAAAGATAAACTATCAGTTTACTACAAAAGTGTTAATTTATTGCTATTAAGGATACTTGATTACAGTAGATTTTAAAAAATGCTAATAATAAAATAGAATTATATATTACAATCTATCTTATCAAGTTGTCTTTTCCTTGATGTGTTGATAGTTCATTTGCTATTGATAATGTGCTTGCGTTTAATTGGATAGTTTCACCTCCAGTTGCCTTGGCAATAGGAAATCAAGTTGCCTTCACAATCACAGCTGGCCTCAGGGAGGCAACTTGATTTCCTATTTCCAAGGTGACTGAAGGTGAAGCTATCTAATTTAAATGCAAGCACATTATCAACAAAAAACTGAAAATCACCACAACAAGAAAAAACAACTTGGTAAAAATAGATTGTAATATATAATTCTACTTTATCATTAGCATTTTCTAATTCAGTTAATAGTAAACATCTTAATTTTAGCTGTCCTAAAATAGAATAGGGTGGTTTTTGAGAATGCCTATGATTCCTAAAAGAATTAGCACAGATCTAAACTAGATCCTTTAGCATCCTTTTTGAGACACCCATAAAGTATATTTATTTCAAATTCACCTCATTTTTGATTTGAAATTTGGTTCTTGGATTTGACAATCCCGCAATTTCAGATTCATTAGTCTTAAGAAAATACCAAATTGTACATTAGAATCTGAGATTTTTTATTCATGTATCCTGCATTTGTTTGCTGTGATTTGTCTTTAGTTAGTTGAGTTATCTGCTCAAGGGATTCAAAATTTGCTAATTTAAATCAATCAAAAAGTCAAATAAAATGGATAATTTTATTAAATATAGTAATTTTCACTCAGCTGAGTTGCCCGCAACTGTGATTTAAAATTTGGACCAAGGATCTGACAATCCCGCATTTTTATGTTTAAGTTCTGAATTTACGGTAATAACTAAAGTTATATGCCTGTACCCCATAGGAAAAATCCTTTATTTTTCTTATACTAAAGTATTATTATAACTTTAAATATCTGAAAATGAAATTAAAACTTTATAAAAAACTATAGTTCATAAAATATTTTTTTGTATAGTTTCATATTTTATATTCAATTGAATGCAGTTACATATAAGCTCTATTTCAGGGAACCAACCTTGGGCAGTTGGTCCGTCATTTTTTGGGAATGCAAGGGCTGTGAGTTTTGCAGGCAGGGCCCACCATAAGATTGGCGCTAACTCAATAATGTAGGACATCAATTTTCTCACCCAGAACCACAGTCTAGCAGCCAGAATTATAGTGTCAACCAGCCCAGTGAGAGTGGTGTACACTATCCCAAACAGCTTTTTTGTGTGGTCCAGGGGAAGCTTGGGAGAAGACACAGGCATGGGTTTATAGTGGTTGGCAGCTTCATTGTCATGGTCTGGGTTGCTCCCAGGAGAACCTTCAGTTGAGGGGAAGGGCCCAGTAGATGACAGGGGCCATTCACATCACATAATTGGCAGTTGTGACCCAAGGATGCCACACTCCCAGGTGGGGAATCACTTGCTCAGTGAGCCCCAGCATGGTCAAGTAGGTTAACCCAAGCTTGCTGTAATCATATGATGATGTAGAAGAAACAAGAGAAAGTTCTCATGTGGCGGCGCTCATGGTCAGGCTTGGCTGAGAAAGTTGGTGGAGCAGAGGGACACCAGGAAAGAAGAGGCGTGGCACAGGAGCAGGAATTATTTCTTGGTTCAGCACTCTAGGAGATGGGGTGAAGGCTGGTGGTAGTTGGTTGAAGGCAGCAAGAAGTTGCTCCGTTTTTCAGCGCTGGCATTGGTGCTAGAGGTACTCTCTGTTTGAAAGCACCAGCAGTATAAAATTTGTGATAATGTAATAAACCTCTGCAAAGTATAAATGCACAGTATGCATTAACCAACAAAAGTTTATCAAGTGAAGATTTCAACAAGGGAAGGGTTGTCAGTGTTCCCATATATATCCTGCTGGGAAACTGCAATTGGACTTACTGGCAACTTCTTATTGGCTGTCAATGAGTTATTCTTGAGTTGGTTTCCATTGGTGGATCCTTATTTGTCAGTTAGATGAATTCTTTTACTATTTTTGTCCCAGGTAAGCTGGTAGGGGAATTTTGGGCCATTTGGCAACCCAAGTCTCCATTTCTTGGTTTCAGAGGGTGTAGCCCAATCAAAATTCTCTTTGCTTGGCTTTGGAACAATTTCCTATTTCCCCCAGGGTTGGCCTTGACTAGGGCTTGGTTCCCCACTTGGCATTAAAGTTTTGTTTTGGTCTATCAGTGTGTTTGACAACATGATTGTTTGGTCACGTGATTGCTCAATTGCAGGCATTAAACCTATGTAACATAGGGCTTTGTCTGGCCCATTCTGGGCCCTGATATCCATATTTAACTGGTATACAGACAGTGAGTTATATTTATCTTGGAATAGACAGGGCTCAGTTACATACCAAGGGCCTTGTCTATTGTATCTGATCAACACTTTTTTTGGGCCAAGAGATCTTGCTCTATTATATTTTCAAAGGTGAAGTCTTTGTATTCAGGCTTTAAAGTGTACTCTGTAAAGTGGGTGGGACCAAATGAGGCACCTGGTGGAAATAAACTGCGGGTAAAGGGGCAGGTGGGCCAGAAGGATTTGAACTGAGTTAGTAAATAGCAAAAATAAAATAGTGCAGTAATTGGGAAACTAATATATAATAACTTTTTTATTTGAAAATGGTGATAAAGTCTTAGCACGGGGTCTATATAGTACCCCACTGCTAAACTTTAGATCTACTATGTGAGGTTCATCATAGGATCAAGAAATATGAGGTTGGGTGGCCAGGACACTCAGGTTTTGGAGCGGCAAAATGTCACTATTGCTGGGGAGTGGTTCATTGGCTGGATTCTCAGAAAGGGTTGCTCAACTCTTCTGTTCTTGAGTCATAGTCATGGGGAAGCTTTCATGTTTGTGTTTTCCTCAGGTGGTGGATCTTGATTGGCCACCAAGATAGGCTTCAAACTCATCAAGCTAATGATAGGAATTACTTTGCCTCCATTAGGCAATTTATTTTGTCTTCCATTGGGCACCGTGGTTTCAAGATTTTTTCTGGTATCTTTATCCTGGGAAGCATTTGCAGCCTCGGCTCGAGGGGACTTGATCCCAAAAAAACGTGGATGGACGGCAAATGTGGTAAGTTTGACTCCCTGGTGATCAACTCCCTGGTAATTGACTCCCTTAAACTTGAATCCCTGGTAGTTGACACTATAGTAAAGTGAGAATTCAGCTTTTGCCTTGATTGACAACTGGAAATTGACACTTTTTTAATTAACAGATCTTGATGTACTGTAAACTTCAAATATGAAAATTAAGCCTTACAGCTATGGTATACTAAAGTGATTCCAAAGAGCTCAAAAATGCAATAAAAACAGTACCCTAATTAATAAGAATAATGAGAAATAAGTGATTATTTCTCATTTTACTATGTAATTTACACTTTTCATTATTAAAATATTTTTTATTACCATAAAATTAAATTACAATCAATCAAAAATAAACACAAGCACAAAAAATACAGTTATGCAAAATATGAAGAAATATTAATATTTATTTGATATAGTTCATATAAGCACACCTGTGAATATCATATGTTTTATTTGGAAATTAACAAAAATTAAGATATTTCTCTTACTTTTCACTATAAATATTCATCTCAAACTTACCATGCATACATAGAAAAATCATTGCTATCTAATTAATTCAAAAAAATTTAAAAATTAAAACTAAAAACTAAATGATCAAAGCAAATAAGTAAAAATTAAAGTTAAAAAGTTAAAAGTAAAAAGTAAAAATCATATAACTGAGTAAGCAAGCAAGTTTATTCCTCGTCATTCTTTCCCTGTTTTATTTTGGCCCCTTCCAGGAGGGCAGTGACAACAAGCTCAAGCTGCTGCTTAAGCTCAGAGTCCTTGTATTTGTGCTTAGCCGCACCCTGGATGGCCTTGGTGAAGAGGGTACAGCGGGTGGTTGGCTTGGTGGGGGGGACGCGGTTGGAGAGATCTCAGAGCTTGGAGATTGTTTTCTCTTGCTCATGCTGCAGGAGAGAGAAGAACTAATTAAACTTTGGATTAATCCCAAAGTTGGCTTTAAGATGCTTGTGATAAGCCTCTAATGCCAAAGTGGTCTTCAGCTCCCCGTTGACGGCCGCCCGGTACACGTTCCAGCTGGCCTTAGCGCGGGCCTTGCCTCCCCTCTGCGTGACAACCTTCCCAATCCACTGGGGCTCAAATTACTCAAGGAAAGGCTTGAACTCCCAGTGCTTCACTATGTAGGGATTCTTTGAGAGTACCTTGAACCCCTGTGCAGTTTGATCTGGCTTTAAAAAAGCCAAGGCACTAAATTGTGCCAGCACAAATCTGCAGGTGTCCAAGGTATCCCTCCAGCTCAACCTACTAAGCTCGGTGTGGGCCTGCACGTTACAAGCAACTGCTTGGCAGAAGTGGAAGTGGCACCCCTGCACCTCCCTGCTGAACAGCTGATCAAATGCATTGAACTGAGCAGGCTCAAAGTCCATAATGCACACATGAGGCCCAAGAGCTCTTAGCCTCGCCTTTTCCTCCGAGTCCAGGGTGGCCTGGTCCTTGTCAGAGGCAGGTGGGTTGGCGTGGGTGTGGGGGGGGAGTCTTATTGGATTCATCATCATTGATGGGAGGAAGGAGGGCAATTGCTTGGCAGAGGATGGAGAACATGCGGGTATAGATGGCCTCAGTGGCCCCAGGAAGAAGAAAGAATGCAAGTGGAATCACCCGGATGTCAATCTGGGCATGGACCATCCAGAGCTTCTTGAACATCTGGGGGCAAGTGGCAAAGGTACCATCAACTAGCCAGGTTGACGCCCTTTTCAACTCCATAAGGTTCTGCTGAGTTAAGTAGCAGATTATGCGGTCCTTGGCAGCAGGCCCATTGTCATGGAGCAGGAAGCGCTCCCCACTTGGAAGCTGCTTAAGCTCATGAGGAGCGTGAGCTCTGAGAGGACGTCCAAAGCCTTGGGGGAGGGGGATTGATGGCAATACACTTATTGCTGATAAATTTGACCAACTGCTCCTGTGTTGATACCAACTTAAGATTATTGGGTTTGAGATGTTTCAAAGCCTTTATGGCCAGATCAGAAGCCCAGAGATGAGAGGATGTGGGTATTACTTGAACAAGGTACCATTTTAACATCCAGGTGATTAGATGATTGGGGGGCTTGCAAGTGTGCTCCCCCTTCTCTGCCATTACTTGCTCCCAGCCCTCAGTGTTCAACCGGGCCCCACAAGTCTTATCCTCACAGAAAAAGTGCTTGCTCTTAGTCTGCCGCTTTTGGTTGTAGCAATTGAAGATGTAGTTGTCAGCAACATAACCAGGGCTGCTCTTTACAGACATGATTGGGAAGTAACGGGGGAAGCGCTTGGGAACTTTAAACTCTCCGTCCACATTACAGATATTGTGGATGGCCAGTGGATCCCAAGCCACATGACCAGAAGCTTTAAAATCCTTGGAGTAATACTCTGGCTCATCTTGGGGGTCAGATGAGAAAGGAGGGGAAGAGCCATTGGGAGGGGGGAGGGGAAGGATTCTTTGAGGCCTGTTTGGATGCCTCCTTTTTCTTACCAGAAGAAGAGGTGGGCTCCTTGGCAGCCTTTACTTTCTTGGTATACCGCTCCTTGGTGAGATTGTAGTTGGCCTCTGAGTGGTAGAAGGAGTGGTCAGTTTGATCACCATCAGATTTATTGGGGGAGAAACTTTTGTGGGAAGGTGAAGGGGATGTGGAAGATGAGGGTGGAGGGGGGAGGAGGAGATGGAGTGAGAGGAGATGGGGTTGAAGACTTTGCCTTTGCAGGCTTCTTGGCACTCTTGGGAGTAGAGGCAGTTTCTTTTGAGCCCTTGGAGGCTTGGTGCTTGGGCTGTTGACTGTTCTTGTTTGATTTTGTCTAAAGAAGAGTTTAGCATTGTAAATAATAGAAGTATGAATGATATGAAACACAGAGGTAAAACAAAGCAAAATTTAGATGAAAAGTATGCAAGTAAAGTTTTATTTATCAAGAAAAAAAACATAAAAAAGTAAATAGAAGCAAAATAGAAACTCAAAGTATAGATATAAAGGTTAAAACATAGAAAATAAGTAAATTTATGATGAAGCATCAAAGATGTTAGGTTCAGCATAACATCTTAGTGTTAAATCAATGTAAAAGTTTAATTGAAAATCAAAAAATATATGAAAATTATATGAAGAGCAGCAGAAAAAGTATTAGATTATAATAGCAAAAAAATAAATAATTTAATGTGGAATTTTTTTGATTGAGAGTTGAAAATTGAAAACAGTAAAGTGTCAAGTTTGGCACTGTTGATCAGCCAGGAAAAGCTGAATTCTCACTGTTGAGTATGCTGGAGTCAAGCAGAAACATCACATTTACTATGTTTTTTACATATAAAACTTGCTTAAATTTATAACGGGTTTGAAAGTTAAAACAAAAGCAAGGCAGTATCATATGCTCAAAAATTAAAAAAATACAGCATAAGTTAAAAAAGTAAATGAGTAGATAGGTGTTTATTAGTGATCATATTATGCTGTGAGGAGCTGGGAGTGAATCTTTTACCATAGTGTTGGTTAAAACGTTAAGAAGCTCTCTGTACTAATCCCCAAGTTAAAGTGTCGAGTGGGTGAGTGTCAAGTGGCGCTCATAGTGTGTCACATATTAATTTACCCTTAATTCTGAGCCTTTGATTAGTTAAATCTGAAACCAATCAGGTGTCAAGTGGATAGAGTCAAACAAAGAAAGTGTCAAGTTTCATTTTTTTATAAATTACATATAAAATCTCTTAATAAATTGGGCTTAATTTTTGTGGCACCACTTAATCCAAAAACCCAGGAGTCACATAATGTAAAACAAGTGGGGTATTTGATTAATTTCTATACCACTAAATCCAGCATAGTGGTGCTTTTGAGCCTAATCAACGACTATGGACACTAATAATAAAAATATAATAGTAAATAATAAATTTTATATAAGCGCATATGTATTTTATTAATAAAATTAAAATTTGGCTTAAAAAGTGTCAAACTGGTCACTTTTTGGTTTAGAGTGTTAAACACAGGTTTTTCATTTATATTAGTAAATTTATTTATAAATTGCCCCTTAAATTGGTATTTTAGCTAACTGATTTATTAAACAGAGTCAATTTCAAGTAAATTTAACCTTGGTTTTTGGTTTTGAACCCCTTAATTACTAGTAAAAATTAGCTTAAAATTGGTTAAGCCAAAAATACTAATAGATTCACATATGCGGCACTTGACTCCCTGGTACTTGACACTTTGTCAAGTACCAGGGAGTTAAGTTTAAGGGAGTTGAACTTACCACAGTTGCTGGTGGACGGCTCCCTGGTCCTTGGGGATGGCGGCCCGCAAGTAGTCAGGACCAGGGTTCAAAACCTGCTTTTGGACCCAGGTTTCAAGAGGTCAACAGCTCCCATGTTGACACTAATAATATTGACAGTGGCCATGTTGACTCAAAACTCTAAATCTCCTATGTTTTTTGGTAGTTGTGCTAGCTTAATTCTTTTTTTTAAAGCGTTCAGGGGTGCAAACTAGAAAACACGACAAAATTGTAGCCATCTCAACACAATTTTTTAACCTTAATAAAAAACTCAATTTAACCTGATTTTTCCTTTACGTTTACTAATAAAAATTGGTTTATTTTTTTATTTGTTTTCACGACGTAAAACTGTCAATGTCAACAGTTTTTAAGCTGAACTTATTCTTAATAACAAAACTGAAACATCTACAGTAAAAAAATAAGTGTGCATTTAAAAATATTTTTTATTGAATTATTATATTAAAAAAGACAGTGGGCATACATTTGATTGTTGAAAAGTTCATGTTATAAACATATATGTGGCACTTATTCCGGCTTTGATATATTAAGTGCATTGGATGCTAACGGTGATCCAATAATTTAAGCGTGACTTACTATGTAAGTTACTATAGAATTTATTATTAAAAATAATGTCAACACTTGTAAATGTCGTTTATTTGCTTGTGATTATCCCCTGGGGTAGAGTTAAGCAAATTAGAGTGGCGCAATTAAGCCTAGATTAATATGCCACCTCATATAAAGAATGTTGTAAGTGATGTTGTCGACACTTTACCCTTTTCAATACTGAATACAACTTTCTTAAGAACTTCATATATACACAATGGTAAAATATCATATTACCACTACCCAAATATTGTTTTTAATAAAGAAATAAAGAACCTTGATACTTTTTTTTTACTTATTTTTATATGTGAACAAAAATACACAGAAAACGGTTATTTTTTGCTAGCCCGCTAAAATTTAATTAAGCGTACTATGAAAAAACATAGTAAATTTTCAAAAAAAATGTCTACAATTTTTGTAATCAACAGTGAGAATTCAGCTTTTTTTACTAATTGTCACTCATAATGTTGACGCTTTTCAGTTCTCACATATAAAACTTTATGTTTTACATAATAAAAACTACTCATTTTTTGATATGTTGTATTTTTGACTTTGCTTTTTCATATTCTTTAATTTTTATAATAAAATTTATATCTAAATATAATACTTTTGAATATTTCTCTTAACTTTTAATTTTTTATTTAAAACTATAATAAATTAAAACCTATACAAGTGTTTTTTAACTTTTAAATGCCAAGAAAAACAATCTAAGATTTACTTTTATATATTATGCTTTTTAAGTTGTTTTGTTTGTTTTTTACATACTTTGCTTTATTTTAAACCATTTTACTTATTATTTTAGGACAAGAACACCTCTAAGCAGCCAAAAGGAACCAAGCGTTCTTCAAAGCCAACAAAACCCACCAAAAAGAAGCCTGTCTCATCAAAGAAGGCCACCCCTAAACCATCCCCCAAGCCCTCACCAAAGCCCTCCCCTGAGACCTCTCCTGAGAAGAGCCCTGCTCACTTCACTGGGGGAGAGAAATCTGATGGCTCTCTTACAGAGCACAGTTTCTACAACTCAGCTTCTGACAAGGAGCCAACCAAGAAAAAGCAGCAAGGCAAAAAGACCCCTCCCAAAGATAAGTATCCTGCACATGAGGAGCGCCATGATAATCCCTCTTCTGCTTCCCCACCCCCACCAAACTCCCCCCTTCAAGCTCATCTGGGGATGATACCAAGCCCCGCCCTGATTACTTTCCTGCCTTCTGCCATGCTTCTGCTGGCCCATGGGACCCTCTGTTGGCCCACAACATCTGCAATGTTGATGGGAAGTTCAAGGTTCCTTCCACCTTGCCAAAATACTTCCCAATCATGAGTGTCAAAGGTGGACCTGCCATGGTGACCAAAGGGTATATCTTCAGCTGCAATAATGCCAACCAGGACTTCAAGAGCCACCATTATACCTGCAAGAACTGCTCCTGTCCAGTGCGGCTCAACACTGAGCGCTGGGACCTGGTCCAAACCATTAAGGGCAATCACACTTGCATAATGCCCAATACAACCATAGCCTGTCTCCTGAAATGGTACCTTGTGCAGATCATGCCTACCTCCAAGGATCTTTCCCCCACCCAGCTGGCTGTGCTTGCATGTAAGCACCTCTCCCCCACCAATCTGAAGAGGGTGCCAATGCACAATCAGTTGGTGAAATTTTTTAGCGATAGGCGCCAAGCCCTCAACCCCCTGGCCAAGAGTGCCACCACAATCAAAGACCTGGTCCTTTCTATGCCCTCAAGAAAACCAAGGATGGAGAGATGTTTCTGCTTCATGACAATGAGCAGGAAGTGGAGGATAGGATCATTGCCTACGCCACAACTCAAAACCTGGAGCAGCTCAATACTGCTACCACCTGGTTGTGCAACAGCACATTTGCTACTTGCCCCTTTCTCTTTAAGCAGCTTTGGGTCCTGCATGGGCAGTTTAATGACCAGGTTATCCCTCTTGTGTTCTTCCTCCTGCCTGGTGCCAAGACTGAAGTCTACACCAGAGCCTTCAAGATTGTCCGGGATGCTTTGAGCTCCCTTCTTGACAACCAGCTCCCCCCTCTCACCCACGCCACAAGGGCAAATCCCTCCTCCACTGAGAAGGACGAGTTGACCCTGGCCGCTGAGCAGCTAGCTCATGTGCGCTCACTTGGGCCAAAGGTTATCATAATGGACTTTGAGCAGGCTCAGTTCAGAGCCTTCCAGGCCACATTTGATGAATAAGTCCAGGGCTGCTTCTTCCATTTTAGGCAGGCCCTTGTCAAGAATCTCAAGAGCGAGAAGGACCTTTTCGAGAAGTATCTCAATGATGGTAAAGGGAAGTGTTGTTTTACCATGACCCAGTTTGCTGCCTTGGCTTTTGTGCGCCCAGAGCATACTGGGCTTGGCTTTGAGGCCCTCCTGGAGGATGCTTACATGAAGAAGCACTCCACTATCTTCAAAGGCTACTTGGATTACTTTGAGCGCCAATGGGTGGGCAAGAAGGTGACTGCCCAGAGAGGTAAGAGTGGGGCCACTGCCCCTTGGAACTGTCAAGGCGCCTGCCTCAAGGGGGAGATGAAGACCACCTCTAGCCTTGAGGTTTGGCATAAGCACCTGAAGGTGAAATTTGGGACCAACCCCAAGTTCAACAAGTTCTTCCAGAAGCTACAGGAGAAGCAGGTCTGGACTGTCTCCAAGTTCCGCAACCTGGCCAACCAGGTGGCTCCCAAGAAGCAAAAGTCCAAGGAGCAAGTCTATTAGGAGGACGTGCAGAAGGTGGTGAAGAAAAAGTACAAGGTGGCGGAGATTAAGAAGTACCTTGAAGATGTTGCCACTGCTCTTACTGGTGGCTTTAATTAGCCAAATAAACCTTGCTTTGCTTTGCCTATATATATTTTACTTTTAAACTTTTAGTTTTTTAATTTTTTGGATAGTACTAATCTTTTTAGGTATTAATGATAAGTTTCAGATACAGTTTCAATGTGGTTTAGTAAGAAATATCTTATATTTTGTTAATTTATCTTTAAGTTATAAGATATTTTCAGTTATGCTTATATGAAGTACAATAAATTAAATATAGAGTTTTCTTATATTTTGTAGTTATTATGATATATAAAATATCTTTATTTTTGTTTCATTGGAATTTTAACTTTTATGGGAATAAAAAATAATTTTATAATAAAGAGTGTAATTTACATAATAAACTGAAAAATAGTTGCTTGTATCTCCTTATTCTTATTACTTATGGTATTTTTTATTGCATTTTTGAACTATCTGGGGTCACTTTAGTATAATAATATATTTAAGATAATTTTTTATATTAAAAATGTTCAGGGTAAACTGTGCCGTTAATTAAAAAAGTGTCGACATCCAGGAAACGACATTAAGTAAAACCGGGTTGTCACTTTACTATAGTGTCGACATTAAAAGTGTTGACATGGCCACTGTCAACATTTTTAGTGTCGACATGGGCGCTGTTGCCTTCAAGAGCAAGAAAATTTTCAATCCTGATCTTCTAGTTTAATTTTTCTTTTGAAACCAAAAAAATCTTTAAAGACAGAATTTTTAAGCACTTTTTTATTATAAAGCATGTAGATTTTATTTCAGAAATAAACTTATTGGGGTCTCTTTAGCCTAGTTCAAGCTTAATATTTTTATATATTTATATTAAAAAGTGTATGTTTTTTGGCCTCAAAGTTAACTTCCAGGAAACTGGTTTTTGCACTTTGATCTTTGATATTTTTGATTTTTGTACCCTACATAGTGTTTTGATTTTTGCACTTTTTGGGGGTCCCATTTCTGATTTCTGCGCTTTTGACCTAAGGAACTCTGACCTAAGAAACTTGCCCCTAGATTTTACCCTAATCCAAAGTACTTGTAGCGAAATCTAATTTGAATGGACCTGAACTCTTGTGCTACACCAGCCAATTATCTGATAGATGCTCTACTCAGTCACCAAAATTCAGTCACAAGTTCCACCTAGGGCTGCTTCGGTCAAGCCCTAGACATACATGGCTAGTTTCTGGCTTTGGGTCAATTTAAAAAACTATTTTTGAAATAAAAATAAATATAATAAACTTCCGCTTTGGCTAAAGCGCCTGAGAGCCGGAAGTAGCCGAGGCTGAGCCGAAGCTTCCTTAGTTCCAACAATGGAGCTTTATTCTATTGGCTTAGCCACCTACCCTATATTACTTACGCCAAGTAGCAGTTTCCTCATATCTCTTCCACAATACCGTGACGTATGAATATATTTACTACTTTTGGTTATGAAAGGTATTCATTCTTATATGCATACTGGCTCGATATTTTTTGAGTTTGCTACCAATGTTACTTAGTATTAATTTAATGTTTTAAGCGTCTCTAAAGAAAAACTCAAAGAAATTGGCCCAGCAAAAGTTAAGCAAGCTATCCAAAACGCATTTGATAAAGGAGTTGGTTCCGTTGACCTTAGGTACCCAAAATAACTTCATTATTTATATATATATAGTCATATTTATATCGAAAAGCTCCCCCCTGAGTTTTTAGAACTCCGGAACCTTGTTTGGATAACCCCTGCTCAGAAAATAACTTCACACCTTGAACTGTTCATGTCGAGGAACCATCTTGATCATTTCCCTCGCGAAATACTTGACCTCACCAACCTTACTGTTTTAATCTTCAGTAAGCCTCCTCGACTTGGAGAATTTAACCCCCATTTAGAAGAAAATAAAGCCACAGTTTTACCTGATGAAATCGGTAACCTTGTCAATCTTCGCGAGCTATCAGTAACCAATAATCGACTGGTAACCCTTTAGAGGCTTTGATATTTTAATCCAGTCTATTTTCTGAATTCTAATTATTTTTCCTATTATATTTAGAGGTACTTACCCCAAACGTTATTTGATTTAAAAAAGCTTGACCTATTTCTTGGCCATCCCAATCCTTTCATGGAATTATCACAAGGCAAAAATATATCGGTTATCAAAAACTCACAGGCGCTCAGCCTCAAAGAGCTTAGCCTTAGAGCCATCCGAAAGCACGATAACAAAAACCCTAATATACCTTCCAAATTTAAGCTTCAATTAGAAGTAATGGCAGGTCATCACTGTCCTGTTTGTAATACCGGCTTTTGTGTGAGCGCCGCTGATGTTTATTTATGGCTCAATTTCCCGCCCTCGGGTCAATACTTTCCCTTTCAATTCCGCTTCTGCTCAGATTTCTGTCTAAATTCTTCCATCTGGAGGGAAACACTTCGTCTTCTTAGCCGTGAGACATGATTTACCGAGAGTTCGCTTTATTTCGGGCCCTGGTAACTGTTCACTTTCTCATGTATTTTTAAGGCTTGAGGCCCTGCTCAAAATCCTTGGATGGCTCGACTGTATAAATATTCCCGGCTTCAAGATTTTATAGCTTCCCGTTTACTACCTGCATCGTCTGATGGATGGAATTGGGTATTGTCATGCTTTTGTTGTGATGGATCTTGATCTACCACAAATAATTGGCTTCTACTCTGTAGGAAAAGTCAAATCAAATATTTATAAGCCTGGTTTAAACTTTATTCCCTTTTGATTTAAATAAATTATTTCTTTTGTGTTGGCTATTTTATTGATTAGTTTGCTGGTTCAGATATCACCATTTCCTGTGTAGTTTTGTCGTAACTGTGCTGTTTTAGCAGAGTTACAAGGGGAAAAATATTTAGAAACTAGATCATAATCTTTATTGGGTGTTGAGCAACTTGGGTTATTGCTGGTATGTTCAAAGCTACAGATAGATGTTAGCCTTGCCAATGTACTCTACCTAATCCTATGCAAGAGCACTACAGACTACAATAGAATAGAACTTTGAAGATAATTACGTTTATTGAAACTGGAGTACAATCTAGTCAGCAGCTGCAATCTATCCAGGTGTAACTAAGAACTTGTTTTTGACCTTTCAGGTGTCTGTATCAATATATACTGCAACAACCCTTGTTCTTGTCCTTTCAGACAGTTCTCAGTGACTACCATTGCAATAGGTCCATCTTTGCTGGCTGCACCTATCCTGATTGGCTGTCCTTGACACGTGATATGCTACTGGCCTTAGCAGGCATACATGGCACTTCAGCTACAGCCTACGCTCTTCTTGAGCTAGCCTACTGTCATTTATCAATTGGTTGTATCTTACACGCCTATTATTGCGCTGGGAAACTACGCCGTATTTAGTTGATGCTTAGAAATTGTCCCTGTTCAGCCCTCCTACATTGGAAGGTAGAATTCTGGTATTCCATTTGCAGGGCTTAATCAGTGGTTCTTTTCTGGCTGGCGAGTCTTCTGTTTATTAATGCAACAGGTCAAATTGGAGATTATACACTGTATAATAGCAGACTTGATCCAATATCAACTTGTAGATTATCCACCGTGTAATGCTGACCTGAACCGATAAGGAACCCAATTATACACTGTGTAATGCTGATCTAAACTCAGTATTTTTTTAGCTATATGAGCATCATTTGTTTGATATACTCATATATGTCTATCAGGTTGGGTGAGACTGAGTTGATACAACTCCAGTAAGATGGAATGAGTGATATACAATTGATGATTACATGATTACACACTGTGTAATCAGTGATAATCATTATATTGGCTAACATTTATACAGCATATAATGCTAATATCAATTATAATAAACTAGTAATTACACAGCGTATAATTTTACACATTAAAATGATAATCAAATGATCATACAGTGTATAATTGTTGTATCTATCATAATAAACTAACAATTACACATTGTATAACTGCCATATTCATTATAATATATTAGTGATTATACGGCGTATAATAGCTACACTTAATAGAATATTAGCCTAGTGATAATACGGCGTGTAGCTGATAATGATCTGCATGCAATAATTAGCCTGATTATTTGTTATCAATCAGCCTAATCTCGCATTGGGAGATAGGTATTATATAGTCATTGTGAATTGTGGATAACAGAAGCATGATAGTGTTAATCACACAGTAGGATGGTGAAGGGGATGGCCTGATCCTGGCAATAAGTCAAGCGTCAAAACAAGGTATTCACTGTAAGAGATTATTATCTGTTTATGTTGGATTTGGTAATTTGAGTTGACTTCCTAGTCTGGCTTTGAGTGACTGGATAATCAGATTGCAGATCACAAACCCGCTTACTCAGAACCTTGTTGGCAGGTCAAGCCTGCTGTTTTGACACCCCCCTGACTGAAGGTTAGCCTTCTCTGGGGATAGGTTTTCAGGGAGGTTGTCAGGAGCCCAGGCGCCATACTGCACTAGCTGTTGTTCTGTGGCAGATAGGGTGGTTTTGCGTTGTTTCTGTCTTGCCTTACAGAGTCTCAGGCAATCATGGTGCAGGACCTTGTCCTGTTTACGTTTTTCAAGTCCTTGCACAAAGTAAGTGTTGTTTTTGTTTATCTTTAGGATGATTGCTGGGCCTATTTTCTTGGGTTGAAGTTTACTTTTGTTGGCGTTCATGACTCAAACTTTGTCACCAACCTTATGTCTATTCTGGACGGAAATGAATGTTTTTCTAGACGCTTTCTTTCTTTGTTTTTCTGTTTGATCACTGTTGGCCGCTAAGACCTTGGGATCTGAACAAGGGGGACCTGGCTTGGGATTTTCAGCCTGGGTCCTGATAATGCCTGAATGATATTAGTATATGTGCTGTATACCAACCCAAAAGGGCTTTTTCCGGTGAATCTGTTCACACAAGTCCTGCATATAAGTAGCACAGTTGATGATTGTTATACCAGTCCTCAGGTCTTCCGGCAGTGAGTTTGGCTAAGGCTTGCACGAGGCTGCCATTTAGTTGTTTCACACGTTTATTAGCCTGAGAATGATAGGGTCTTGTTGCTGTGTGCTTGACCCTGTTCTTTGTGAGGTATATGTTGGTATCTTCAGAGGTCAATTTCTTGTCTTCATAAGTTATCAGAAGTTTTGGCTTTCCAAACTTGCTGATGATTTTCTTTCCTATGAATTGGTGTATATCATTACTGGTGTGGTTTTAGAGCTTGGGCCACTAGTCAGCGGGTGGCAAAGTCTATTGCTGTAATGATATATTTTTGTTGTGCTTTCCTGGGATGGGTCCTACAATGTCTAGGGCCCACACTTTGAAGAGCAGTTGTGAACAAATAGGCAGTACAGATTTAGGAAAAGTGTCGTCTTTTGCAAATTTTTCACATACATTGCATTGCTCTAGGACTTTCTGGACATCCCAGTATAGGGTTGGCCATCATGCTTTGTGTTTAAGAAATTTGTAGAAATTGTGACTCTTTGTGTGTTCTAGGTTTCTATGGTAACATAAGATAGTATCCACTCGCTGGTGGGTGGAAACATATGTGATGGTCGTGCCGTCAGACATTTTTCTGTGTAGGGTCCCATACACGTCAGCAAATAGATGTTTGTTTTTGATAACTGTTTTCTTTGTTATGTTGGTTGTACCTGGGGGGGAAACCTTCATCTTTTGTTCAAAGTATCAGGAGAGGCCATTCTGGGTTGAGCCCATTTTTCTCTCTCATAGCCCAGACATACAAGCACGAGAGGGTGTCTGCCATGGCAAGTTCTGGACCAGGTTTGTACTGTATGAACACTTGGAACCTTGTTGGCAGTTGAGCCTGCTGTTTCAACAGTTTCTGCAACTACCTTGTTGAACAAAATATGCTCTAACTGTGCTGTTTTAGAAGAGTTAGAAAATGTTTATACTAGATAATGGTGTTATTTTACAATAAATAATGATATAGTTTATTATGGCTGCCAGGGAGATAGGCCTCCTACTATGGGTAGCACTATTACTGAAATGAATGAGTTACATTCCTTATTTGGATATTAAAAGCTGTGATTACTCAGTTGGCAGACTTGACTTAATATATCCTGAGGTACCTACCTCAATTCCAACACTGTTTTTGAACCAAAATATGATAATATGACATCATTGTCATAATTTTAAAAAATAAATTGCATTTTAAAGCTAATGAAAATGATGTCATTTATCATATTTTGGTTCCTCAGAAAAATGATGTCAATTGAAGAGGATGTCTATCCTGGCTTTGAATCTTGGACATATTGAGTCAAGCCACAGATATTCTTGTTTGACTTGAAACTTTTCCAGTGGGTTGATTTTTCTGTTTTGATATTTTCCTGGCCAATAGACAGCCTTATCTTCAAGTGAGATGTCTTCTAGGAGGTTATCAGGGAATTTATGTTCCATGTTTGACTAGGTATTACTCTAGTTTTCAAAGTTGTGGCAACAAGCAAAATTGAGTTAATTTATTTTCAGCTGAGTTCATTTTATTTACAGATGACTTAATTTTGCTTGTTGCCACAACTTTGTGTCAAAACAGCAGGCTTGACCCACCAATAAGGTTCCGACTAAGCGGGTTTGTGACCTGCAACCCAACTTTCCAGTGACTCAGAGCCAAAATAGGAGGTCAACTCAAAATTTCAAATCCAACAACATGAACAAATGATGATATTTTACAGTGGGTACCTCAATTTGGCGCTTGACTCATTATTAGTGTTGCAACATCTTTGATTACTCCCTCTTGGGGTATTAATACCCCAAGCAGATCACCAAATGGCACATCAAATGGTTCACCAACCAGCCAATAAACTGGTGGCACCATTATTAGTCAACCATCTATGACAGGGATCACCCAATCCAGATCCTAAATGGGACACAACTTAAATAAGCCTTGTGACTCAAGAGGAACATTACTCAGATAAGCCCCATGACCCCCATGACGCACATTAATGGTATGTGGCTTGCCATGATACTATATATTATCTTATATTTCATATCCAATAAAGTATCATTCTCTCTGTAAATCTTCTCCTTATCTCATTTATTATACTTCCCAGAAGTATATACATAGCAGTGGTAGCACAGGTAGGTTATCCATACCTACCCAACCCAAAAGAAAAATTCCTCCTAAGAAAAAGACCCAAGCAATGGTACTCCCTAACAGCTGGAGAGACTACAAAGAAGGACAAGACGTTCCCACAGGCCTTTTTATCTACAACAACGTTCTTGTACCCGTCAAAAAATACAACTCTCTCAAAGCCTGCAGATTGTTACCCACAGCATCAATCACAACAGGACCACAACAGCCTGAGATACCCAATATTGTATTCCAACGCCTGTGTACAGCCAAAATTGGTGCTTTTGAGGGACTACATCAGGAAAACGTCTCTCTTTGGATCAACAGTACACAAAGCAAATTTGAGCAAGTGGACCACCCCAAAGACTCTGGGTCAGTGAAATTGCCCTTTGCGTTACAGGAACCACATCCTGTTTTGTAAGTGGATGGCTAGCCCAACATCCCAACCAGAAGGAAAACTGGGAACTATTCAAAACTGCATTCCTTGAGAAGTTCTCTATGAAGGATTTCAACATAATGATTATGAAAGAGCTTCAAACCTTCAAGATGACAGGAACAATTGAGGAGTACATTGCTGCAGAGGAAGACTTATCTGACTGCGCGCCTAACACTATCAACTTTGATGAACCTGGGCCATGTTTGGACTTCTATAATGGCCTTTCCACGCACATTAGACATCAGTTTGACATGACCTGCTGCAAGAACCTTGAAGATGTGTTCTTGGAAGAAAAACACACAGCTCAAAAATATGACAACCTACATGCAACCAACAAGCGCAAGGAGAGCCCTAAAGCCAAGAAGGATCCTTGACCTAATAAGCAGAACAACCAAGCCAACAACTTTCATCCTCAAACTGGGAATTGTACAGTGCAAGCTAACCAAGCAAGTACTGAAGATACTAATGAGGAGGGAAAAGCTCAGGGGAGTGCTTAGGCGAGCTGCCCTCCCCCAACCTACAAGACCTGTACAGGGACCAACACGTGGACTCAATCATCATGATCCAAGTTCCCTCCAGCAATTCTCTACTGTTTGCCGTCCAAACTGGAAATAAACTCCTCACTTATCATTTCTGGTTTTACAGATACCAGTGCACCACACTATTTGACACTGGAGCAGACCAATCCCTTGTCAACAAGAAAATTGCTGACCTCATGAAACTACCTACCACCCAAAGCAATATCAGGAGAGTTATCATGGCAGATAACAGAAGCACATCATTCACTCAAGAGGCAAAACCTTTTTGCGCCCAAATTGGAGATGTGCAAACCACACTCAGTGGCCCAATCATACCAATCCCCAAGTATGATGTTATAATTTGCCTGGACTGGATGAGAAAGACCAAACTGCACATTGACTGGGATAGTGCCACCCTCATCATACAGCAAGGAAAAGTGCATCACCATATTTACCCAACTCACCTTGATACACTTATGAGGGACCATGTATTTGTAAAAAGCATGAAAACATAATAGGAAACCAACCCTAGCAAAATCAACTGGAACTACTGTACATACAAGGCTATCCACTTTAAAAATACAGAAACTCAAAATGAAGAGGACCACATCTGAGACCAGCTAGTTAACAAGTTCCCCGCTGTTTTCCAAGAAACACTGCCAGGATTACCTCCTTACTGCGGCATACAACACAAAAATGACCTCAAAGGGAGTTGACCTAAAGCACAACCTATCTATTGCCTCATACCCCAAGAAGACAACACACTGAAAGCTTATCTTGAAACATCCAATGAGAAAGGACTCATACAACCATCAAAGTCACCTTTTAGTACTGCTGTCTTCTTTGTGGCAAAGAACAATGGGGGACTCTGCCTTATCAGCAACTACAGAGCGCTCAACAAGGTCAAAATTAGGAACAGGTATCCCCTGCCCCTGATTGATGACCTTTTTGACGCCCTGGGGGACCCAATTATTCAAAAAATTGATTTGACAGCAGGTTACCACCAAATTTGTTTGAAACCTGAAGACATTCCAAAGACTGCATTTAGAACTAAGTATGGATCCTTTGAATGTGTTGTTCTCAACTTTGGCATGACAAACGCTCCCAGTACCTTTGCAACCTTCATGAATGGGGTTTTCAAGGAACACATTAAAAAATGAGCAATCATCTTTCTGGACAACATCATCATTTACAGTCCCAACCTGGAACAACACTGGAAAGGCATTCTCCTGGTCCTCTACACCCTTGAGAAGAGCCAATTGGCCGCAAAACTGTCAAAGTGTGAATTCTTCTTGGAAGAACTTCTATTCCTTGGTCACATCATCAGCAAGGACAGAATCAAACCAGACCCAGACAAAATATGCGCCATAACTGAAATGCCAGCTCCAAGAAATAAGAGCAACCTCTGCACCTTTATGGGATGGTAGCCTATGTAAAAAGGTTTATCCCTGACTGGGGTGCCCTAACAGCCCCCTGTCTGCCATTACGGGAAAAACAACCAAGTTTGTCTGGACACCGCTACAAGACCAACAATTCTGCCAACTGAAGGAACACATGGTCACCGCCCCTATCCTCTAATACCCAAATTATGAGGGGATCTACGAGCTAGAAACCAATGCTTCTGATTATGCCATAGGAGGAGTACTCTGTATCCAAACAAAAAAAGACTTCCTCTACGTGGCATATGAATCAAGGAAGTTATTGGACGGCAAACAAAGATACCCCATACATGACAAGGAATTGGTAGCTATTGTGCACTGTCTCATGAAGTGACAATGCTATCTGGAAGGAGCCCAAACATTTAAGGTACTCATCAACCACAAATTGCTGATATTCTTCAAAACACAACAACACTTGTCAAGAAGACAAGCAGAGTGGATGAATCTCATACAGAGATATCCCATGTAAATTGAATATAAACCAGGCAAGGAAATGCTGACTGCAGATGCCCTGTCAAGGCTATACAGCAAACTTGTCCTCTGCGCTGATGGCAACCCCAACTGTCCCATGCTAATCATGGGGAATCTCCAGGAAGAGTTCCCACCTGGCAACCCAATGGACATCCAAGAGAAGGCCCTTAAGAACAAACATCTGTTAAAAATGTATATGGTATGCTACACCAAATACTTCCAAATGGTGACACTGTACCTTATGTTCCATCAACACAAAAGATTGACACAATCCTCTCATATCACAGAGACCTGGGACACACCCACAGCAGGAACTTGCACAAATATCTCAAGACACGCTACTGGTGGCCCAACATGCTAGATGATATCAGAGAAATACTGGAGCAATGCAAAGTCTGTGAGAAGTACACCCAAACCAAAGCACCACCCAAGTAAGTAGTACCTGTATCCATCACACATCCCTTCAAGGTATGGTCAAGGGTATTGTGGGACTAATGCCTGGCAAAAACAAGGGCAAGAAGTACATCATCACAGCTATCAACTATGCAACCAGATGGCCCGTGGTGCAAGTCACTAAAGAATACAAGGGCAACAATGTGAGGCAATTCATTGGAAAAGAGATCATAGCCAAATTTGGGAAACCTGACCTCCTGATCACGGATGGAGGCATCAAACTTAAAGCCATTGACACCAATAATTATCTCACCAAAAATTGAATAAAACACATCACAGACAGACCATATCACCCCCAAGAAAATGGACAAGTAGAACAACTAAACAGCGCGCTTGTAGAAGCCCTCAGTAATTTATCTGTTAACAATCCAAAGGACTGTCTTGACATGCTAACAACAGTGCTCATGGTCTGTAGAACACAAGTTAACCGCAATATGGGCAAAAGCCTTTATGAGCTTGTCTATGGACAAAAGCCTGCTCTTGGCAGTACATCCGCAGGACCACAGCTACCTCCGCCCAAAAAGGTGCCAGAAAAAAGTGACCCCAATGTACTGCAAGCCAGAAAAAACCAAGATAAAATGGAACACCAAAGGTTCAAAAGGGAAGCAATCCCATTACAACAAGAAAGATTCAAAATTGGGGGAAAATCTGGGTTGTCAACCACAACCAAAATAAATTAGTCTCAGGATTGCATGGACTGGGCATTGTCATGGAATTAAAGCCCAATAACACCTACCTCATCAAAGGAATTAGAGCTTGGACCAAACTGAAGCGTATGCACCACAACCAACTCCACCTGTGAAAAGCAAGAACAGCCCAACAAAACTCCAGACTCCCTGTTTCCAACACCAAACTGGATCAATACCTAGCATGTATCCCCGACACTCTCAAGAAAATCCCCAAGGCTCCGCCTTCCAGCACTCCAGGGGGAGATGTCGCAACATCTTTGATTACTCCCTCTCAGGGAATTAACACCCCAAGCAGATCACCAAATGGCGCATCAAATGGTTCACCAACCAGCCAATAAACTGGTGGCACCATTATTAGTCAACCATCTATGACAGGGATCACCCAATCCAGATCCTAAATAGAACACAACTTGAATAAGCCTTGTGACTCAAGAGGAACACTACTCAGATAAGCCCCATGACGCACATGAACAGTATGTGGCTTGCCATGATACTATATATTATCTTATATTTCATATCAAATAAAGTATCATTCTCTTCTTAAATCTTCCCCTTATTACATTTATTATACTTCCCAGAAGTATATACACAAAATCAGGATCAAGCCACTCCCTTCACCATCCAACTGAGGGATCAACACAATAATGTTCCTGTTATCCAAGATTCACAGTGACTATATAATACTTATCATCTAATAAAGATTATTATCTAGGTCCAAATACTTTTCCCCTTGTAACTCTGCTGAAACAGCACACTTACATTTGAAAACTACTATATTATAAGGCTGGTAGGATGATGATTCACTAGTTCTATCTGGATTGTCATAGGTAGAGAAAGTCACAATGGATGACCTTGTCTTTTTATCTCTCACCCAGTACTCCTACTAGATATGTGTTTTCTTATTCACTTTTAGTTTTATTGTGAGCTCTACTTTTTTCAGGCTACAACTTAATTTTGTTAATATTTTTAATGTACATACTTTATCTCTAATACTGGCGTATTCAGTGAAGGGTGTGGTATTTTCTTAACAATTTTAGCCTTGTGAGCTTTCTATCCCTTTATCACTGTTGTAACTGTGCTGTTTTAGCAGAGTTACAAGGGGGAAATATTTGGAAACTAGATAATAATATTTATTGGAAGATAGGTATTATATAGTCATTATGAATCTTGGATAACAGGAACATTATTGTGTTGATCACTCAGTTGAATAGTGAAGGGGGTGGCTTGATCCTGATAATGAGTCAAGCACCAAATTGAGGTATCCACCGTAAAGTATCATTGTTTGCTCATGTTGTTGGATTTGGAAATTTGAGTTGACCTCCTAGTTTGGCTCCAAGTCATTGGGAAGTTGGGTTGCGGGTCACAAACCTGCTTAATCAGAACCTTATTGGCGGGTCAAGTCTGCTGTTTTGACATCACTTCTTGGATTTGTGGTGTATCTTATGAGACATTTTGGAGATTTCTAGTTGAGGTCCATTTAACAACTCAAAAAATCATTTGCTGTATCATAGACCAGATTAAAAGGAATATACTCAGTTCTACAGAGACTTGGGACTCATTATTGCCTTTCTATTTTCAGCTCATCTTTCAAGTAGCAAGAAGTCTTTGATTTGGGTTTCAGCAAGCTCATATCTAATGTGAGAAATTCCAATGTTTCATCCCAAGTTGGCATCAGTCAGCAACTTATTGTCATCTCATCATTTAGCAATCACCTACATAATCTTTTCTTTCACTTAATTGCAGACTCTCTATCTCTTTTAAGGATAGTCTTTCAGTGAAATATTATTTTATTGTCAGGGATCCACTTTTTGGAAGCTTTCTCCTAAGTGAATGGAGAAGGGCTCCTAAATTAAACTTTACAAGAGTAGAAACTAATGGTATCCCTATCATCAATACATGAAGAAGGTGTCCTATTAACCTGAATCTCCCCAAAAAGGAAGTGAAGTGGTTTAGAAGATAATATATGCTGGTGTATACTAACACATACCAGGGGGAATAAGGATGTACAATCAGAGAGAACTGGGAATTTTCAGCATAGGAATTATGGCAGCAGGGGCCAAATTGATACAAAATAGAATTTACTGATATATCAGTAGGAGTAGGCTCAGGAGGTTCAAAATGTAGGTTGAATTAACAGAGCAGAAAACAGAAACAAATGTCTCATATCAAGATATAGTGCTTCATTATGATAAGGGAAACACAATTCTTGCTAATAATATGTGGGTTTAAATATATGTAATTTATTGTAAAATTAAAAAGGGAAAGAGAAAATTATTAGAGAAATTGCTCCATAATAAGGTTATCAGCTTAAATACTGATGGTGAATTTGGGGAAGAAGTGAAAGTTTTACCCATTTGCCCTGCATATTCATGTGGTGGTAAAGTAATTATTTACAGACGCACAAAAAGCTGCAGCCTGTAAAGAAGAAAGAAGTAAAGACTTGGTTAATAAACAGGCTGGGTAGTTTATTACTAGGTTTGGCTGGTCTGGATATCTGGCTCTGATGTAAGGTATTTCCAAGGCTTGGTAGTTTTTCAGAATCTTATTGGATGTAGATAGAACATTTAATTCCTCCAGAAGCCATTTGGAATTTATTTCTATCTGACTTGTTGTTTTATAGATGGTGTAGTGCTTTTTGGAGCTACAGATAATTGAATTCAAACTAGTTTCATTAATTGGATTTAATTTAGTGACAATTGGAGCTGTATTATTTTTTAAAATAGAATTTATATGGGTTTTCTGAGGTTTATCAGTTTTTGTTCTTCTTTTTTCATTTGACTTTGAATTCTGAATGCAGATTATATCAATAACTGTTGAATTGGCTAATTGACACTAAAGACAGTTGTATTTTTCCTGTATTTAAAAATGTAGTTTTGGTACATGGGCTATGTTGTCATAACTATTATTTTTATCAGTTAGTCTGATATTTCCAATTAATTCACTTGGCTTTTCTTAGGGGGAAATGCAATTCCTTAAACTTTGTTACCCAAATAAACTTAATATGATTTTAGTTCTTGTCAGTAAATCTGAGTTTTATGCCTCAACTAGCCCATCATCCTACTATCTTAGTTGTTAGATAAGCCCATGTCAGCACTTTTTTCATAAGCCCTGATAGAATCATGAGTTTGATACTACTGATAAATTTAGATAAATTAGAAGGCTCTAATAATATTCTTCATTTTAAATATATTATTGATTAATTAGCATGGCTCTGACTGGCTGGGCTCAACTAGAATTAGCTGTGGACCCAGCTGTTAATGTTGTAAATATGTTTCTAAGTTTAGTTAAAATTTATGGGGATAAATATACCAGAATAATATTAAAACAGCTAATATAAAAGTGCACTAAAGCTTTAAAATTACAAATCTCTGAAAGGGAAGATAAAGTGTTGTTGCAACTGAACCAATGAGAGTTTAGTATTTGATTTAGAGAAGACAACAGTCTAATAGAAAGGACAAGAATGAATAGAATAAGATGTAGTTATTGTAGGATATTGTGATTAATATAACATATGGGGAAAGCCACAAGGCCACAGGGGGTGGCACAGTGGTGGGTTCCATGTAAGGTTTGAAGCCAAGGAATAACTTTCATAGGGATCAGCAAAGTTGAATTAGTAGCGCTCCTAATCAGGAGAAAGTGCCTGCAATTTGATGCTGCCTTTGGATTGGTCCATGTTGTTAGACACGTCAAGGGGCGACTCATTGAGCACCCCCTGTTTATTGTAAGATACATTAGCTGGTAAGTCCGGAAACTTGGTTGCAACACCCCCTTCCCCCTGCTTGTTGTCAGACACCAGAATTGGAGCCTGTGGAAGGTCTAGGAAGGCTCACACAAACAAGCTTTGTGTGGGATGTTGCAGCAGAGGCGCAAGCAATCATTGTGGAGCTTTTTGGTGTTTTCTTGGAAATCTTCAAGTTGATAGGTGTGGTTTTCATAGACAGCAGCTACCTTGAAGGGCCCAAGATGATTGGGTTTCAGTTTGGAAGAGTTGGGGTTGAGGGTGTAGACGGGATCACCTACAGTGTACCTTGCATCAAGGTTTTTGCCCCCCCTCAATTTGCTTGTGTTCAATGTCTTGGGCTTTGGTGCGCCACTGACTCAGGGAGTGAGTAGTTGACAGGGGAGGTTTCCTGGAAACTGTGGATTGTAATTTTCCTTGTTCTACCCTTATCAAGATGTCAAGGGTCCCAAAGGCCAAGGTTCTGGGGCTGAACCTGGTGCCTCTGTTAATTCTTGCTTGTAAAATGAGCAGGGCGGTGGGCAGGTGTTCAGTCCACAAAGTATTGGGATGCTCCTGTGAGAGCTTGGCAATGAGTTGGACCAGTAAACCATTTAGACGCTCCACACATCCATTGGCTTGCAGATGGTATAGAGTTGTGACTATTTGTTAAAGGGCATTCTTGGCGCAGTACACCTTCATGACATGCCCAACAAGCTCAGGACCACCATCTGTAATGAAGCGTTTGAGTTGCCAAAGCTGGCCACAATTTCCTTGCCAATAAGTGGGTGATGGTGGTGGTGGTGTGATTAGTGATTGCCCATGCTACTGGCCAACAGGTGAAGTAGTTGATGGTCATAATTATGTACTTCTTGCCTAGCCTGTCTTTGGAGAGAGTTCTCACAATGTTGAGGGCCCACTGTTTGAAGGGTTCCATGGCTTTGATAAGTAGGAAAGACTTGGGGGTGTAGGTTTAGAATGTTCTTTTCACACAACACACATGTTTGAAGGAGATCCAAGATGTCTTGGCACATACAAGGCCACCAAATCTTATGCTTCATGATTTTGAAGAGTTCACATCCTCTCATGTGGCCCAAGCTGTGGTGGTAGTGTAGTATGGTATCCCCTTGCTGTGTGGTGGAAATATAAGGCGTCTTCTCATCTGTCTCTGCCTGGCAACAGACGTTACTAGCATCAGTGGTGAACTGGCTCTTGATGTCCTTCAGCTCTGAAATAGTCACAGAATTAAGACCTTTGTAACAGTTAGCTTCATGATATAGATAAAGCATGGGTCAGTCTGGGTCTAAGCTGCCATCTCCTGTGATGGGTGCTACATATAGTCTGGAGAGGGTGTTGGCTGTGATAAGTTCCTTCCCAGTCTTATATTTGATACACAACTGATAGGGGGATAGACACTCAACCCAGCCTGCTTGACGTTGCATTAAATGTGACTGAGTATTGAAATGATGAAGCAACTTGTGATCTTTCAGGACGCAGGGAGGAAAGGTGGCACCCTCCAGGTAACAACGCCATTTCTTAAAGCAGTGCACATTGCCGCTAACTCCTTGTATATATGGGATAGCATTGTTCTGAGTCAGTAAGTTTCCTGGATTTGTAGGCCACAGGGAGGAAGACACCTTTGCCAGTTTCAACTCTTAGCACACTCCCTATGGCTCTGTCAGAGGCATCAATCTCAAGTTTATACTGACAATTTTTGTAGGGAAATTGCAATACAGGTGAATTTGTAAGTATCTGCTTCAACGTCTCAAAGACTTAATCTCTGACAGGTGTCCAGTGGAAACACTGTTTTGTGTTTAAGAGCTCAGTGAGGGGTGCAATTAGATCTTCACAGTTGGGGATGAACTTTTGCACATAGGCAACCATACCCCGGAATGTACACACCTGACCCACATCAGTGGAGGGTGGCATGCTTGTGATTGCCTTAATTTTGGCAGGATCGGGCTTTATTCCTTGGGCAGAGATGGTGTGCCCAAGAAATAAGAGCTCTGGCTAGAGGAATTTGCATTTAGAAGGATTGGTCTTTAGCTGGTTTTTACAAAGGGTGTTGAGGACAGCACAAAGGTGTTGGAGGTGTGTGGGTTGATCTTGACTGAAGACAATAATGTTGTCAAGGTACACTTCAACACACGTTCCAATTAAATCTTCAAATGCTTTTTTAATCAATATGGCAAAGGTGGAAAGAGCGTTGGTCATTCCAAAGTTCATGAGCTGACACTCAAACAACCTGTAGCGTGTGCAGAAGGAAGTTTTTGCCTCATTCCTGGGCACAATGCGGACCTGGTTATACCCTGCAATAAGATTAGTTTTATTAAAGACTTTCACACCTGCAAGTGTATTAAACAGGTTGTCAGTTAGCAGTAAGGAGTATTTTTTTGACTGTCACTTTGTTTAGAGCGTAGTAGTTGGTTACTAATTTTAGGGACCGGTCCTTCTTAGCTACAAAGAATACTGCAGCTCTATATGGCAAGAGGGAGGGGAAGATGAAGCCCTTATTGAGTGCCTTCACAAGGTGTTAATGTCAAAACCACAGGCTTGACCTGCCAGCAAGGTTCCAACCAAGCGGGTTTGTGACCCACAATCCAATTATCTGGCCACTCAAAGCCAGACCCGGAAGTCAACTTGGATTACCAAATCAATTAACATGAACAAATGATGATCCATCACGGTGGATACCTTGATTTGGTGCTTGACTCATTAGCAGGATCAAGCCACCCCCTCTTCCATCCAGCTGTGTGATCACCAATCATGTTCCTTCTATCCATTGATTCACAATAGCTATATAATCACTATCTCACAATAAAGATATTATCAATCCTCTAGATATTTTTCCCCTTGTAACTCTGCTAAAACAGCATAGTTACGACATTAACAGAGAGTATTGTCTTCCTTGGGCGTCAAGCAATAGAGGGGGCATGCTTTGGGAAGCAACCCTTTCAATTAAACAGCATGTTGTATTTCTCTTGGAGGAGACAACTGGTCTAATGTTTCACTGAAGATGTCCTTGTACTCCTCAAGAAGTGCTACAAGTGCTGGTGGAGCTGTGATGGTTAAGGGAGAAGCTGCAGTGAGTTTGGAGCAGATGACTTTGACTGAACACTGGTTAAAGTCCAGCTTTCCCCCCTTTAAGCTGTATGTACCAGCTTCTGTGAGTCTGAAAAATACGGTGTCATGGAGTAGTTTGCTCATCTTGACAGGGTAAATCTGGAAATCCACCTCATTTCTGTTGAGGGTGATTACAGATGTATCCCAGTCAATATATGGGTGGTTGTGTCTGAGCCAGTTGAGGCCAGAAATGATGTTATGGCTGAGCCCTGCCATGATTGGCCCAGAGAGTGTAAATTAACTCCCCCTTTGGCCCTGGATAGGACTATCTTCCCTCAGCGCACCAAGAAATCTGCTTGGATTCAAGCTAAACCCCTTAATTCTCTTGGGGATTTAGCCCGCACAATTGACAAGCAATTTGTCCTGGTGTATCTTTCTCAGGTGCTAACCACTAACAATCAAATTTATGTTCCCATCTGGGAGAAATCTCTGATTAATTTAGACCATTTGTTTGCTTGGGCTTGTCCAGATACAAAACAAATTAAGTGCAATCATTCAGGTTGTGCTTCTGTTAAATCAACAAATTCCAATCCAACTGGACTGAATGCTGCCTTGAACCATTCTATTTATGCCAGTCAATCAGAGTTGAAGCCAGAATTAATGTAAAACACTCCAAATCACTGGATTCACCTTTAAAAAATTTCTCCTACAGCCAATCAAATCTGCTCTTTGGTTCAGGTGACCCTGAATTATAAACTCCTCTCTTAATGCAAGACAGGGGACTGAAAGTCCCCTGTCTTGCTCATTTTAACAAATAAAGGTTTAGCTTTACAAACAAAATTTTGGGAATTTGGATCTTTTCTATTGACCTTTTTATTTCCTTGTAGTTTAGTAGAAGTTTTGGCTTTGTCTTACCTTGTTCCTTGCCTCCTGGCCCCCGGCATCCTTTTCAAAGCTCCTAGAGTTATTGTTAACATCAAAGTTAAAACTTACTGCTCTTGCTTTTGTACAACCAACTTGAACTTCAAAATTAGTGATATAATCTATATAATTACCTATTTTAAGTTTGGTTTTGCTTCTCTTTTGCTTTGCTGTTGTCTCTTCTTATCTATAAAGTTTTCAAAACAGCAGGCTCAACCCACCAGCAAGGTTCTGAGTAAGCAGGGTTGCAACCTGCAACCCAACTACCCAGTCACTCAAAGCCAAACTGTCATGAATGGCATTTCTCCCAAAACTAGTGGGAAACTCCAACTAGGAGAATCAAACTCAGGACCTGGTTCTGAGGGTTGTGGGGATCCTGCGGGTCCTTGGGCTGCCCACCCGTGTTTTTCACAGTTAGCCAGTGGAAGAGCTGAAATAGGCATTAGTTCAAATCCAATTAATCAAGAAATTTTGCAGGCCCACCTGGCCACAAATTTGCAAGAACAGGCTGGATTGCTGGAAGCGCTAAACCAATATGGTGTCATTCCTGTCATAGTTGACGGGCTGTCCAAAAAGGGGCTTGCTGCTCAGCACAATGGGCCAGAATCCAAAGGGAATCCAGATCATTGGCTAGAAACCCAGGCCGCCAGGCCATGTGATCCCTGGTCACATAGTGACCCCAAAGCCACTCTTGAAGATGTGCAGCTTACGGAGCAATAGTTATCCCTGCTTAAGGTTTCTGAAGGACACTTAGTCCTGAATGACGGGAACACCGGTAGCAGTGATGAAGCCATGAAGACACTGGCATTAGACTGTCAGATGGAATTCATTCCAGCAGAGGATATGACAGGCCATAAGGATAAGAATGTGGCCAGAACTCTCAGCCCAGAGGAAACTGAGCAAACTCAGCTATCAGGTGATGGGTTAGATTCTGACCTTAGCATTTTAAATGGTATTTAAACCCCGTGAAGTCTTGATAAAATGGTATTGCCATTCTGAAATAAATAAAATTATGGGACCTTGTTTCTACCATTTTATTCACTATTTTGTCTTGGTTGTTTTCCATTTTACCACTGTTCCATCAAAAATCTTGGGCAGACAGCCTGCATTCCTGAGGAAGCCCCTGAAACCTGGCCCGTGTTTTATTGTCCTCCTGGAGCACCCTTTGGTCCGCTGCATTTCTCTGACTATCCCCTTAAGCCAGAGTATTGGGAGTTAACTGTGAAAGAGACTGTCTACCCAGATTATCTGGCCCAACAGATTACCCCCCAAACAGCTTTCCACAAAGGTGCTTGGTACAAACAACCAGTCCCCAAAATCTGTGTGAATTATAATTATCTGCTTGCCTACCAGTTAGATATGGAAGCACCCCCAACACCCAAACCTGACAGCCTACACCCCACCCCAGGACTGTCTCCACTCACAGCCAACTAATATACAGGCATTGCCTACATCACCTTGTCTGGGTTAGTTGACACTATGGTACCTGCCGCTGGACCCTGGGCCTTAGTAGGACAACCAGTATCTTATCTCATCAAGTTAGCGCCCCCTCCTATGGTGGGCTCCACCCTCCTCCCACCCAAGCAAGTTGGAAGCTGAGGATAACAGCCCCTCCCCTGGGATGTGGTATCCTGACACTAATTCTACTTCAGTCTCTTCTAGTGTTGTGAGCAAACTTGGATAAAATGCGGGCAGGCGGGCCGCCTTAAAGCCAGTCCATTAGAATAAAAGACTGATGAATCTGTATTGACTTGATGATTGATCCAAGTCCTATTTCCTTAATTCATTCCTCTCTTAGGCTTTATTAGTAGAGCAAAATATTATACTTTCAACATACAGTATTAATTCCTATAGTAAAATATAGAGACAACAAACTATGAACTGTATCCAGAAGTAGGAAGAATTCTCCCAAATCTTTTGGGCTTTGTGCCCAGTCAGCCTTGATACTTCTGAAGACAACTAAATATTATGGGCCAGATTTTATGCCAAAGTCACAGGTTCTCTGTACTTTCCTAATGTTAGAAGACTTAGGATATCATCTGGCAGATGATAAATTCCACAGTCTCCATATTTCCTGAAAAAAAGTAAGCTAAATAATGATTTATACTCTAAATGTAGTTTACTGATTAAAATATCATACTTTAAGAGTTAGTTAGCATATTTTATTTCAAATAATAATTTTATAAGCTTATATTCAAAGCCATTTCAAGATAATAAATTGGTGTTAAAATATAAAGTTGAAGCACAATTCCAAAAGCTGAGATCAAGGGCTTTCTAATAATACTAGTTTAAGAAAAATTGAATTACTATTCACCGAGAAGTCAATAGTTAACTGGAATATAAAAATGGGTAAGTAAACAATGATATCAGACTTCAGGGGCAATATCAATAAATTAAGAAGATCAGTTGGGGGTTAGTTGGGGATTTATGCCTGTAGTGCAAATGCTCAGCTAAAATAGTATTTAAATAGCTCAATTTTATAGAAATTTTCTTTACAATCCATACCTTTACACCTCTCTGATAACTGCGTATCTATTTTCAAGCAAGAGCTGCCTAAACCAAGCCAAGGAATTCAACCACTATCATTATGGAATCAATCAAGTTTGCACCTCAGATGACACCCTTCTTCTCACTGGGGATTCTACTAAGAGAGAAATAATCTCTATGCTTAATCAAGCATTCTTTTTTACTGCTGGCAATGATCTTAACAGCTTTGTTGAGTATTTCTTATTAAAAACAGAGCTTGTAAAAAGTACCTTCTTACCTTTCATACAAAATTCTAAGACAGATGATTTCTCTTAACAACCTAAAGGAATTGATGTCAGAGTCCCCTGCCAAGCACCTTCCTTCCCTAAGAGCATTGGTTACATCAAGCTGCAGTTTGAAAGAGCTTTGGAATTGTAAGTTTGAAATAACTAAAAATGAGTATTCATATTCTAAAAAAATAAAAAATACTAAAAATTATGTTTAAATTCAAAAAATAAAATAGGAAAAAATGATTCAGTAAAGAAAGAAAACATAAAAAAATTCATTTCCAGCCAGCCAATTCACTAAAAAATCACCATGATTGATTTATGAAGAATTACAAAAAGAATTGGGTGAATACTCAACTAAAATACTCATTATTGAAGACAAAAAAAAGAAATTTATGAAGATATGAAAATAAAAAACAAAATTTATATTTCACTTTCCACTTTCTATAATATTATTCCTAATAATATACAGTAGTTTTAGAAGCTATGGCAACAACCAAAAATACTTCAGATTTAAACAAAAAGATTTTAGATTTGAACAAAATCCAAGTTGCGCAAGATTCAGGATTCAATTAATTCAAATATTTTTTGTTAATAAATGAACTGTAAAACAAAAAACAAAATTTCACTAGCCCATTATACAAAATTATATCAAACATCAAGCAGTGTATTTCAAACCGCAAACAAAAGGAACTGACACAACAAGTAAAATGGATGGATGCTATTCTGGAGTATATTATAATCCAATCAGGATTCATATGAGGCACTAACAAAAGGACTAAAATGAAACAAAATTAGAGCAATCTAGAAGCAAAATTCCACAAGCACAAAAAAAAATGAAGTCACACAAGATGTGTAGTATGAGCAGCCTAAAATATAAATTTAACAGTTTAACAGCCAATCAACAGCTATCCAATTTAGGAACAGAGGCATTTTATTCATTTTCATGGATCCTGATCTTTATGAAATGATTTTGAAAACATTCCAAATGTGGACTTGAGATTACAATAAAAATAAATCATTAAATTTTAAAATTTCTAATTTTAGTGATTTTATCCTAGGTTTTTTACAATGGTTTTTACTAGCAACATCTTCAACAGCACAAGCAGCCAAGCCAGCTTTAATGGAGGCAAAGCTCAGGGTGTGGAGGCACTTATTTATACCCAAGCCTTTGAGGCAGGTAATGAGAAAGCTGACCTGTACCTGATCACCAACCCCTATGGCTTTGACTTGTTCAGTAGTCACACAGTGTCTAGTACTGCCCCTGCTCCTGTACCCACCCCCACACAAGCTGCCCACCAACCAACCAATCAGGATGGCAACCTTGATTTGGAACATCTTTCTGCCACCAGCCAACCTGCTCCCCCCTCAGCCAATCAGGCTTCAGCTCCCCTGGCCCAACGCCCCAAGCAACAAATAATCACCACCCAAATTCTTCAGGAATTGTGGCACTCAACCTACAGGGTCTGTCCTGGGAACAGATTGCCGCCCAGTTGCAATTTACCCAAGCTACTGTCATGCAGGAATTCAACAACCTGATGAACAGGGGGAATCTGATTGGTACAGCCAAGAAGTCCAAGAAGGCCCCTGAGTCCCAAATCAATGAGGCAAACCCAATAATGCTTGACCTCCTCCAGCAGGGTATCAAGATTTTCTTGACCCAGGTCTGGAAGCAACTTGTGCACCATGGCATTTGGGTGTCTGAGTGCATGGTGCAGCTCTGGATGCACAGAAAGGTGGCTTCAATACGGGTTCTTACCAATTTTGCCGGCAACCAATGAGATAGTGCTGAGGATTTCCCGTATGATCTAGACATCAAATCAACCCTGGTCTAATGCTTGACTAGTCTGTCAGATGATGTTATGTTTGTCTTGTATTATAAACTATCAATATCTTTCAAAGGTTTCAGTGAGCAAGGAAAAGCCGCTGCCAAGAATAGAAGGAAGAAGGTCAAGAAGGGGGCGTTTCTTGGTGCATTTCTGGCTATTTCAGCCAAGGGTTTTGTCTATTATCAGACAAACCCAGATTCAATGATGGGTACTTGTACAGCCACATCCTTGGTTGATTACTTAACTCCTGGTATGGCTCAAGTTCAAAGCATCAGGTTTTCTCAAGCCACCAGATGGAGGGTAGCTCCACCACCCTTGAGGCCATCCAGGAACACGGACACCAGGCCTTAGTGTACCCAGCTGGCCACGCTGACATCCATATAGCTGATGTTGTGTTCTTTAACAATGGATCCACACTACAGGAGTGCCGCCCTCAGGCTTTCAACAACCTCTATCTTGGGGTCCTTGAGCACAACTTTCTCTTTAGCCGCCAAATAATGGCTGACTTGTTTGCCCAAATTGTCTTCCATGTGAACATGGGCAACCAATCACAGAAGGACAAGTGCCTACCACCTTGTGCCACTGCCACCTACCAGCCTATCCAGCCAATGATGGATGAGGAATACCAACAACAGTATATGGCAGCCATCAAGCGCAATCCTCCTATCCCTACCCCTGCCACCACCACCCCCCACCTTCCAGCCCCACCCACAGAATTCCAGACCCCCAGGCCAGCACTTCCTCAACGTCTTCCTTCTTGTGCTATTCTGCCTACTAGGCATCACTCTTCCCCGCCCCAATAAACCCCCTGTTGCCAAACATTTTATTTTTATATTATCTTTATTTATTAATTTCAACTGTTCATGTTCTCTTTGTTTATAGTTGGTTTTATTCTTTATGTTCAGCTTATTTCTATAAAATCATATATTTACTATGCCATGTATCTAGATCCAGAACACAGTTGTTTTTAGTACCCAGACACAGCCCCTTGTAAAATATTGACACCAATTTGGTGATCAGCTAAATTTTTATTAGAAAATTATGTGTTAACTGTTTTTAGATAAAGTTGTTACTGATCTGAACTCAAAGCCTTAATAATAAACTTTAAGCCAATCAGGAGCCAAGTGATAAAGTGATTATTGTGACATAAAGGGCCATTCAATAATTCTTTGATGCATGTGCGCTAATTAATATGATTGGCTGGATGTTTTACCATTGTACGCCATTGCCGCTGTGGCCAGTTGTTGATGGACTAGTGCCCAATCAGCTGCTGGGTTAGCACTAGTCCATCAACAACTTGCCACAGCAGCAATGGCGTACAATGGCAAAACATCCAGCCAATCATATTAATTAGCGCACATGCATCAAAGAATTATTGAATGACCCTTTATGTCACAATAATCACTTTATCACTTGGCTCCTGATTGGCTTAAAGTTTATTATTAAGGCTTTGAGTTCAGATCAGTAACAACTTTATCTAAAAACAGTTAACACATAATTTTCTAATAAAAATTTAGCTGATCACCAAATTGGTGTTAATATTTTACAAGGGGCTGTGAAAAGCGCCAAAAATAATATGGTAATCAAGGAAAAATGCCAACACAAAGCAAATAACACATATTGAGATGAGTGTAAAACATATGCAAAATGGGTAAAAAGATGGGATAATGTAGTAAATAGGAAAACAAAAAGGAATAAACAAAGAGGCAATAGTATCAAAATAATACAGAATTTATTGGGGCAAAATCTATAAAAACATATGAAAAGGTTAGTGAAAAATCAATGAGAGAATTAGAGAAGCGTTTGAAGGATCTCAACTTGGCAATTGCCAAAATCAAAGACATTTACCGCAAGGTCAAGGCAAAAGTCAAGGCTGCTGTCCTTACAGGAGACAAAATTGACAAGGTGTCCGCAAAGGCCCTAATGACCAAAATACCAGACACCCCTGAGAAGACAATTGAGTGCCTACTCAACATTCAGAAGACAGTGGTTGAGGGCCTGCAATTTAAAGCATACAATCTTTCTGCACCGTCTGTCTGGGTTTACAACCCAGAGATGTATGAACATCTCAAACCTGCCAAGCGTGCCAGAACAGAGAATAAAGAATTTCCCACACAACTTCTTGCGCCAAGAATGGCCAAGCCTGCTGAAGCCGCTGGCAAGGAGGAAACCTGCAAAGGTAATCTAAAAAAATTAGTAACAACTTCAAAATACTTACCTTTTTTTAGAGAACATTGATGGTGAGCTCTGCCAAGTCCTGGTCCCCTTTGTCCCTGCCACATTCTACACAAACTACGCTAATCATGTGGCAAGGCAGCTGTTTCTGTCACCCCCTGTCTTGCAGGAGCTTGAAGACAGGATCCACAGGGCCTTTCCAATGTTGCGGGAGGCATTGGCCAGGCTGACGCATGGCAAGGAGCATCCAAGCGGGCAGTTACTGCATACAAGGATGCCCAACTGGTCCGCCTGGACCTGGTATCCCTCAGTATATTTTACTGTGTAAACTCCATTGAGCTTGTTTGGGATGTCCTGGCAACAATCTCATTCAATAATGTACCAGAAATGGGCCAGGCCCATGCGGCTGCTTGCTTCTGCTACCCCTGGAGCACACAATTTCTTACCTACTGGACATTTTTGGGTGTGTGTTGGGAAAATTGGCTGTTTCAGATGCAATGGCCGTCAAGAAGACAAAAATCCTCCTTACCAACTTTGGGTTGGCCTGGAGTGCCAACAAGACGGGGGTCCCTGCAGCCATGGAGCTCAAATTTGCAAAGACCAAGCATGATAAGAATATCAGTACGGTTTTTAATAAATTATGCAAGTTTACGGAAGCCTTTGCTGGGCAAAGGCTTCATCTGGTGGTTTACCTTGGGTATCTCTTCTACTTTGGAATAGGCGCCAGCGTGGAGGATCTTGACAGGGTCCTCCTAGGAATTGACAAGGCCAGGCTCTCCCTGGATGGGAAGAAGGTCCCCCCCTGGGTATGACTCAGTGGATCACGTCATCCAGGACGCCCTGGTCCTGGCTGGTATCTACGGGGTTGCAGCCCCGCCAGAGAAGCTGCTCCTCCATTTGCACCTGACCCTACTCCCTTTTACTAGCTGCCATGAATATTTTAATAAGGGAGTATCCACCATCCACAGTGTGGCGGTGGAGGTTGTGCGCCACCTCCATTGCGGGGTGGGTACATACCAAAGAACCCACTACAGGTGTTTGCAATAAATTATCTCTTCCAAATAATTACATTGCAATTTACATTATTTTTATTATAATAAAATTTTCTAATTTTTATTTTAGCAAACAAGATTTGCAGAATATATCCCAAATAAGGTCTTAATAAAATCATAAAAATATATTTTAATAAAATCTACTTCTGATTTGTACATATTACTTTTAATTTTTTTTGATTATTATATTTATTTGCCAAAAGTGATATTAATGTGTTTGTGTAATAAGTATCAAGTGTTTGGGATACCCTTAGATGACACAATAAAAAATGATTATAAATAAATAAATTACTAACCTTCATTGATTGTCCTGCTGAATGTGATTGCGGGCTTGGAAAGATCTAAATATAAAATGATAATTAATAAATATTGAATAGTAAATTAGAGAATATAAAAAATTGGACACACTAAGCCTTTAATTGTTTGGCTGTTTGGCTAAGCACACAGGGATGAAAAAATCAGTGTGGCCATAGAATTTGGCCACAGTCTCAGCTGTGAGGGTGTGGATCCTGGCCTGCAGCAAATTAAAGAGGTCCTTGGTCCAAGTTGGGGTTCCTTGCTTGACAACTTGCTTGAGCCACCCAAAGACTTCCTTGATGGGATTTAGGAAGGGCAAATAATCAGGGAGGAAGAGAAGGCGCAAATTTGCTGTTGCCAACTGCTGAGGGGGCACTGCGCTGTTGGTGTCAATCATTGGGATTCCTCTAGAGTTTCAGCCACCTTGTGGAGACCAACGTTGTCAAACACAATGACGTTGGTGAAGCCCGGGCTTGTGCGCCTCAGGTGCTCCTGGACCAATTGGAGGAATGATAGAAAGGTACAGCTGTTGTGGGAGCACAGTATCATTTGGTATAGCTTGACCCCCTTTGGACCAAGGAGAGCCACCATTGAGTAGGCTGTGGTGTGGACTGCAGCACGCCAAGCCATCCTGTCATTGGAGCCTTTGGGGACATAGCCATATGCATTGCACATAGATGAGGCAAATGCCAATTCATCAATATAGTAAAATTTGACTATCCCCTTGGCTTTGAGGGCAGTGTACGCCTCTGCGTAGTTTTCCCAGGTCTCAATGTTGGTTGGGCTATTCTGATTGTACAGAGATCCCCTGAGCTTTTTCCAGGAAAAGTGCATCTTCTTCAGCAGATGGTAGTAAAAGGAAATGGAGGCCTCAACCCCAAAAGTGGACTTTACTATTGCCTGTATATTTGCCAGTTCAAGATGGCAGTCCCGGGTGATCCACTGGCCAATTGTCCATTTGTGCACCTTGGTGAGCATGGTGGAAACGCGCAAGGATTTATCCACTGCAAGGACTTGACCCGTGTTAATTAATCTGTGAAAGGTCTTGGAAGCGTACTTGGGATCCACCCCAACAAGGGCCGCAGCTGCCTTGTAATTGCCCAATTCATACATTAGCTTAAGCAGGATGATGCGTTTAATGTTGGGGATGCGCTTATGAGCGGGCTTTTTAGCGGTGGGGATTGACTTGTTGGCATTGGGCACAACACAGGGCATGGGCACCTTGGTGTAAAACGCAGCAACCTTTTTGAGCACCAACTGTCCCTTCATATTTCTATATAGCTTGGGCTTGTTGTTGTCTTCTTGGTTGCCATCACTGACGTAAGGCTCATAGCTAGTGTCAAGTACAGGCTTAACTTTCTCCAGCATGGCTGACAGGACCAAATCCTGGTAGTAGACGGGGTCAAACACATATGAAGTAAGTTCTACCTCCTTGTTTCTAACCATTTTGGTAGTGGTAACCTTGGTGTGCTTCTGAGTCAGCTTTGGGACCCAAGGGTTGATGCTCCACACCCTAGCAGCTTGTGCTCCCTGAACCAACTGTGTCAGTGCAGCATCACTATGGAGCTCTCCTCTCCCGTCTCCTTCTTGAGTAGGCACTTGGGTTGCACTAACTCTATTCTTTGACCTGCGGGGCAACTGCAACTGCGGCGCACAACAGGTGCAATGGTAGTCTGTTGCTGTGTTCCTTCCATTTTAAAATTTAATAAAATACTAAATAAATTTCAATTAAGTTAGGACCTATTTTTAATTTTTGCTTTTATCTGAATACGGATATTTAATTAATATTTTTCCCACCCAATATCCCAATTATAGATTTTTTTATTTCTTAATTAGTTGTTTCTGGTTTACAACACCCATTTTAGAATACCTGAAATAATTTCCACCCATTTTCCCAGATTTACGCCAAATTAAGCACCCAACACAATATTTTTAAAATTTATGTCTTGGATTGTGTGTCTTATTTTAAATACCTTGGTATCATTTATTATTACAATCCATTGCACACATTGTGTGAGTGATTTTGTTTACATAGTGAGTTGCTATTGTGTTTCATTTTTGGTTTGAGTTTTGACTCAACTTGCTTGGGTGTATTTTGTCACCAATTCACATAGTAAACATATGTACACCAAAAGTCAACTCACACCATTTTTTTTGTGAATAAATGTATTTTGGATTTTATTTTGAATGGTTTTGCTTTGCGTGTGAGCCCTTTGTTGCTGTGTTGACTCATTTTGCCCATTAACGCCAATAAACCCTGTTAACAGAGTGTATATTTTAACCTGAGAGTTGGATTTTGTTCAAATCTGAAATCAATTTGTTTAAATCTGAATTATTTTTGGTTGTTGCCATAGCTTTTAAACCTACTGTAGAGGTTCTATGGAGACAAATAATTTTTTATGAGAAACTCCATATTTCTTTATTAGGATTTGCAATTGCTTTTAGTGAAAATGAGAAAATTAAATATGAGTATCATGACTTTTTATCTGAAATTTTATCTCATGACTCTTTGTTTTCAGGTCAGTGTTTGATAAGTCTGCTTAAAAAAGATAAATTTAAGGATGTTAAAATTTTAAAAGTTTGGTCTGATAATGGTAACCATTTCAGATCTTATGAATTATTATATTGTCTTTTTAAAGAGGTACCTAGAATTATAAAAGGAACAATTAAGTTGAATTGATTTTTAGAGTGTCATGGCAAAAGTATTGTTGATGGTCATTTTGGTGTATTATCTAAAATATTTAAACAAAAGGAAAATGAGAAGTATATAAAAAATACTAATGATCTCAAAATGCTTTTTGAGAGAGAGGAAGAAAGGGTTTATATGAGTCACTTGTAAATAATTTATATGTTTCCCAAAAAACCTTTTTTACATTTATGATAGAAAATCTAGGCCTAAAAAAGCTGGCTTGAAGTCAAAGCATTTTATGTTAACCTTTCATATTTAATGAAAGATGGTGAGCTGTATGTTTCACCTTTGACATTTGAGGACATTAAGGAGTACTCCAAAATAAATAATTGTGCAAAGTTCTGCATAGATGACAGAGAAACAAAGAGATCTGATACTACTAAAGGATTAGTAGGACATGTTCATGAAGTTGGATGTATTACAAAAACTTATATTGCACATAGGGTAAATAGTCTTTTAAATACAACAAATTTTTTCTAAAAATAACTAAGAAATTAATTATATGAGCCAAAGATAGGATAATAGCAATTATAGCTTTGGGGCTGCTATTACTCTCCCATGCAACTCATATATTTGATCCTTGGCTTATTAAAATAGAAAAAATGGGGTTAGCAAAAAATAAAGCTAATATAAATAAGATTTTTTATTATTTGTATATTTTAAACTTTCAAAAAGTTCTTCAGTAAACTGGGAATTATATTAATGTCCAAAAAAAGATAATTTATGACTTAAATGATACCAAAGAAGTTAAAAGGCTTTAAAATGCTTAAGCTGGCGCCTTGGCTTAATCTATCAAGTAATGACCCATATATTATAAAATAAAAATTATTGGGGGCAAATTTTATTGAGCAAAATGGGATTGGGTGGGACAAACTAGTTGGCATCCTGAATTGAGGGGGGAGGACTTGATTGGCTGGGGGTAGGTTCCAAATGACTGAATTGGTTGGCTGGGGACTAGGGCAGCTGGAGGACCCAGTGGTAATTGAGTGCCTTGAGAGGCTCAGAGGAATTCATGATGCATGACATCATATTCAAATTCAGGAAGGACATCAATTGGCTTGTACACTGGGGGATTGCAAGAGGGAAGCTGAGGATCCTTTGGTGATTGGCTGTTGCCAAGAGCATTGAAGGCCATCTTTGTAAACATGTCAGCGGCCCTCTGACAGGGAAAAGGCACAATGGGGTTGCTGGATGCACTAACCACCTGGCTGAAGGTTGTGGGGTTGCACCCACAGATGGTGTCCCCAATGTTGAAGAATAACACATCACCCAGGTGAAGATCAGCATGCCCAGTAGGGAAAATTGAGACATTGTGGCTGCCTGCTTGAATTTTTTGGAAGCCACTTCAGTGCACTCCATTTGGTGTCTCAGGAATATTTGGAATTTTGAGTTGGCCAAGCTCCAGGTGGCTAGCAGTCTGGAGAGAAATTTCCTGTACCAGTACCCATTGGTGTAACTGCTTGTGGTTTGGTAAAATACAGTCCCTTTTGGGGAAGCTGCAAGGAACACACTAATTACAATTCCTTCTGATTCCTTTTTTTCACCCTTGGGGCATTCTTTTTTACCAAGAAACCATAATCCTGGACTTATAATGACAATTTATAGTAGGATATAAATATAAAATTGTCCAAACTAATTGACAGGCAGCAGATAATTGTGGCACCAATCACAGGGTCATAGGGCAAATCAGAGCCATCATCTAACTCATCAGCCTTCCAATTGGTCAGAATCATAACAATGAATACATGTCCATGCATTCAGAGCTGTGCTTTGCGGCTGGCAATGAATATGTCCTGGAGCCCAAGTAAGCAATGGACCTCAGTTAATTGGAGGTGTGGGTCACGTTGCAGAAGGTCAAGAATTATGGGATATGCCTCCTTGATCTTGTGTCAACCTGCTTCTTGGCCAGCTTGGTACCACCTCTCTTCAAAAGGGCCTGGAACTCACGCTTAACCACTGTCTCAGTGAATTGAAGCCAAGTGACAATTTCCGCAAAATTTATGCCACTCTGCTTGAGGCTCACAATCTTCTCAGCAATCCCATTGGTTATAATTTGACGTTTTGGGGGGGCCTTTGGGAATAAGGGGACCTGGATTGGGCAGGGCTTAATTTAATTAGCCTGAATTCTTGGGCAATTATTGGATATGCTTGGAGGGGGGCACAGTTACCCAGTCACCAGAATATTTCATAGCCTCAGGTTGGGCCTGGTCTTGGGAGTCAACATACTGGCCGTTGAAAAAGTCACTTGTGGATGGGGCTGGTGACATGTACAACTCACCCTCCTCACAACTTGTATTGAATTGGGTGTAGGCGGGGACCATAGTGGCTGTGCTTCTCTGATCAGCAGCCTGAGTTTGGAGTAGCTCCTGGTGCTGCTCCTTGACAATTGCAAAGTTATCTTTGCTGGTGAAACTCATTGTAAGCTAAAAGCAATAAAAATTCTGTTAAAACAGAAAAGCAAAGTATTTCTAGAAAATTAGTTTTATTCAAGTGGGTGCCCCTTTTTGAGACATTCTCTCCAACATAGATGTCCAAATTTAGATGCACATACATTGAAAATAATTCTGTAGCTCCCTGAATAGATTTTGGTGGATTCACTCCTGAAATCCATTATTTCTAATTTGAGCCCCAAAAATAGTCAATATTTTCAAAAGTGAGTTGTTTTGTGTTTGAGCTCATCACTTTTGTGACTGAACCTCGTGTGTTCTCTGTTTGTATCATATTTCTCACACACTCATAATTAAATTTGATGTAGAATGCCTTTGGATGTGACTGGATTGGGTTTGTTTTGAATTTGAGTTGCATGTGTTTGCTGTCTCATTTTTGGAATTCAGTATTTGACCTTAATTTTTTTTGTGATTGACTATTTTTGCTTTCTGGCCATAGATAAATGGAAGCTTTTATTGAGTGAATTGACCTTCAACTGGTTCCAGGTAAAACTTTTTGTGACTGAACCTATGCATTCTAAATTGACTAATATACATTTATTTCAACAGGTTTGAAAACTACAGTATCAAGTTAGTGTCTATATTGTGATGGACACTTTCCACTGGCCCAGCGGCTCCCTGTCCCAAGTCACCCAATGCCTCATCTTTTCCTGGCTCCCTGACAATAGCCATCAATTACCTATTAAAAGGTTTTCATTTTAAGTTATGTTTAAAATTATAACCCTTATGGGATAGTAGGATCCATGAAATTCAGATTTAAAGGTATTATTACCACTGCCTGATTGATTATTACCAGTATATATACTGTAAATTCAGAACCTAAAGGTAAAAATACAGAATTGTCAAATTCTTTTGCATGAACTCACCAACTTAATGGAGTGATTTTCATCCTAGAACAACTTACTTTTTTATATAAAAGGATGAAAAATATTCCAGTAAGTTGGTGAGTTTACGCAAAAGAATTTGACAATCCCACATTTTTCCCAACAGGTTCTGAATCTACAGTATCTTGGTGAAAAACTTTGGCAAGTTTTGACTCTAGATGTGCTTATTGGTACTCACCTACTTATTAGCTCCCAATAATTTTGCCATTTTCTTCACATCCACCTCCATCTCTTAGCTTGAAACTCTCCTGCTCTCTGCCTAAAACATATTTTCACTGCAAGAAAATTACATCTACCCCAACTGACAGGTTATGAACATCTTGCACAAATATTTGATTTCCTCAAGTGAGGGTACCTTCATTGGATAAATAACCCTGGAATGTTTCTTTTTATGAATATTTGACCTTGTTTAAAGAAATTTTGAAAAAGTCTTTGCCACCTCCAGATTTCCCCAAGGATCCTCCAATTTACCCTTGAAGATCTCCTATCACAGTTTATTGCTCTTCTCTTTGGAACCCCCAAACTTTGATTTCTTTCAAATAAAATTAACAGACCTAAATCTATAAGATATTCAGGGGAAAGCAAAAATTGTTAGAAAATATTATTTCATTTTTTATACTAGTTTGCATGATATATTATTCCAGGATACACTCGGCCGAAACCCCATCATATTGTGAATCCCCACCTGGATTTTCACCTATCTATCATTGATAATATTATAAATGCATTCTGACCCTACTTTTTCAGAAAGCATTTGTTCTTGACCTTTCACAGATGTGACTAAGTTCCATCCCAAATCACCCAATTCATTGCCTGGACATATACTATTTATATATTGAAGCATTTCTTATCTCCACTATAGTACCTTACTATTATTATATGATCCCAGCTTTTCAAAGTTTCTATCAAAATCAGCTGATCAAGCATTAAGATACCATTATCTCAACTTAACACAGTCAAATTTATTGCAACCTTATCATGAACAACTTTTTCATCAAATTTGGGGGTTTAATTAGATTAGCTTCAGGCTACGTCCTGACATGATCAAGTTACTTTGATCCCTACAGTTAATTTCCAGTTATTTATATTCCTGGGGATTAATTAACCAATTTATGAGACATCTAGTATCTGAAACTGATTCAGTCGGATTTGCCTCAATCCCTCTAGTTAGTACAGCCTACCTGAGTCCAGGATTTTTTTAACTTGATTGGCATAAACTAAAAAACTCTTCTAGCTTTAAATGATATTTTTTGGGTGTTGAATTCATACTTTGAGGATTTGTAACCAATAGTTTTTGAGTCTTTATTTAAGTGATTGACCAGGTGACTTTATTTTGTTTTATGCTTGTGAAGTTTCAATTGTATGTTGCTTTGATTTTTTTCTGTTCAGCCTCTCTGTTGGTACCTTGTTAGTATCCTGGTTGAATTATAATATATCTTGGAACAGCCCCAATCATTTGTCATGCATTGATTTTTTTGTTTGTAGTTTGGGGTCATCTCATATTTGAATTGATCTTATATTTGATTTGAGGGTAGATGCATTTATTGTTTGGCATTTTTTCGATCATTGAAGATATTCAAATCATTTGCTGTCTGGAACTTGCCTAAGCCAAGCTTCATTTACAGATGACTCGATCATGCTTATCTCACAGCTGTGAAATTTACTGTATAGCATGATGTTATTTGGGTGCATTTCAAATGGATCAATGCTTGGTGAGTTGATATTTATAGTGGCTTGAAGTAACTACTTGCTGCACTTCTAATCTGATATGTGCTTTCCTGCCACATGATGCTGCAAAGTTTATAGCTCATTGAATGTGGATATAGAATGGTGGTAACCTAATGGAGGTTGTGTTTTAAGCTTTGTCGGGTTACTTTATAGTTTTTCCCCTGTTAGCCGCCTCTATTTATTTTATTGAGCTCAAGAGTGCAGTGTCAAAGCTAAATCTTATTAGTTCATCCTAAATATCAAGGCTGGGTAAGTTCATGTAGCAGATGCAAGACTCCTATTTTACTTAGCATTGCTGGGGGAGTAGACAAGAGTGTAGAGCTGAGGGAGTGGATATGGCAATGAAAAGATTAATTAAAAGAACAAACGATATTAATTATTTTTTAAAATATTCCACATATTTTTCCTAGAATTTAAAGAAAAATATTGGGTAAGGATTTGGGTGGTTAATCAGGCACAGCAAATCACTTTGGGGTTAAACGATGTCTATTGTTGCTGGGGTATATACAGACCTGTATTCCAGGCTAAGCGGGTGATTAGCGAAAATCTAATGTAAATGAATGCATAGTTAATACACATGGTAATTTGAAGTTAAATGGATCAGGAGTTGGAATAGGAGCCAATCATGCCTCGGCGCTTAGAAACACGAGCGTCTTTGAGATTCTTGCGGAAAGAAATGTTGCTGGGATGCGACCTGTTCAAAACAAGTTCTTTGAGCTGCCAGTCATCGGGGAGATGGGCATGGTCCAGAAGATGGATGGCATCAATGTCGTTGCGTAAAGTTACGGTGTGGTTGGTATGGAGAATCTGCTTCAAGTCGCCTGTCTCGAGACTGCGTATCTCGGCAAAACTCGGGTCAAAGGCCAGGATGTAGGGATAGAACAGTGTGAAAGATTTAGGACAGCCTTTCCAATGAATGACTGGTGCGCTAGTCTCTAATTGACCTGCACGGTCCACAAAGAAACCAAACTCTAAAAGGTCAGCCGAGTAAATAAACGCGTTACCGTCATAGCAAACAAAAAATACCCCGTCTCTTATACGGAAGAAAGCAATAGGTTTGACAGTTTCGCCCCGTGAGAAGACAAATTCAAGGTTGGGATCTGTAGGATTAAGCAGACCTATGATGTTAGAAGAAGCCTCTCTTTACCGTACCTTGAGGGAGGAGACTAGCCAAGTCTAGCACTTCAAACCCTTTGGCGCACGCAACACACAGCTTGGATTTGAGAAAGTACACGTTGAAAGACTCGGATGGGATGTAAAACTCTTTGAAGAATTCCAGTGGTCGCCTAGGGCCAATGGACGTCAAAAAAGACTTGGGGCCGCTGAGTGATTTGCGTGGATTGGTTGCTGGCTGATATAGGCGGCCAGTAGTGGAGAGGGCAGTGGTTTTGACAGCGCAAATCAGCGCTTTTCCTAAACAGGTACCGACGCTGAAAAGATCAATGTTGCTCTTCAGCTTCTCGGCCACCAACTGTACATCCTTATTCTTCTGTAGAATGGCACTAAGTGAAACAGTATATAGGGTACGTTCTATCTTATTAGATAGCATGTAGAATGATGTTCTTACCACTGAGCACGAGGAGAAGGTCGTGGTCCTCCAGCACTTCCATCTTCTTGACCCTGTCTAATTCAAGGGCAAGAGCAAATTTCTTGGCTCCTTCGGGCTTGGCGTAAATGCCATCATCTGCGCCAAGAAAAACCGTGTGGCCCGAGTCTAACCATTAGAAGTACCGGGAGTAGCTTACCATAGACAGCGGAGCAGAATATCCCTGGGACCTGGCAGGTTTTTGGGTCAGCAAGATGCTGGGTATGAAAAACCATGTTGCTGTTCAGCACCTTTTCTTGCTGCTCAGTAATAACGGTTTTCCATCGCTTCTTTTCGGAAAGGGTGGAGCAATACAATGTATAAGTGCCTCCCTGGCGTCCAAGATGGTTGATCGTTAGGGGGAAACTTGTTGATTTGTGGGCGTCGGTGGCGACAAGAGGGATCTGGGCGTTGGAGATGGGCTTTGACAGCGCCAAGTCTTCATTGTCCGTGAGGGATAGTAGATCTAATTTGATTGGCTGGGGAATAAGTTGAATTCTAAGTTGGGCTACCTTCTTGGAAATCTTGTACTCGAAGTTTTCGGGGTTACGCGTGCTTTTTCTTTTTTTAGCCATCAACAGATGCGAATCAAACAGGAAAACAAATATTTCAATTAAATCCACTCCTGATTTTTTCTTGAAGGTACCATCCTGAACCAGAACTCGATCCTCCGCGTTGAGGTTAAGCTCCTATACCCTTCAACATGAATGCCATTTGATAATTTACCTTGATTAGATCTGCAGGCCCTGCAAGATGAGATATGAGATCGTCAATCCGCACGCGGTTGTCGGCAATCCCTGTGCGTACATTGATTTCGGTCAGCACCCGCTTTATTCCATCAATAGCTTTTGGAAGATCTTCGATATCTGAACTTCCCTCCTCAGTATATTTGAGGATTGCTTCGAGAAGCAGCGGATATCGGCCAAGCCTGGTGGTTGGCCGGGCTAAAAAGCTTTGGATGGGGAGTTTGCGACATTCGGGGAGCCTTGCTTGGTTCTATGCTGGTTAGAATTTAAATGAAGAGTGATCACCTTTAAGAATTCCTCAAGCTCGGAAGATTTCTTAATTTCCCGAGTCAATCTACGCTTACTGAAGACTTGATTGGCCCCATACTCTTTGAATGGTTCAAAGCACGGAAGGTTGTCTACTAAAAAGGCCCCCAAATCTTGTACCACGGGCGATAAAAGTTGGAGCTCTTGAAGTCCAAGGGACAACTTAAAGCTTGCCCGATGGACCTCAACAATATTGGAAAAGATTTCTTCGACAATCTCATCCCGGTCCTCACCGAAAATGTCATTGCAAAGAAGCGGGAGATAGTAGAGCTATTGAAACATCCTTTTAATAGCTGAAAAGGGTTATCTCCTCACCTCTTGGATTATTTTTAAATCCGAGACGAAATCCCGCTCAGTATAGATCAGCTCAAAGATGATCTCTTGGCGCTTCCTTTCCTTCTCGGTAACACTTGCAACGACTTCAGGAGGAACGAAGTTTTCCCATAGCTATCAAGTAACAGAGGTTTTCAATAGAACTTAAATAAGCCTTACCTCCTCTTTGATGACTTCGGGAAAGCTCTTGGCCACTTCTGGGGAAAGAGGCTCATCAGACGTAAGCGTCTCTAATCTCCTGGGGCAAGAGATACTGTAACAGTGGTCTTCGGGTGAACAAGTGGGCGAATAGCAGTCAGTCAGCAGAGTAAACACTCCATTGGGAAGGATATCTTGTAGCTCATCTTCAGGGAGAGTGTCAAGTGTTTCAAACTGTGAGTCTAGTTTATAGGTTTCATAGGAGCTATCGCGCAGCCGCAAATCCAAAGTGACATGGGAAATGAACTTTTGACTATCTAAAGCTCTTCCAACTAATAAAGCCAGCCTTCTATCGTCTGTTCCAAGGATGGTACAAATAAGATCCTTTTTGGAAAATTTTAATTTTGATTTTTAAAAAAAACTTACAACTGCTTCTCTTCCACTGAATATCTTTGGCCAGTCGAATTGTCCTTGATTGGCCAGGAGCTTGTACAAGTGATAGGAAACCTCTGAAAATAATGCGCCACAGACAAAAAGCTCCTGAGAGGCAGTAGTCTCTTCCTTAATTTCTTCAATATAGATTGGAACGCTTTCACTTGAGAGTTGATTGTACATCAAAGGCAGAATAGCCTTGGCGTCGGGTGGTGAAGGTGAAAGGGACTTTTGAGGTTTGGATTTTGAAAACAATTCAGAATCGGTTTCTGACCGGGTCATGGCTTTCGCTAGCACTAGTCATGAGATAAGCTTTAAAAATTAAGGTACCTGGAGTTGGGGTTATAGTCTCTGTTGTAGAGCGGCTAAGCTTATGTCCCCGGATGGATGGTGTTTTTCCAAAAAGATTAAGCTTATCCATTTTAGGGAGCATAGAGCTAAAAGTCTTGCTTGAGTTGCTAAAGAATTCCGAGCGCACGTTCCTCAGCTTTTTTGGTGACGCCTTGGTATTTGAATCGAGAAACTTTTTGTAGAAGAACTGGTGTGGGGGTTCTGGTGGGAGCTGAGGTAGAGGCCTTGTGGCGTAGTTTATTTTCTCAGAAGAATCCTGATTATCAGCCGAAGAGTTTATATTATTAGGGGAGGTTTCTGGCGAGCGAAAGTTGGAAAATGCCTTCATCTTACTAAGAGATCTGCTCCCAACAGTAATAGAGCGTTGTAGGATATTGGGCTCTCCAGAAACAGGAGAAGTCCCATGGGATATCTTTTTTTCGTTTGGTGAAGGAAGAGGAGGAAGGTCACTGTTATTCACAATGATGCTGGGGACAGGCTGTGACCTCTGAGCCTTTTTTGGTTTTGCGGATGAGTCTTCACTTTTTGATCCATAGTATCTCATTTTTGAATTGAAGTTAGAAAATTTACTTGAAGAACCAGCACTCGACTCGGGTCGAGCAAGACTATCTCGTAAAAATATATTCTTTGACGATTTCCTTGGGGTAGGTAAGCCCAAGCCCTCATTAGTAGGGTCGATAGCACCAAGCAAACTTGATCCTCTACTTTCCTGAGCCATGACTGAAAAGAAAACTGACACGATCGCCTTGCCGAAGTTAGTAAGCACAAAATACTACGCTGTCAACGAGTCAAGTTCACTAAGTTTGATTTGATGGTAGAATTTGAAAATGCATGTAAAATCACTTTCACTCTACTGTCAAATCAATCACCTGCTTCTGACCTTGGTTCCGCATGGTCTCCTCCTGCTACAGGCCTCAGAAGCACGCCAACCCCACCAGAAGCCTTTCTCTGGTGGAGCCAATCATTTGCCTTGTATTCACCTTTGTTTCGTGACGGTTCAATGCCATGCACCTTGATCTTGGATACTAGGAAGCTTAATTTATTTAATTGAGCTCCAACGGCGGTAAATGACGTAAACCTAATTAAGAAGTTGATCCGACAAATCTTGAACCAAAGAAACTGACGCTTCTTTATCTCCAACCGCAACTAAATTACGTCCGTTGCTGGCGTATAGAATTAACCCTTCGTATTGCCAGCGACTTCCAAGCATATCAAGATTGATACTTTTTACGATTGCGTATCCACAAACAAAATCAAACTCCTCATACCTTTTAAGGAAAACAATAGGCCAGTTTAGTGGTAAACTCCCCGCAACAAGAAACAGTTTATTCCAAACCAATATCCCCATTTAACTGGTTACTTTAGAACTAAGGTTTATGATTTATATAGAGGAGCAGCAATCAGTTTACCATTAAAATAAATAAATAAAATCTTAATAGATCCTTTTTATTTGGTGAACAGGTCCATGACTAGAGTAGGGACGGGCACCAAAAACGTCACAATGTGTGTTGTGACCAAGCTTCACCTGTCACAATCTTTTTGTAACTTTAGCTGTTGGTCACAAATAGGGCTGTGTCAGATTTCGAGAGAATCATCTCAAAGAAGATTCTCTCAGAATTATTTCCTTCCTCCCCCACAGAAGGGTGTGTTTGTTATGGATTTTTATTTTAAAATAAACACTATGTATTTTTCTTTCTGTTCTTTAAAAATTAAAATAATTAAATTCAAATTTAAATAATCTCTTCAGAAAATAAATTTTAATTATAATTATATATTTTAAATTTCTCAATTTCTGGAAAGCCTTCCAAGACCTTTTTTTAGAAATTCTGGATCCCCCAGCATAGGGAAATCTGAAAGAAGATTCCGGGGAAGGGATAATTACAAAATTTGCTGTAACATCCCTTTTTGGGGCTAACACAGCCCTAGTCACAAATCATTTTGTGACCTTCAAGCCACATCACAATTCATGCTGATTCTTTTTGACTTTGGGACAAGGTCACAATTGTAACTGTTGTGTTTTGTGTCCTGCTCCTAAAGCCACAAATCAACTCTACATGAACTGTGATGTGACTAAGCACAATCCTATCTTGTTTTGTTTTGTGTCCAATCATATCATAACTGTGCTGTATTAGCATAGTTACACGGGGAAAATGTTTGAAACCTAGATAATATATTTATTAGGAGATGAGGGATTATATAGTTGAAATGCATAATTTTAAGAGGATCATGATTGTGATGATCAATCAATTGGATTTGGCAAGGGGGTGGCTTTTTCTTGTTAATGAGTGAAGCGCCAAATTGAGTTGCCACTTGGTTGAGATTGTCACTGATGCTTTTTTCCTTGTTTGGTAATCCAAGTTGAATTCCACATTTGGCTTCAAGTTCCAGTGAAGTTAATTTGAGTGGCACATGGTCTCTTGTGTGAAACTTTGCTGGAGGTTTGACCCTGCTGTTTTGATAATTATAAGTATGCAAACTATTTCTTTTGATTGAAATAGATATTTATCATTTTTAATTAATATTTTACTATAGTTATCTAAAAAAATTGTAGTTCAATAAAAACTATCATTGTGAGATAATGACAGATAAAGCTGTAATAAATTGTAATCAAATAATAAAATCCAATAAGTGTAACTACTCTAATTTTACATGTTATGTCTAGCACAAAATAAAATCATCTGTTTCATCCTTGAAAGCCACATTCTTTTTATATTTTGTGACTTATACAATGAAGTGAGGCATAAATTGTGTCCTACTCCAAAAGTTGTGTCACAAATTTACCCAGATTGGTTTGCAACCTAATCTAAAGTCATTTTAAAAATAGCTTTGTGGCTCTGTGATCACACAATTTCTGTGACTGTCTCAGCCCTATCAATGACCAACAGATAGATTTTTATAAGCAGATAATATAAAGTTAAGATTTTTTCTAAATTTCACAAACAGAAGCAATAATTTGATTAATGTGCTATATGTAAAAAATAAAGGGCCCAAATACACAATAAACAATTTATAATCAAATAAAAAACTGAAGCTTTAATAAGTCAAAAGCTCTTCACAGTTTAAAGACCTACTAAAATTTACAAAATTTATATGCTAGAAAAATGCTTCTAAAAATATTAACCATTATGTCAGGAACTACCCACCAATCTTGCACTGGGTAAGTCAGTGGGCCAGCCAGTGATTAATTGATTGGCAGGGCCAGATAGAAGACTGGTCCCAACTTCATAATGTAGGAAACTACTTAGCTAAGAGAAGCCCATTTTTCCAGGTGCAGATAAAGTAATCAATGAGGCCAGTCAGGGTCAATAAGAACAATCTCAAATACCCAGGCAAAAACTGTGAGAGAGGGGGGCTGTTGTGTTCAGCTCTTGGGGACAACATCCAAGAGGACACAGCGGGAACCTTTGTCACAAAAGGTTTGATTTTTAAGCTAGCCTTGGGTTAACTTTCAGGGAAAAATTAAGAGCACATACCTTAATTTCATGGAATGATTAGAGAGGGTTTTCTTTTAGAAAAAAGAAAAGAAAAAAGCTTGAAGATTATAAAAGCTAACACAAATATGGATAAACTTGTCTTTATTTAGGGAAAAATTCTACTTAAATAGTAGAATTAAAACATAGATTGTTCAATAGATATACAGTGTGTCTGATGTTGTCAACTGGACTGAACTTGTACCAGGATAAGAATGGCACAGGTAGCACAATCCAGAATGAATGAATATTGATGACAATCTATTTACAGAAAGGGGCAACCATTAGATTTGAAAGCAAAACCAACCAAGTCATTGCAAGCATTGCAATTTTCAGACCATGTCAAAATAGCATTGATGGTACAATTTACAACAGAACTGTACCTTATCCCCAAACTGATTCCTACATCTGTTGCAACTGAACCAATGATAGTTCAGTATTTGATTGGGAAAGACAACAGTCCAATAGAAAGGACAAGAATGAATAGAATAAGATAAGGCTTATTAATTGATATTGTGACTGGTATACTATATGGGAAAAGCCACAAGGCCACAGGGGGTGGCACATTGGTGGGTTCCATGTAAGATTTGAAGCTGAGGAATAACTTGCGCAGGGATCATCAAAGTTGAATTGGCAGCGCTCTTGATTTAGAGAAAGTACTTGCAATTTGACCTCGCCTTCAAACTGATCCATGCTTTTAGATACATCATGGGGTGACTCATTAAGCACCCCATGTGTATTGTGAGATATGTTGGCAGGCAAGAGGAGAACCTTGGCTGCAACACATCTGCCTCTGAACTCCCCCTAGACAATTCCAACAAGCTGCTAAGTATGGTGTACATCATCCTTTTGGGGTGATTATCACCATTATCTCAGTTTCTGGCCCATGATCTTGGGTGAGAAAATACATGTTGTACATATTTAAGTTAGAACTAATCCTATGGTGGGCTTTTTTGGTCTGGCTTGCAGCCCACCCAATCCCAGAAAATGGCAGGCTGACTGCCCAAAGTTGGTTTCCTGGATTTAGAAAGCAAGAACTAAACATGGTAGAATTTGGTTGAACTAAAGGTTTATCACAATTTTATTATTATAATGACAATAAAGCCATTTGAGCTTTGACAGGGAACTTATCCTTCTTTTCCAGGATTCACCTGTAGGTTTTGGAATTTAACTTTGGGCAGTCTGGCATCAAGAAACTTTCTGTTTTAAACTCTTAACCAAAATCTGGCAGTACAGCCAAATTAACACTAGCCTTAACACTGAGAGATGACACCTGCTGACTTTCATTAGAAGGTATAATTATAAATTACTCTGAATTCACATTTAGAAAGCAGCTATTTATGTGTAGATCTGGGCTTTAAGTGGCGCACTTTTAGCTTTGATTCTCCCTGGCTTCAGTGAAACTAATTTGCTTCAAATACGTCTAATTGAATCACTTACAGATTTAATCTAAAGAAATATGGGTGGTGGAATTGCAGGTTGCACAACATGGGGTCCCAGGTTGAATCCTTGACTTCTGCCTTGCTTTAATCTAAGAAGCAAAGCATCCTTTGTGACATGATTCAAGAACATCATTCATCTAGTTTTACAGAATTTGTCCTTTTTGGATCCCTCACTAATTAAAAAGTATTGCATCATATTTTCAGCAATTTACCATTCAGGGTGTCAAGTATATGCTTGCAAGAAGTATAATAAATAAAATAAAGGGGGGGAAAGAAAATAATGCTACTTTATTGGTATTATTTTAGAGTATTATATAGTACTAGTGATGAGGAGAGACTTTTGGGGAAGCTTCAAATATGGATTTAGAGAAGAAGAGAGTATTTTTATTGGATAATGCTGTGGACTTATATAGCTTGCACTGTGGCAGGGACTTAAGTCAGATCAAAGATAAGGGAGGTAATGTGTGAGCTGGATTTGGATCACTGGATACCTGGACAAGTCATGTGATATTGGTTTGTTGCCATTTCCAGAATGCTGAACTGAATATTGGATTGGCACCAAACCAGGCGTTGACTGGATGCTATTTGTGTTGGCAACAGCCAAAATACCAGTACATCCAGCTCCTTGACACTAGCTGGTTGCCATGTTCAAGGACAGATATAAAATTAAATATAATATATCAATTCAATATAGTTTATTACATTTTTATAATGGGATTTATTATCATATGTTAAGTTTAATTTTTTATTTAAAATCTTTTTAAAAGTTCATTTTAATCATATCTATTTAAAATTAAAGTTTCATATTCCAAGTATAAACAAAAAATAAAATCTTAATCTAAATAAGTGTAGGGATACAATCAAGTTTAGTAAAGCTAGAAAAACAATTAAAATTTATAATTAATTTCTCTAAATTCTTTCAAATGATAGAGCCAATATGTAGCTTTAAAATAAGCTATTGGACATTAAGATTGGCTTAGTACTCACAGAGATATGTTGGTTTTAGTTTTATGTGTTTTAGAGTGAATTTGAATGAATCAAATTACTGTAAATTCAGAACCTGTTGGGAAAAATGCGGGATTGTCAAATTTGTTTGCATGAACTCACCAACTTAACGGAGTAATTTTCATCCCAGAACAACTTACTTGTTATATAAAAGGATGTAAAATATTCCAGTAAGTTGGTGAGTTTACGTAAAAGAATTTGACAATTCCACATTTTTCCTAGCAGGTTCTGAATCTACAGTAATTCTATGCCTTTGATTTTGATGTGAGTCCCTTTGCAGCATTTACTATATATCTGAGCATCTAGAGTAGCTAGAGCTATCATATTTGGTACCATTTTGATTGGAATCATCTGAAAAATTGATCTATGTCCTCTAAATTTCCTGAAAATCATTATATTGAAACATAATTTTATCACAGCCAGTTTACTTCACTGATGTTCTTTTGGGATGAAGCTGTGGCAAGCAAGTTTTCTCTGAAACAATATGCAGCCACTTGGATCAGCTGATGCATCCAAGTGGAATATTCTATTATTTCACTTTAGAATAATTAAATTCAAAATTTCCAAGCCAATCATTCTGTACTTAAACTAAATTTATTTATTTTTCAATTCAATATTTTTAAAATTGATCATGCTCTCTTTTCATTAGTCAATTCAACCTTCAGCAGAGTTTAAACACCCAATCAGATAAAAGGATCTTAAACAATTACAGTTTACTTTCTGTTTTAATCCTTTCATTCTAGAGCTGGGTAATTTATACAGATAAACCTCTTTGATATGGCTGTATGAGGTTAGCTACTGTTTTAAAATTTAAGTAATTGAATACAAATTTATTTTGGTTTGAGTGGACTATATTCTCAGTTCAACATAGTTTAGACCATACTTCTCTAATTTTAACCTTCATGCTTTCAAAGATGCATGTAAGGAATCAAATGTAAGGATGAGTCAAACCAAGATTTTGGCTTGATCATCGACTTTTAAAATTAAATTTACAGAAAAATCAATCAATTCAAATCCCTTACAGTTTGAGCCCACTCAAGGCAGCATTGCAGAAAAACAGAGTCACTTATATATATTATGGGAAGACAGATACTTTCCATGCACATCATAACAGCCATGTGATTTTTCAAGGTAAGTTCTGCTTAGAACTTGAAAGAATTGCTCCCTATATTAGATGGGTGGTTGATAATAGTGTCACCACCTTAATGATCAGTCAGGGAAGCAATTGGGAAATTAATTTCCCAAGAGGGAGTAATTATAGATGTTGCAATGTCTTCCCCTGGGGTGCTGGAAAGTGGAGCTTAGGAATTCTCTTGAGAGTGTTGGAATTCAGGCTTGATATTGATCCAGTCTGGGTTTGGGATAACATAGGCGGGAATTGTGTTAAGTGTTTATTGCTTTGCACAAGTGGATTCAATTGTGGTGCATACATTTTAAAACAGTACAAGTGCCAATTTTTTTGATAATATAGGTGTTGTTTGGCTTGACCTCCATGAAAATTCCTGATCCTCTTAGCCCTGATTCCAATTTTTGCAAGCTGTGGTTGACAACCCAAATCTTGTCTCTGACTTGAAACTGTTTCTGTTAGAGTGGTATTGTCTCTCTTTCCACTATTTCTTTTTCTTGAGCTTTCTGGTCTTGTCTGGATTCTTGTACAGCAGGGTTATTGCTACTTGGTACCTTCTTAGGAAAAGGTAGTTGTGGTCCTAGAGTGGTACTAACAATGGTGGACTTGTGCCCATATATAAGTTCATATGTTATTTTGCCTGCATTACAGTTGACATGGGTTTTATACATAATTAGTGCTGTCAGGAGCATATCAGCCCAGAGGTGTGGGTTGTTGGAGAATATTTTACTTAGTGCTTTCACAAGAGAACCATTTAACCTTTCATCCCTCCTATTAGCTTGAGGGTAATAAATGTGACAGAAATTGCAGGATACTATGAGTTTTGTCTAGGTGGTGAGTAATAAATAACCAAATCCACATAGAGTTGATAATTAACAGCAAAATGGCTTCAGATATTGCTTGGTAAAATTTTCAAAGGTGACACTAGGATTTGATAAAACTATTAAAGCTAGCCAGAGTAGACCCAAATAGATTGCCTCTGACAAGATCAATGGGTCTTCAGAATAAAACTCAGGACATTTAGAGTTAACAATGGTCTCAGTTTTGATTTCCAAAGTAGAGATGTCAACATTGGGTGGTATAGGAGTAACATTTGGTGGACCAGAAGAAGCAGAACCTGAAACCACACCCCATCTCCCAGTTACAATATGATTTAGAGTCAAATTGTAGGAAATATATTAGAGCAGGTCAATTGCTTGATGCATTGGCATATTTTAAAATCAAATAGGTAAGTTTTAGGTTTATTGAGAATTTATAAGGAATCAACTCTTAAGAGTTAAGCAATGGGAAATTTTCAATATGTACCAAAATTGTTGACTCAGCAATACCCCCTGAATCTATGGCTTCTAACCTATCTCATCATTGCAAATTGTATCTATCCCAACAAGCAAAAAACTCTTGAATGATTAATTTTTGATGAACTTTCTGATAAACAAGGTTGTATTAGGCAACCCTAAGATTATGTCTATTTATCAGTGTAAATACTCAATATATGGAAAAGTATTTTAGCAAGGTATAGTCCCAAGTTTGCTACTTGGAACCCAGTGAGTGAGGTGAAAATTGGGTATGCTGTTAATAACCAACATAACACCTTTGTGTGTACATTAAATTGTCTGAAATTGCCGGCAAAGTAAGTAAGAATGCAAAGCTACGCCTCCACCTTGTGCTTCTACTTCAATCCTCACCAAATGCTTGGGGATCTCTGCCAACTTACGCCTGGATATTTCCCAAAGATTTACCGGAAAACTCCCAAGAAAGGTCCTCACACTATTAATTTCAGAATTAGTTTGAAAATGCCCCCACCTAACCCACCCAAGAGGCACCTCTGGTTAAATATCATGTGCAAGAGCGGCCGGGAGCAGTGGTAATTGCATTCAAGATAGGTTCCTCAATTTTTAGTTGAGTCAGTTTTCCCATTGATTTTGTCTATTTGGATTTTTACAGATTTTCCAGCCTCAAGAGATGCATCAATATTCCCTCATATCATTGGTCAATCAGATTTGGACATTTAACTTACCATCCAAATTCCATCCCCTTCCTTTAAATGAATACAAGAGTTGTAAAAGATCTTGCTTCATCATTATCTACTCTAATAAAGTTCAAAATTTGTTAGTCTAATCTGGCCATTTGGTTTTTTCTGTTGCTTTTAGTGTTCAATCAATTCCTTTCCCCCTTTGGCCTCCCAGAAATTGTTGGCAACAACCTTTTGGTTGTTGCTGAAACTGCAAATTTTGCTGTGGTTGAGAGCTTGGTTTTATTTCCTCTTAACCTGATCCCCAATTCTCACAAAGAACATATTAAGTCAAGGTTTAGACTGCTATGGGCGTGGTTAAATGGGGTAAAACCAGTACAGACCAAGAGTAAATCTTGGAGGGGTTTAATTTTGCAGGCTCCTTGTAGTAGTATTCTTTGGTAGGGGTTTGGAAAGGACTGTATGGTTGGAAGTTATGTTGGTGGCCCCCAATCCTGAGGCAGGCTGTAAGGACAGCAGAGAAGACAAGATGATTCATCTTCTATTTCCTGGAGAAGGGCAGAAACAGCTTAGTGTCCTGGATTTTTCTTTTAGGTAAGTATTGTTTTGTTTTATATGATATAATTGAGGGTGATTTCTGTCATGGCCGGGTGTAGCGTCAAACCAAGGAGACTGAGAAGGCGTCCACCCATCAGGATATCTTGACTCCAAGGCCCAATACAGAAAGGGCAAGGATCAGGATAGGTATAGCATTCCGGCTGTAAGTGGACAATAGGCACCTAGGTGAGGTACTACAACCTCAGCTAGACTAAGGACAGTCAGAATGACCATCTCATATCTGCTGTGGTCATAAGGAATGACTTCAGCAGAAGGTTATGGGGTTGGAGGAGGAGTGGGAGGGTTGAAGCTGCTGGTCCATCCAGGGCTGGGCCCTGGCTGGTAGTCCATGTTAATAGGTTCTACGGTCTCTACTAATGGAAGTGCTGGTGACTGAGCTGATTGATAAGGGATTGTCCAAGGTGATAAAAGAATATGGGGAAGAAAGGCAAAGACTACTCTATGGACCATATACTTTATTAAACGTTGTCTGTGTCTGTCTTGATTGTAGGGAAGTGGTTCTTATACCATTCACCTGGTCTTCCTTGGAAGCAACTACTGGCAGCTCCTTGATGGGCTCTAGTAGTCCAACCCTTGGTCACAGGTACTTTGGGAATGGGGAAGGCATTCTTAGGAACAGGGGATATGGTCCCAAGAATTTTGGACCGGGTAGATGGGAAGTTCTCTGGGCTTGGGTAGTGGGATTAGCTGCTTAATTCATGGCTGGGGGAAGTTCTGGGGTCTGGGTTTGGCTCATCTGGTTTCATCTGAGGATTGCTGAAAGCTGATTGGTGGCTAATTATATCCTGCTCAATTATTTGGGGCTGCTTGGCAATTTGGACCTGCTTCTGGGCAGGGGAATTGTTAACTGCTGGTGAATATTCCTGGTTGAGTGGCTGCTCATCTGATCTTGACCCAATGAAATGGTTGGAAACTGCAGGCATTGTGAGGGTTTCAAAGGCTTGGGGATCTTCTTTGGCAGGGTTTGTTTGATTGGAAGGGAAACCTGGAACATCTTCCAGCAGATGATGTTTCATTACATCAGTGGGTGAAGTGGCATTATTTTTGGAGGTTGGTTGCAAGTTGGCAGGTGAATCAGGACTGGGAGATGGGACTGGAGAAGGAACTTTGAATTTGCTGAGACTGGCTGAATTGATGGGGACTGGAACAGATTTACTCTCTAAGTTATTCAACAGACCCAGTTGATACTGGATCTGCTGAATAACCCAGAAAAAGTCATTAACCAGTTGATGGGAGCCACCCAGCTCATTTGTAGCGCTGGAGCTGGTGGCTCTGCTACTGTTGGGGGCTGCTAGCCCCCCTGGGCCAGTTTGCAAACTGGCCCTGGTCATTTTGAAATGTTTTGTTATTGATAACAAATTTAAACCAATCTCTCTTTAGAGAGTTGGCTCCCACTTGCCCTGGTGGTTTGTGGGTGGTTTGGATCCCCCAGCGGGTTTACGCGGTTGCCTGCGTTTTTGCTTTACAGCGATAGTCACAGGTTCAATTCCCGGGTTTGTTAATTTAGGGATTGCGGCCCTTACAATTTCACTCAATGATAGCACAATCTATCATCAAGTGAAGGTTCTTTATTATATACTAGTGACCTTGGTGGGGCATGAATAATAAAAGCATTGGATAGGGAACCCCAAACACTTGGTGTTGTCTGAGATTCCCTTTCTGGGGTGGAATTGGGGAGGATTTGGTGGCAATGTATTGCCAATTCCTGGCTGGCAGTAGAATGAGGAATATTTGGATGCTTTCATGCATCAAAATTCATTGTCTGCAGCTAATGCATGAAGTTGACTGTAGAGTAGCTTGTCAGTCCCTTCTTGATTTAGTAGATTCCCAATTTGGGCAGCAGCTCTCCCCAAATTGGGAATTGGGGAATTTTCCTTTTTTAGTTTCCATATTTGGAGGTTTCCCTATTTTGCAGGGATAGATAGCCCAGCCGTGAGGGGCGTGCTGCCAGCTAATGGCTGGCTGGCGGTGACTGGCGGGGTGCACGGCTGGCCTATAAAAGGCAGAATTAAAATATTTTTTATTTTTAAATTCTTTTTCTTTTGGTGCGCTTTTTGCGGCAGTTTCCTCAATCAAGGGGAACTGCTGCAAATAATTTCTTTGATTCTCTGGTGCCATTGCACTACAAACAATGTTCTTTTGAGATGTTTTGTCAAGAATATTCCTGACAATCAGTGTCAGTTTGGTAGTGATAATTGGATCTTGATGATTATCTAGGACTGCTGTGAACCACTTTTGATTGACAGTTTGATTCAAGCCCTTTAATTCTGTTAACTTCATCAATGGTTTCCAATATTTTCTTGCCTTATGACTGGGTCAGTTTAATCCCAGCATTATTGAAACTACCATGACAGCAACAGATCTCAGCCATATGAAGGTATAGGTTTTGTTGGAGGATGTCAAGCATGATAGGATACACCTCCTTGATCTGGAAGCTGACCTGCTTCTTTGGCTTCTTGGCCAGCTTGGTATCACCTCTTCTCAAAAGGGCACATAACTCCTGCTTAATCACTGCCTCAATAAATTGAAGACAAGTGGCAATTTCTGTAAAATTTACGCCACTCTGCTTGAGGCTCACAATCTCCTCAGCAATCCAATTGGTTATAATTTGACATTTTTGGGAGCCTTTGGGAATAAGGGGACCTGGATTGGGCAGGACTTAATTCGATTGGCCTAAATTGTCAAGTGATGGTTGTATTGGGTTGAAGGAGGCCACAGTTGCCCAGTATCCAAAATGTGGTACAGGCTCAGGTTGGGCCTGGTCTTGGGGTTCAGCATACTAGCTGTCAGAAAATCCACCTGTGGATGGGCCTGGTGACACATACAACTTGGCCTCCTTGTGACTTAAGTTTAGTTGGGTGTACACAGGGGCTTTGACAGTTGTGCTCCCTTGATCAGCAGCCTGAGCTTGGAGGTGCTCCTGATATTGCTCCTTAACAATATGAAGTTTATCTTCACTTGTGAAACTCATTGCAAACAAAAAATAATACTTTTTTATTAAAAGTAGAAAAGAAAAGTATTTACAGAGTATTAATTTTATTTAAGTATGTCATTCTATTTGAGATATTCTCTCAGACATAAATGGCCAAATTTAGAAGCACATACATTTAATATAATGCTGTAGTTCCCTGAATAGATTTTGATGGATTCTCTCTTGAAATCCACTATTTCTGTTTTAGTCCCAAAAATAATCAAGATTGTCAAAAAATGGGTTGCTTTATGTTTGAACATATCACTTTTATGACTGAACCTTATTTTTTCTCTGTTTGTATCATTTTTGTTACACAATAATTATCACATTTGATGTAGATTGCTTCAGGATGTGACTGGTTTGTGTTCATTTTGGATATGCAGCACTTTTTTGCTGTCTCATTTCTGGGATTTGGTATTTGACTATGTTTTTGTTGTGTAATTGACTATTTTTTTTAATCTGGACCTTGATAAATAGAAGTTTTATTGAGTGAATTGACCTTCAACTGGTTACAGTTGAAATTCATTGTGTAAATGAACCTATTCATTCTAAACTGAACAATATTTTTTTATCTCAACAGGTTTGAAAACTAAAGTATATATTCTTCATTAAAATCTATCATATTTCCAGGAAATTGTCTCAAACCTAATAAATATATGTTGAAATATTAAAATTTTTAATTGATCATTCTCTTTTGCTTTGTTAATTTTTATTACACCTGATGGTATATTATGCAGAATTACAAAAGTATGCTCTATAAATTTACTGTTGAAAAATTAAAAGCATAAAACAAAAAAAACTTAAAAAATATGACACATATTCAATTGATTGGTTGATTTTCAAGAAAAAGCAGAGACAAAAAATCAGAATGGGTGTAAAATTTATCCACAGTCTCTGCTGTAAGGGTATGGACCTCAACCTGCAGAAAATCAAATAAGGCCTTGGGCCCATTTGGTGTCCCCCACGTGACAACTTTCTTAAGCCACCCAAAGACCTCCTCAACTGTCAGGGTGAGGTAGAGTGAGAGCTTGTTGTAATTGATCAAATGGGGAATGTACACCCAAATGAGGATGTCATTAACAATGAGGAGGAGAAAGTGTGTGTTTAATTAGAAATGGTAACCCTTGAAGAGTGAATAAGGTAAGGCACAGCAGAAGATTATGCATAGATACAAGGGAAGACCTTAAATTGGCTCAGAGTCAAGGAATCAGCAGCATAGATATGTTCAAATTCAATTTTGTGGGGTTCAGGAATCATTTTGTCAGGAGGAGGAAGATTCTCAGGAAATTGAAGAGGTGAGAAGGCAGAATCTAGCAATCTGGCTATTACAAATCTGATTGGGTAATATTGAAATAAGTTGATCATTTAGGAAAGATATTTATTGAGGATAAAATATCAAACTACTGTCAAGGAGCTACATGTACTGGTATTCTGGCCGCCGCAACACATTTAACATTCAGTCATTGCCCATTTTGGTACCAATCTAATATTCAGTTATACATTCCAGAAATAGCAACAAACCAATATCACATGACTTGTCCAGGTATCCAGCAACTCAAATCCATTCTGCACATGACACCCTTTCTTTGATCTGACTTAAATCCCCGCCACAGTACAAACTATTTAAGTCTAAAGTATTATCTAATAAAATATACTTCTCTTCTTTTTAAATCCATATTTGAAGCTTCCCCAAAAGTTGCTCCTCATCACTGGTAGCAGCTACAGGGGTTTGACCACGCCTATGAAAGAATGAATGACTGAACAGAACCCGCCCATCTTTGCCCACATACTGAACCAGGCTACATCTCAGGACACCTGGAAAAGGTACTTCTGTGCCCACAATATTGACAAAGATAAACCTAGTGGATTGTTGTTAATGCTGCCATTCACCATGTTTCAATTTTGCCTTTGATGGGTTATTTTAAGGGCAAACCTCTTGCTTTTGCCTTCACCCCTCAAAATGAGTCTGTTTCCAAATTGGGGGATTCAACTGTTGGGTTTCTTAATTCTGCGCAACTCACTTGACCCACTCATGCTTGTGGCTAGTGATCCTACTGTTTAGTACTGTTTTATGGTATTGTCAACCACTATATATTTTATTTCCTGTTCACCAATGAAGATTAAGTTCTATTCACATTTTTGTCTTTGTGTCTTCACATACTTTGGCGCCTCTTTAGCCACGTCTAGTAGATATTATTCAATCATGGCCACAAGGCAATCACATAGCCTTCCCTTGCCATTCTAACCAAGAATTAGTACAAATCTAATCCTAAGGTTAGGATTCCCCGTTGTGTATCTGTGCCGCGCCTCAGATCACAACAAAAATGGTGCTCACTAAAGGGGCTGTAAGCCCCTTGGTTATCTTTTTTACCACCACATTTTCAGGTTCTTTGCCTCCTCCTATAAAAGAGCTGACTTCACCTGAAATTACCAGTCCTCCTATTTTGGAAGACATCACAGACCCACCTATTATCCCTACTGTACTGAACCTTGGGAATTATCCCCGCCTAGTGACCTACCTTTGGGTAGCCCTGACTTGGAACAAGTCATGGCAGTAGTCCTTGGGTTAGCCTGTGATGGGGCCACCCCTTGCCTCCAATTACATTTCAGTCAATCAGAATACTATAAATTGATTGTGGCTACGCAATCTCCACAGCATCTCCTCTCAGCAGCTGGCTCTGCTGAGCAACTATTGTCCTCCTTCATATAACCAGCCTTGGCCCACCATCAAATGGTGTTAGGGCTCCAAGTTCAGGAGATTTTGTCTCCACAAGCAGCTGTCACTCATCACTGGGATCAGTTTTTTGCCTATCAACAATGGATCCACTCCCTGTTTTTCTTGGTTTCAGACAATCAGCGCAACTCTGTTACTTCCCAAACCTGTTTGGTCAATTCCATCAAGTGAATGAGCCAGTCCATCCCTGAATACATCAGAGAACGTCTACATGAGTTTCACCAGTTGGAACAACCCTTGCAAACCCAAGTAGACTCCACCCTGAACGTCTATCTGACCAATTTTGACAACCTGTGCAGCAGCTCAATGAGTTCAGTGCTTATTCCTTCAATCAACTACAAGTAGCAGACCTTGCTGCTAAAGGCCTCTGCAAACTTGGTAAAGAGTTTGATCAAGAAAGGGTTGTCACTGCTGCTTCCATTGCCAAACTCCAGACTCAAGTGAATGAATTGTCTGTGTCCAAGCCAGATGCCCAGCCTTCCCCTCCTTCTGATGATTTGGTGGATAAAGAACAGCAGCTGTGGGATGCCATTTAAGAACTAATAACGTCCACTGGTAGTCAAGGTTGCCCTGCCAAAGCACCTCAACCAGATCATGTGCTTGTTTTAACAACTCAAGTAGCAGAATTACAGCAAGAGGTAGCTGCCTTATGCAAAATGATGGCAACTGCTGGTAGTTCAACTGGTGTTGTTGGTGAAGATGGCTGTTGCCCTGGCTTGTCAGGAGCCCCCCACATTCACTGTGCTAGAGAGTTGATAGCACTAGCCAATGAAGTGGACCTCCTGAAAAAAGATCACTCTGAGCTTGATAAAAACGTACAAGAACTAAGTGAAGTGGTCAACTCAATAAATGACAGGTTTTCCCCCCTTGCCTTTTGGTGGGCCCAACTCTTACTTCCCAACTGGCTTAGCTTTCCTCAGTAGTAACTGCACAGGGTCAGCGCCTAGATATTACTAAGCAACAGACCACCCTTGCTAATAATACAGGCACCTACACTGCTGACACCTTGACTACCCTTGAAGATAGTGTTCACCAGCTGTGGGCTAGGCAGCTCCCACCAAGTCAGAAGCAGAATTCTCCCCACACGTAAATGTACTCAATAGCAACAATGGTGGCCCAACTCCAGAAGCACATTTCAAGCCTACCTTTAAGCAAGTTTTTGACCCCAGAACTTCAAACATTGCAGCTTTTCTAATTTTCTACAAAACTGCCATGAGAAGAGCCTCAGATAAGGTTAAGAAGGAACAAATTCTGACCTGTTTACACCTGACCTTCCAAGAGGTAGTAGTGCCCAAGTTGCCCATCATCAAAACCTGGGAAGATATGAAGAAACTTCTGATTGACAATTTTGGTGGTAACCTTAGTCTGGAAGTGAAGAAGGACGCCTTCATGCACATTGCTTTCAAACCAAAGAAAACTCTATCTGAATTTGCAGATAGATTCTACATGAAAGGACAGAAACTGATAACAAGCAGACAATTGGCATCACACAAAGCTTACATGGCTTGAGCCCAAGCCCTCAAGGTTAATCAGATTCTGTGTCTTCACTTTAAGGCTCATAAAGCCATGCTTTCCTCTATGAAGAGCATAAATACACTGTTGTAGGATATGCACCTTATCTATTCTGGAGTAGTAGTGCAGGAAAATTGTGCTGCCTCTATCTCTGGTTTGTCTTCACGTGGCCCGCGTATCCTCACCATGAACTCGCAGAATTCTCCTTGACACATGGGTTGCCATAACTGTGGGCAGATAGGTCATCATTCCCAAGTCTGCACCAATCCTTGGGTTGAAGGGGCTGATCACAAGGAACAGGTGGGAAAAGAACAGTCAACCTAGAGGCAGAGATGCTCTTGGTTGACAACTCTTCTCAGTCTCCTCCTATCCCCCCTCCATTTCTGACTTTGAGCCTGCCAACACTGGGGCTCCTGTCATTCTGCTGCTATTCCACAATATTTCTGGAAGCTCTGACATGGATGATTCAGACGTTGATTATCCTGACGCCTATGGGTATTCAGTTCTTGCTGTCCCCAAAACCATTGTGGTCCCTTATAAACTAAGTTCTGGGAAATCTACAACAACCACCAAGTTGCTGCCTGAAGCCAAAGAGGTTGTCTCTTGTCCATACCTCACTCAAGCTAAGAATCTCCTGTACTTATAAAAAACTTCAAAAGAAGCAGCTAAAGTAGCTGATGCTGTTTTCAATAATGTTTCAGTCTTGCTTCCTCTTCAGACTGTCTAGAAGGAGATTCCAGGTTTAAGATTAATGATTGAGAACTGGGACAAAAAACTAGCAGAAGCCCAAGACATCTTGGCTGTCCTCCTACCCTTTGATTGTCCTATCACTTGTGTGGAAATATCCATCCAAAAGGTGAAAATCAAGGCCGTCTTGGACACAGGATCTCCAGTTAATGTTGTCTCCTTGAAGCTTGTCAAGAAGCTCAAACTTGCCCCCAACCTTAACTATCACCAGTTGTATGGTACAGCTGGGCTGTCCATGACCCGTGCTATAGGGGCTTATTCTGCTCTTCCCATGCGTTTAGGCAAGCTACTATTGGCTTTGCCTGCTGTTGTCCTGGATAATGAGAGTTACAACCTCCTAGTTGGTACTCAATTCCTTAGGGAATACAATGGGATCATCAACTGAAGTATGGCTACCTCTCTATCCTAGGGTACAAAGTCCCTGTTGCGCTTTTTGCTGTACAGCGCCACAATTATTTGAGATTATAGGTCACAGGACATTGGCCAGAATACAGTCATATATGAGGATATGAGTAGTACTTTATCAGAAGAGCCAGGATTGAACAGAACCATGATTATTGTCCAGCAATGGCTTCTGATTGCGCAGAAGCACTTAAGGATTAGGATAAAGGTCAACCAGATTAAGGATAAAATAAAGATGGTTCAAAGATGATTTTATTGTAAATGGTTAATTCTTCTTATACCTTCTACCAGGGTAGTCTCTGGGATGTTAGCAATGTCTTCTAGGATATTCTAACATGCCCCAAATTTGGATAATTATTAATCTAGGTTTGGCGCTTATCACACATCAATCAATAGAATATTTTCATCTTCACCCAGCACAGGTGATCCTTGCTGGCATGGAATAATTTAGTACTTCAGGATCACTTCCTACTTCTCTGGCATACTGCAAGCTTAATGCTTATTAATGTGATAAATATGGGAATTTGAGATTATGGGGAATTGAACTCAGCGCCTCGGCGCCTGCAATATTTGTCAGGCGGTGTTGCAATAATTTTCAGTTGGCGCTTGATGTAAAAGTAGTTTGGCGCTTTGGCACCTAATCTAATTGCTAGGCGGCGCTTGTGTATTTTTAAAGTGCTGTGGTGGCGCTTATCATTGGCTAGTTTAAGGCTTAGGTCAGCAGACTACTGCTGATCTAATATGCATATAGTTTAAACTACCAATTTATGTAGTTTGGTAGCTGCAATTCATATCTGCAAGCTCTGCCATAATTAGTATCATTGTATTTTGTACTACTAATTTATGGATTTGATTGTAACAACCCTAATCCGTGGGCTCCCTCATAATTGGCATCATTGCTTGGTCAAAATTCCCAACAGTCCCTCTGATCTTTAAAGAGCCTGTTAAAGTCCCCGGGAAGTGCCTCAAGACATGTGCCTTAGAATATCCCACTCGTGTTTTCACCCTAAA